>VXBA01005368.1:423476-471007 GCA_013399895.1 Serilophus lunatus
GACCTCACCCCAGCCCAGCCCGCCGCGGCGGCTCCGCGCCCGCCCCGCGTTACCTGCGCTTGTGTCCCGCAGGAGGGGCGGCGGGGGGAGCCGGGAGCCCCGGGCCGTGCTCACGGCTGCGGCGGGGCTCTGCGGGAGCGGGGGAAGCGCGCAGGACCCCGGCCTGGCGGCGCATCTTACGCGGGCGCTGCGGNGCGGGCGCATTTCGGGAGGCCGCTCCGAGCGGCCCCGCAGCCCAGTATTTCAGCGCTGCACGGTGCGACTATTAGAGTTTCCATGGAAATACAGTGAGACGGTAAATAAACCCCGCGCTCGCTGGTGTTCACGGGATGCTCTCAATGCCTCACCTGGCACTCAGGACACGGCATTTTGAAAAGGTGAAACGCGCTGCGAGTCTCGGGACGCGGGGAACTGGGAGCACAGAGAGACAATCACAGAGTGCTGACCTGAGTTGCTGACCTGAGTTCCCCTCGCTTCGGCTGGAGAGGAGCTTCTGAGGTGTTTACCCATGCTGCTCGAACACCCTTTATTTTAGAACAGACTGGAGGTGACGGATTTCTCCCAAACAGTTTTCCCTTTCGAGTTGAATTACTCGTTTCTTACAGAGGAAAGTATCTGAAGAACGGTTTTAATTTTATATGAACCATCATTGTAAAGACAGAGCATTTTCTTAAGTGAGCAATATTTTAAATCATAAGAATTGTTGGATGCATTATAGCACAAAGCATGAAAAGAAATTCTGCTGCTCTCACCAGCTGTTATCTTCTAGCACAAGAAGAGTCATTGATCATAGTCCTATTACAGAGCTACAGGAGAACTGAGTGACATATGGGTCTCTGGGAGCACAAGTGGCAGAGTCTGACTTTCCCATTTGGCAAGGCCCTACTTCAACAGTTGATATTAACACAGCACTGCAAAAATGCTGTCAGTATAATTAGCCTGTGAAAGACTGTATCACTCAAAAACAAAATTGCCACATCAATCATATTGTAAAATAACCTTTGAAAAGTCCAGTTAGGTTCCTTATTTGAGTTAGAAAATACTCATTGAGTGATCAAGAAACAAATAGCCTTAATCTTCAAATGATGAGGTCAGGATAACAACTAAGATTTCATCCCTTCTTCTTTTGCTGCTTCTGAGTTATCCACCACCCACTGCTGGTGAATCACTGCACATACAAGTGGAGCACAAGGAGCTGACAGGTGGAAGTGACGTGCCAATCCATCTCATCGTTTTAAGACAGCTTTCCCATTAGTCACAATGGAGAACAGAATTAATCCTTTGGAGGCCTGAGCAGCTGTTCTTAGCATTTTAGACCATCTTCCCACCTAACACTGATTGTTTTGAAGTCTTTCACGCAAATATTTGGCCTAAAGATAGGAACTCATTCTGGTTATAACAAGTGATGGGAGTGATAAAGACATCTTCCCAGAGTACCTATTTATCTGGATGTCCCATATTCCAGGACAGCTTCCCACGTTGCTGGCCCCATTGCTTGAAGTAGAAGCTCTCTCCTGGAAAGAGCAAGTTTTTAGAGACATTATATTTTTCTATGAAAATTTCTGGCTACAGCAGACCAACATTAAAAAGAAATCCCAATTTGCTGGCAGAGCTCACAGGTGGGAAAATAAGGTTTCTTACATTGCACAACTGTGATTTATGAGGGATGCCATTGTACATTCATAAAGGTACAAACAGTGTGTCTTCATGTTAACCCATTTCTGAGGTGGGAGGTCACTTTGTACAGTTTCCCAATCAGCCTCCAGAAACTATGTGCTTCTTAGCAGGAGCAGTCAGTAAGATAAGTATTCCTCCCTCAAAGCAATTTTCTTTAAGAATAAAATATTGTATTTGGTTTGTTGATTGTCTTATTTCAGGAAAGTTCATCAACCAGTAATATATTGGTAGGTGGTCTTTTTCCCCATAGACCTGTAAATAACACCAGATTTTTCTCAGCTCTATTTGGACAATTCATCCCTGATACTTGCGTACTTCAGAGGCAATTACTATTCAGGCCATTATAATTTTTTTTCCTTTTCACTGTTTGTGTACCTCTGTCTTGCCAGTAATACTAGTGAATAATAAAATCGGTAATCTAGAGATAGGAAAGGTACTGACATTAGTTCCCTAGAAACCAGCCATTATAGGGTTGCTGAAACCATAGAGGAGTCCTCAAGGAAGTAAGAGATGGTGATGATGAAAGATACCTGTTCTGGAGGAGCTGAGGAAGAAAAATGGTGCATCCGAGAGAGAAGGTTGAGATTTCTGAGTCAGAAGGACACGACAGAAAATACAGGTGAAAACTCTGTGGTTATAAGAATGCATATTAATTCTGGCATTTTTATTACCACATTCCCAAATATATCTATCTTTTGTGAGCATCATTCCAATATCTTAGAAAATTTAGCCTCTAAAGGCTAACTGTGGAAGACATGAGGACCCCAGAGCTCCAATGGAAGTCAATGAGAACTGATGAATGCCACAAAACCAAGAGTCTGTGCCACCTAATTTCCAATTCCACAGCATGAATTAGATTGCCACGAATCAAAGTTTAATGCTATTGTAAAGTTTGTTACCAATGGAGCACCTATCCGTGGGGAAAGACAATGTAACTGATCAGAATTTGAGAGATTTTGTGAGATACATAAAAAGCATTTCTGTTGGTCTAAATTCTTCACCCAATTCTTCATATCCAGCAAAAATACTATTAGAATACTATTAAAAGTACCATTAATGTCTGACTTCTGTATGGCCCATCCCTTCCACAATTCTTATCTTGTATAAAGCAGCAAACCTTGGACTACTGAAAAGGTGGTAATGGTTGAGCTATCTTTGTAATGAAAAACAGGACATCTCATGTTTACCTAATAAAATACTTCTAAGTGTGAGTCTGTATTTAGTCATTTTTGTTGCTTAATGTGTCATCACATTTTTCGTCTGGTGTTATTGACCCATCTGGATGATCATGCTGAAGTGCAGGACCTATTTCTGCTTCATCTGAAGCCAGATGAGAGCTTGTGTTTGAGCATACACAAGTTTTAATCCTGAATGGACAGTGTGGGGAAGGCACAGCAGAAAACATGACTTAGACATAATTTAGGTTATATCTCAAGCAGCCTTTAAGTAGTATTTCATGTAATCAGGATAGATTTACACTAGTTAGTATGTCTGTATTGTTGAAAATGGAACTGCAACAGGACTGTCAGCAGAGATTACCTACATAATCATTCATTCAACTTCTTTGGGTTTGTGACATTAGCAGTCAAATGAAGTATTTGATATCAGGTGCAGTTGCATCGGAATAAACATTCTCTCAGCTAAACAGAGAATTTGCTGCTATTCAAATTGTACTCAACAGCAAAAGCCCTAGTTAGTCCACTGATGACAGACTTTTGCCCCAAGGAGCGTAAATTCCTTCATCTTTGAATAGAGTAATGTGAAATGCAAGTATTTCAATAGTACATATATTCATTACTAGAAAATGAAAACAATAAAAAATAAAGTTAAAAACCCTTCAGAGAGTGTTTCCATTCATTTCCAGAGCAGTGACTTCATATTGTTTTATACAGAATAGAAAGAACAAATAACTCTCCTGATGTTCTTTCACTTGGTGGATTTTAACATTTACAGAGGGATCGGATTGCTTGAACACGTGACAATACATTGCAATAAAAGTGACAGCCTCATTTTATGACATCTTTTCCATTTTTTTTGAGAGTTGCAGTGAGAAAGAATTTTAATGGATCTTGGTATATTTTTTCAACATGTTTCTTAAAAACATCTTGTTCCCTTCTCAATGCTTTTACTTCAAAGCAATTCTGTATTCTGTTGCTTGTGTTCTGTTTATTGTACTTATTCTCTCTTTGCAATGTCATCACACAAATAAACATATGAACACAAACAAACACAGTCTTTCCATACAGGGTGCCTTTGATGTACTGAAAAATTTATTCCCTGTAAGAGGATAATCTTTAACACAATGGTTATCTTACTGCTCCAGTGTTCTTGTGTCTTGACAGTCACCATCAATAAAATAAGAGTTACTGAGAAATCATTTGACATCTTTTGAGCTTGGAGCTGCAGCTGAAGATTCTCAGCTTGGTGTTGAGACTGAAGATGCACATAATAGCCAGGACCCAGTAACACCTGATTCTTTTACAAAGCATACCTGATGCTATGCACATTTACTGCACAATACGTGTTTTATATAACTATAATGGAAAGTTTGAAAAGACTCCACTTCTGTTTATTAGAGTGATTATTTTATAGTGTGTTTAGTGCTCATATGTATGTGAAGTGTTTCAGAGAAGACTGATACAGCTCCAGCAGATTCAGACATCTGAGGTAAGCACACAACAGCGTGCAAAGCAGAAAGCTTGTAGTAAGACTCAGGTAATAGCAGGTGTGCATATATATGAATAGGCACTTATATGTGTAGCACATGTGTTTGAAACAGTGACCGAGGCAGTCCTTTCCATTGCTTCACTGCACTGTGCAAAGCCTGACCTTGCATCTGTCTGCAGTGTGAATACCTCTACGGACATTGTTGCCATCACTGTGATTTCAGGTCACTGAGTGGCATGTAGGCTCTATCTTTAATCTCTGATAGGTAATTATCGTATTTTCATCGTATATCAGAGGTATTGTGAGATTTCCTTTCCCTGTGTTTATGCGATGTTTGAACTTGTATATATTTACCATTAAAAAGTGAAGTATTATGAATCATTTCATTTACTGCTAAAATGAAGATCCTCATGGCTAATGACAAAATGGAGGAGAAACAAGATCGTATCTGTCTGAAAATTCAGAAATTTCTGTCAGAAACAGTGGCATTTCATTCAGACAGTAAATAAATGCCTCTGTGGTACACTATTTAAAACAGAGCAGAATGGTGAGAAACAAAGGAACAATCCTACACTACTCTCTTCCCAGGCTCAACATCACTCTTTCCTCTCAACTCTTCTATATCTCTACCTCTCTGACTTGTGCAGGGGGACAGGGAATGGGAGTTCTGGTCTTTTCATCATATATCTGCCGCTCCTTCCTCCTCATCATGTTCCTCTGCTCCAGCATGGCATGCCTCCCATGGGATACAGTTCTTCAAGAGCTGTTCCTGCCTGAGTCCTTTCCATGGGGTGCAGTCCCTTACGAACAAACTGCTCCAGTGTGGGTTCCCCACGAGGTCATAATTCCTGCCAGCAAACCTGCCCCAGCGTGGACTCTTTTCCATGGACTACAGCATGGATAGCTGATCCACCATAGGCCAGCTTGGGCTGCAGGGAAACAACTTCTTCTGGTTCTCACCACAAGCTTCAGGGGAACCAGTTGTGGGTCATTTTGGAGTAAGCTGAAAATAGTTCTTTTTCTGAAATGAGCCACAGAATATTCTGAGTTAGAAGGGACCCACGTCTAGCCCAGCTATTAAGGGAATAGCCCCTTCTGTTCAGCATGGGGGCAGCTCCTGGTGTCTTCTCACAGAAGCCATACCCATAGCTCCCCAAATTGTCGCATAAAGCCAAGACTCTTATTCTGAACTGGTGGTAAAAATGTATTTCTGATCTGGATACCTGCTGGCAGAGTACCAAATTTCTGCATCACAGAATGCTTATTTTAATTTTTTTAAATAGCCTTCTTGACCATGTAGGTAAGAGCATTATAGGGAAGTAGTGAGAACATTTTGGCATAATAAAAAAAATGCTTTTTCTCTGCCTAGCAATACTTTTTTTTTTTTTTTTGCTAGTGTGAATGAATCATTCCACATACATAGCAATGAGAGGCCTCAGTTGTACATGTCCTAGAGTGTCAGAAATATGCTCTTTAGGAGACTTTCAGCTTGGATCCCCACCTGAGTGTACCCACCTTTGCTCTGCTCAGTCGAAAACTGATGCGTGCCAATGACTCACGTATGACTGAAGTTCTGGAGAGGCATTATATACAGCCTTACAGCCTGCAGCCTGCACTTACCTTCTGGCTGCTGCTGTTAAAATGTAAGCAGCACCACGGCTACTGGTTTATAGCAACCTTATGTTCACCTGTGCTTTGCTTTTTCACATCAAGGACTACAGTGTTACAATGCAGTTGAGCTGAGCTGGACATGCAGGGTAAACATCAACCTCACTGCTGGGTACTGAAATCTTCCTATACAAAAAATGTTACAATCATTTACTGTGTGCAACTAAATTTTTAGCTACAATTACCATACTTCCTCAGTTGAGAGTTTCCACGACACAAGAGTGTTGCCATATAATAAGTATATGCCTGAAGGTAAGAATGTAAGAGCATGCAACACCTTACACTGGAAAAATTAATCTAGCTTTGGAAGAGTTAGGTAACTTTTTTTTTATTCCCTAGGAAATCCAAACTCCTAATACAGCCTACAGATTTTGTGAGGGCATTTTCAAAGTGTTGTTGAACTTTTTCTGGATAACTTTTCACAGACGTCCCAACTCATTGTCTTTTGAAGTATTGCCTATTGTAAGTAGATCAGTGCAGTGCTTTTCGTGACTGACACAACAAGGTGTTTCAGCAACTCGACATTTCTTATTGAACCAGTCATCACTATTCATGATAAATACAGACCAGAAGCTAGTTGTACTGGTTTAAAAAGCCAAAATCAAACTTTATAACCTGATCCTTATTCTTAAAATCTCTTCCTCGTCCGCTTTCCAATAGTTTCTATTTCCATCTTTAGTTTGGCCACAAGATGGCAATATCTTGCAGATAAAATGCTGAAACAGGCAGACCGATTTGAAACTGTCTCCCTGAGCTTTTCCTTGCGCTCTCCTCCCACCCCCACCCCCCCTTTTGTTTCAATATTTAATTGCATTTCTTTCGGAATTACTAGGCAACCCACCCCCAGATGTGCAGTTTAGAGGTGATGTGCTTGCAGTGAGATTTTCAGGATCTACTCAGCAGAGACCATCATGTGATGCTGGGGTAAGGTGGAGTTCAGCTTTAAGGGGGAGTCTCCAGCCTTCCTCACCAATCTTTAGGATCTCAGCTGGAGAAATACCAGAGGATCCTTCCCCTTTCCCTACTTCTTCTTCTGCATCCAGCCTCCTGAGCCAGCCTCTGAGCAGACGAAAGACCGGCAGAGCAGTTGCAAGGTGAGTTTCCCTTGCTATTGCTTTCCCGTGACTGTGAGTGGTTGTGTGCCTGTTAGGCTGATGTTTGCTTGCTCTCTTAGGTGCAGGTGACAAAATCCAAGGGAGGAGTGGACTCCAGGTTGGACTTGGGAGTGGCTGGGTGAACCATTGGCTTGGGCTGACAGCATTTTGTGCTTGCTTTTGAATAGCTCCAGTAGTTTTACAGTGCATTTCCAGTCACCTCACAGCACACTATTTCATCCTTTCTGCCTGTTGGTGTTAAACTTTTGGCCAAAATTCTCATGGCAAGTCGGGAGACTGTGCATGGTAAGGGAGACTGTCCAATCAACCACAGTGGTCTGCAGAGCCATGGGCTTTTCCCACTCCAAGCCAGCACTCAGATTGGGGAGGGATCTCCTTCCTGACTTGGCAGCTGGTTGGGCAGGGAACAAGAAAAACAGTGCAGCTATCCAGGAGATGTAACTTCTTCCTCTCTTGGTGTCTGGTATATTTTTGAGAGGGACAGGAAAGAAGAGCTCCTTGTCACTAGCCAGCAGTTCTGTGTTCCTGAGGTGGTTCCCAGACATGCTCTTAGGTTGAAATTCTGCTATGGGGAAAGGTCAGGGAAGAAGGAGCAGTAGCATTTTCTGGGTTTGAGTTTGATATTTAGTAAATAAAGAAGAGCAGACCTTGGCTAGGGGAGTCATAAAAGTAAGAGCTTGAAATCCAGGACACTTTATTGCTCAGTGTAGTTTGGTCCCAGCCAGTGAGAGAACCTGCCCAGTTCCCCCCTTGCAGGACATGGCTCCTTGCCCACTCTGCTCCTGCCATCATCCCATCAATTCAAAGGGCTGGACTACCTACCTTGTTCTGTAAAAGTGATTGTGGAGGTCATGATTAAATCCAGATGTTGATTTTTGAACTATGATACACTCATACTGTGGGAATTGAGAAGCCCTGTCTTTCCACATCACCCACGCACTTTCCCTTTGGGTAAAGCACCTGCTCCTGGCTCTGCTGAAGTGATACTTCAAGAGGTCCTGGGAGTAGAATTTGTTTATTGGACCCTAAAAGAGATTTGATGGACTAGGAGATCTGACAAATTTAGTTAGCAGAGGCAGCAGGTTCTGACAGATGGACGCTCAGGTGGACGCCTAGCTATCTTGAAAAATCAGTGTAGCCAAACCTCAGACAGACATGCCTTTTGTCTGAGATCATTGGTGTTAACTTTCACAGTACAATGTCACTCAGGGGCAAGCTACATTGCCTGACATGGTTTTATTTAGCCAAGTGGTGATATAAAGAGCCAGCAGAGCCAGCTGAGGTGAGGTCATGACGGCAGTGAGAAGACGTAGCATTGCCACAGTCATCCTTTGGCTGACCTTCAGGAGGAGCTGGAGCTGCAAGCCCAGCCCTCACATGCTGGTTCTGCGTTAGGGAGGAAGCAGCCTCAGCTCTAGTCACCAGCATGTTGATGGTTAAAAAGGTGTCTGCCACCAGTAATGAAGACGATTTTTCTCCAGAGACTTTGAGGACACAGAGATTTATATTCAGATGTCATTTAAGACCAAAAGCTCACCTATTCAGAGTAACTTTTAATGAAGTGCATTTTAGTGGGCAATGTTTTTACAGCTTTTGTGATAAATGTCATATGGAGACAGGTTTGAAACCTACTTGTGTGAATTTTAAGTGGCATTGCTTTCATTGCTATAACCTAAGGTTAAGTGAGCAGTATATTTAGCACATGGAAGTGAGCAGAGGGAAAGTTCCAGATTCAAGTGTGGAATTCAGTGCCACTAATGGCGCCTATATTCAGTGACATTAATGGTGAGTTGAAGTAAAGGTGTGTCAGGTTATTGATTGATTTTTTATTAATTGTTTATCGATTAATTTAATTTTAAATTTTCCTCCTGAAAACTCATGCTTGAGTTTCAGATTTTTAAAATCCAAGGCATTGGAAAGGGTTGGTTATTTAAGCATGCTTATTTGTGTTGCATGGCTAAAGAAATTTTCTGCAGCATTTAAATTTTGCCTGTTTTGTCTTATTTTGTTCTTTTTTTTGCTGCACAGCCCTGCTAGCTAAGATTAAGGTGTTCAGAGTTCCTGATTTGCCTTTAACTTAGTGCCAGTGCTGCTGTGGGCACTCGGTCACCTCGACATCAAGTGTATGCATTAGGGAAAAAAAAAAGCAGTAATTTCTGGAGTAATTTTTCTGCCCCTCACATTAGTCAGATGGGTTTTCCCCTTCATGTGATGGCTGGATATAATTTCGCTTAGAGCAGTTTGAGAAAGCAGACGTTTGCAGATGAAACTTGTGAAAAGGAGATGTAAAACATGAAGTGGAAGCTACGCCGGTGGAAGACAGAAATTGCTTCTCAGCTCCCTATTTCGTGTAACTTGTGCCGGCGGGAAGTGTCCGAGAGAGGGTCGTGTCCCCGGCCCGCTTGCACTCCTGCTTTCTGCCTCCCTCCTGCGGCCGCAGCCCCTCTCTCCACCTCGGACCGGGCGCCGCCACCGCCGCCCTACGCGGGGAGCGAGCGGCGCTGCGGGTCCGGCCAGCCCGGGGCGGCTCCGCTCCCCGCGGGACACGCGCGCCTTGCCCGGGGGTGACCGGCCCTTTTCCTTCCCTTCTCCCCAGGTAGTTCGAGGGAGATGCGGCACTGAGGAGCGGGCTCGGCCCAGGGTTCGCTACGGGGGTGATGGGCGCGTTCTGAACTCGGAGCGGTCTGGACGAAAGCAGCAGCGGCGAAGGTCGGCGGCGAGTTGGAAACAACATGAACACGTCGGTCCTCACCCCACTGGGAAATATGTCTGGTCATCTGAATTTTTCAGAGACGAACTCGCAGATCCTGCAGTTTGAGGACGAGGATTGCCATGTGCCTTTGGCCATGGTTTTCACTTTGGCCTTGGCTTATGGGACTGTGATAATTCTGGGAGTCTCTGGGAATCTGGCCTTGATTATCATTATTTTAAAACAAAAGGAGATGCGCAATGTTACCAACATCCTCATTGTCAATCTATCCTTTTCTGATCTCCTAGTCACCATCATGTGTCTTCCCTTTACCTTTGTGTATACTTTAATGGACCACTGGATTTTTGGGGAGGCCATGTGCAAACTGAACCCTTTTGTGCAATGTGCCTCCATCACTGTCTCAGTCTTTTCTTTAGTCCTCATTGCTATTGAGCGCCATCAATTGATCATCAATCCTCGTGGCTGGAGACCGAACAACAGACATGCTTACATGGGGATTGCTGCCATATGGATTTTAGCCACAGCTTCCTCTTTGCCTTTCCTGATCTACCATGTGTTAACAGATGAGCCCTTCAGAAATGTAACATTTGATGAATATAAGGACAAATATGTATGCTTGGACCTGTTCCCTCTGGACACTGCCAGGCTTTCTTACACCACTACACTTTTGGTGATTCAGTACTTTGGACCTCTTTGTTTTATATTTATTTGCTACTTGAAGGTAAGATAGAATCCTCTTGCAATATGTACTTCTTTTATCTGGTGTTTGTTTATCCTTGCAAAGATGACAGTGGTAGGTTAATTTATTCCACATGTTTCTCTTTGTTGAATTTCCTGCAGATATACATACGATTAAAAAAAAGGAACAACATGATGGACAAGATGAGAGATAGTAAGTACAGATCCTCTGAAACCAAAAGGATCAACATCATGCTGATCTCTATAGTGGTTGCATTTGCAGTTTGCTGGCTGCCTCTCACCATCTTCAATATCGTGTTTGATTGGAATCATGAAATTCTGCCTGTTGCTACCTGCAGCCACAACCTGTTGTTCCTGATTTGCCACCTCACTGCCATGATTTCTACGTGTGTGAATCCCATCTTCTACGGGTTTCTCAACAAGAACTTCCAAAGGGACCTGCAGTTTTTATTTCATTTTTGTCATTTCCACTCCCGTGAGGATGATTATGAGACTATAGCTATGTCCACCATGCACACAGATGTTTCAAAAACCTCTTTAAAGCAGGCAAGCCCAGTCACATTTAAAAAAATAAATAGTGACGACGATGAAAAAATATAAAGAAGTAATAAAAATTCTACACCAAACTGCTAGAAGTGTGATTGCAGGTGAAATGTGTCCAAGGACAAGTGCAATTACATAACAAGTATGAAATGGGTAATGTTTTTGTTCCTTTTCCAAGGAACTTTGATTGTTGTCACTTTGAAATTGTACGCAGTGCATTTTTGCCCCTTTTACTGCTTTAATGCTCTCAGAAGTTATATCTGAATTTTATTATAAGACATAGTCAGACCTGCTACTACCTATGGTTTTCATCAGCTGTCTTTTGTTCTGTTTTCTTTGTACAGTTATGTGCTTTAGCAGAAAGATTTATTTATTGGTTATGTTTTTTCAAAGAAGTAGTTTTCAGGAGTGTCCATCTAAGGCCATTAGAAACAATATGAACCATAGGGACACTGTCACTACAGAGGACACCCACAAAAGAATAAAATTAGGAAATTCTGATTTGAAGAGGGGTTCCTTTTTTTCTAATTAATCTTTTTATTGATGTTAAAATCCTGAAAAACCAGTGTAGACATGCAAAAAAAGGATTCTGTGAAACCTGTAGAATATGTTTATTGGGGACATACAGTTTTCTCATTCAGAGATGCAATTCAGGCTATAATCACTTAGTTTCAAAGAAAAGATTAAGAAAGAAATTCTGTTCTCATTTATGAGAATAAAACCCTACAGTAATTCCACAGAACACAATGGGATAACTCTGATGTTTCACTACAGCAAATGAAAACAAAAATGGGCCTTTAGTCCCAACTGATTATGGCTGGTTTTAATAACACAGACTTTTTAATTAAAAACCCCAAACCCCATTTTCATCTGCCATCACTGACAGGAGTTAGTGTTGCTGGGATGAAATGCACCATCTATCCCAGGCCTATGAACCACATAAATTCTTCTTGAGACCTATGTCCAGGATCTAAAGGGATATGGGCTTATGGAGATGAGGGATACTCTCTGGACGAGGTGAAATTCTATCCTAGCAGGAAACAGTGAAAATCAGGTCTAGTATTAAAAAAAGCTTTAGCTACCTGAGTCTTTTAATAGTAATTAGTGTTGATCTATCTAAATTATGTACAGCTTCGTACTATTCCATGCTCAGATGCAATGGCATAAATCTGGATGATCTTCAAGACAATGGATGTTTAAATCAAGATCTGCAAAATTTAAAAGATGGATATAGATATGGCTGGGGTTTTACTGGTATGTTTAGCTTCAAAACTCACAGTTGATTGAAGTGCAGAAATATTTGCCAAATATAAACAATATAGCTCTCTGTGTTACTTCTTAAAATATATATCTTCTAAGTACACAAAATATTCATGACTAGATCCCCAGTTGTAGGAAACCCACATAACATGTCTGCTGTAAATGAAATTACAACAATATTATGCAATATTAGCTGAGGTTCTGTGTCATACAGTGTATTTTGCTGTATAATCAATGTCTTTTTGAATAATTAGCTTTTTAAATACACTACTTCTTTCAGCAAGGTCACTTTAAATCATTCTGGCAGAGAAGAGAGTCTTTAAATTGGATAGAAATGTAAAGTGCAGCATGAATGGAAACCTGACCTGATACATTTTTCTGAGCAAAAAGATCTCAGGATGTTATGGTGAATTTAATATGTTCTAAATTTGGCATAGATAAATGCCTAAGAAATTAAAATTATTTGGGTTGCTAGAATTTAAAAGTAAGAAATTGTGCCATGTGCTGTCTTATAAATAGTGTAGAATATTAAAGTAGCAATGTGTGCTTGTGCTTTATGTTTCCACGTATTTCTCTTCTGGAAGATAATTTAATTTAAAAGGTTTCTGTGCTTGAGAACAGAGATGGAATGTAGAAAATTAATTATAAGACAGAAGTTTCTTTCAGAGCTTTGGCCTTTTGTGTCTTATAAGATTTCTTTTTTCTTTGGACTGTTTCTTTTCTCTGTGGACAGTATTGTTAATAATTTGACAAGGATCTTTCAAAATTATTTCCCTCTCACTTTGCAACAATTTTCATATTCTAAAAGATGTGTATTTCACAATGAGATACAATGTAGAAAAACAGCCACTTTTTATATTAAGAGTGTCACAGTGGGATTTTCCCATTACAAAAGGAGTCACTGAATTTTATGGGTTTTTCCTTTTTTTTTAAGCACTTTCTTCAATGTAGTGAGGGAAGAAAATTCAGTTATTTGAGAAATTGTCCAGGTTTTTTTTTTGCTGAGGCTGAATTAAGTGTTTGTACACATAAAATGTTGAAGGAACTTTAGAGGAGTCTGCTATGATCAGAGACCTGAAACAGGCATGTACTAAGATTTGGAGGTTTCCAGTGAGAAAGCAACATAATTCTTCCTATGTCAACATTTCTTCAGTTTGTGTACAGTCTTAAATCCGGCAGCCTATCTGATACTGTCTCATACTGTCTCCTGAGAATATATGTCAGGTGTCAGGTGTTTTTCGCCTATCAACGCCTGATACAAAAAGGTGAACTGTAAGTAGGAGCGTTCCTTCTGCTCATCTTTGTTAAGTGCAGGACCTATTTTTCCTCGGCGCTGCCGTCCTAGGATCAGGCTTCTTACATGTTTCCTCCCTTCCCTGCAAGATGCCTTTCTGAGCATCTGCTAAGGATGCAGGCCGGTGCATTGTCATACAAATAGCACAGCACACTACCTGAGACAACAGTGTAAAGGAACACAGTGTAACAAGTGTTCAGCAGGAAAACACATTTGGAGAATTTCAGAGGCAAAATCATTGCTCTTCTGAAGAATTTATTATGAGGACAGAGATAAAAGTAATCTCTCTGAGGTGCTGACCTGACATCTGCAGGGCGTAGATCACATCTACTGTGAGCGGTATTTTTTTCTTTGATTTTGTGGCTTGATTCTGGAGTTCGCAAAAGCCACTGGAGACTTTCCCCTCCCAACGACCAAATACAATACTGATCGTCTCTTTCAGAGGTCCAGCATGGCTTCTCCTCCTCTATATGCTGAATTTCTTCACAGGGTAAACTGACGAGTTTCATGTTTCACTATAATTTTAGAGTCATCCTGGTTTGATATTTATTTCTCCTATGCGTTGTTTTGTCAAATGTCCCATACTTCAGCACATGCTGATTCCTATCTCACAAGCCTGAAGATCCCTTTAATTCTTTCAGACTGGTAGAGAAGTTTTACTGACAGAAAAACAGAACAGTGAGTGATCTATAATGCTTCTTATTATTTATGTGTCATACAATTCATGTCAAATCTACAGCCTTAAATGACAAATGTAACTATTTAATAAACATTAATGTTTGCTTCATTTTTCAGTTATTTTAGCATCTTAAACTTCAGTTTTATTGACCACAGACATTTAAAGCTTCCTCATAATCTAAACAAACTAGCATATTTGTATGTCACGTTAATAAATACGCCTGAATTCCCATATTGCTTTTTTTCAACATATCACTGTCAATACATAGGGTAATTCATCACTTTCACATCAACATTAAAAAAAGGATATTAATAATGGAAGCAATTAATTGACAATAATACCTGCTTTTGGTAGGCTATGAAAGAACTGGATATTAAACAAAAATATCTCTCTCTATATAATAAACCCTGGTTTTATATTTATAAAGAAATCAGATTTAAACAAGGAAAAACATGAGAGGACCCCTAAGATGACTTGACTGAAAGGTGCAATGCTGGCTGTCATACTCAAGCTCACAGTCTTTCCTAAAAATCAGGTTTTGGATAATAGCTTTTATAGAAATAAATTGATGGCCTATAGTTGTTAGGTTTTTTTTCTGGATTCTTCTCTGCATTTTTTTTCGGAGTACAGTACCTGATAATGCTTCCTTTTAAATCTTTCCTTCCTGTTTCTTTGTATCAAATAATACATCAAAGTATGTATAGAGAATGTAGAAAATAAGGAAACTTTTTTTTTCTTTTGTTCTTACTTTTAAAGCATGCATAACAGTAGGAAACATGAGCTTAAATAACATCTCTTGCCTGCAACATATTAAATTCATTCAGCTGAGTGGAAAAGGGGGAGAAATAATAATTATAACCAAATAATAAATTTTGTTGACAGTCATTTCTCAGTTGAAGGATGTGTACCACTCCAAGATCTACCATGCCCTCTTCATTCTTGTATTCTTTAATATGTGATATCTGATTCCCTGAGTCAATACTAAATAGTAGAGTCATTACTAAATTTTTTTCTTCTATCCAGGTTTTGCAGAATTGCAAATGTTGGAGTACTACATATAAGAGGAAAAAATGTGACCAGCCTTAGTCTCACACTTTAACTAACCATATATCAGAAATGATTCTGTTCAGTATTTCTGCCCATGCAAAGCAGTGTTAATGGCCTAATTGAAGTTGATATTTCAAGTATTAGAGAGTGCATTCACAAAGCCTAACTTCACCTGAACAATGGCAGCTTTCCCAGCCTCCTCCAGTGGCAACCCGAGGGCAGTCACACCTGCACTACTCCAGGTGCCTTGCCTCTACCAAAGTGTAAGGCTGCTAAGGGACAGCCAGCTTCCAGGGCCAGCACTAGGCCTCGTGATCACTGCCTCCCTTCCTCCATCTTCTGGGGTGCTTATGCAGTCACATCATATTTCAACCCCTTGGTAGCTGCTTTCTGAGGAAGCTGTAGGAATTCGCACTCTGATTTTGTGTATGCCTGAGTATATGGTAAAAATCAACTCTATTCAGGGTAGTGCTTTAAATAGTTTCATTAAAATTATCTTCCGGCAAGTTCTGGTATGCAAGTTTCTAAAATTTAGAAGTACATAATTTACAAAGCCTATGTGGAAGTTATGTCCATACAGAACATCCAGCTCGTTGCAGCAAAACTGACAGCACACAGCCTTGTGTTTTCCAAATAGCTGAGTTGATGACCTGGTTATGTGACACACAGGTCAGGCTTGCTTAGTTGCAAGAAATTTGCACAGATGCAAATGTGTTTGCAGCTGCTTGACAGGAGAGGCTCTGCATGGTTGACTAACTTGCCACAAATTATGTAACATTTCAGATATACGGGAAAATAGATAGACAGAATTCAGAAAAGAGCCAAAAAGCAGAACATCTAGATGAAGCTTTGATGCTTTCTGCCAGATAAAAACAAAAAAAGGGAGACTGAGACATTAATTTATTTTGAGGGCCAACAGACTAACAGCTAAATTTTTTTTTTGAGCAAAGTGGCGGGCAAAAATATGTATGATAAAGAGGTTCTCTGCTCCTGTTTCCCAAAAAAGGATACAAAATTATAAATTACTGTGAAAATATAGTTTTTTAAGATTCTTCCTGTTGGATTAATCTAGATGTCTTTTTGGGAGGAAGGAACATACTGTTTTAGGCACAACTGAAAAATAACAGCTTTTCATTGCACCCACCCACTGCACATGAGTCCATTCGCTTCCATTTCTGCACAACACGAAGAAGGTTCGTTCATGGCAGGAGGAGTAACCTGATCAACAAACCCCTTCTTGTCTCTCTTGGCTCTTGTCCATACTGATACAGTGTTGCCGCTGTTTTTCACTTTGCAATCTCCCTCCCTGCTTCCCCCAGTGACATTTTTATTATGCTATTTATATTGTTTCTTAGCAAAAGTTGTCTGCAAAAAGATGTTCTTGAAAGATCCTATTCAGTGTGTGCTTGAACATATGGGTGAGAAGCCATGCAGGACTTGTAGAAACATGACTCACAATGAGATGATCTTTCAGCGGATAGACAAGTTGAAAATGTATTTTTTTGATACTATTATTTAGCCTTTTCAATTAAAGTTTTTGTTATAATTTTAATTCATGTAATCTAATATCAGCTAAGCTTATTAACCTAGTGTTTCCTCTTTGTGATCAGCCTCCAGAGACATTCAGCTAGAGGAAACACTGAGTAACCCAACTTGTATCCTTACTTATAGGCTCTCGTTGCCTATAATCTTCTCATTGTTTGTACTATACTTGAAGATATATATGCAAAAGTATTCACTTCTTTCTCTTCAAGACTAGTAAAAGTTGTATAATTAAGAAATATAATAGAACAGGATTATCTTTTCTGCTTTCTATTTCCATTATTATTATTATTAGGGCTAGTCCCCTGGATGTCAGTCACCGTGCTGATATGCATATGGTTACACAGATGTTAAAGTAAAGGCCTTGAAGCCTGACCTAAAACACTTCAAGCTTAATGAAAAGCCTCCCATTGACTTCAACGAGCTTTGGGTAAGGTATTTGTTTCAAGAGACACTAAGGTGGGATATATGCCTGAATACCTGCTTCCTAGAGAGGGCAGTCCCTGTAGGGACTCAGCAGAGACACAACTTCACAGTCATCCGTGTCAGTCCAAGGGGCATATCAAACAGTCATCGTCAGCTGGTACTTGCAGTACGGTTATCCTCTTAAGTTCTTCTATGAATTTTACTCTGATGTATTTTCTTGGAACAGTTACAAGTTAAATGTGTCTGCTGAGCTATCTGGCTTAGTGATTTAAACCAATTTCTTCACAGAAAATTGAAGAAGGTAGTAGCAATTCTTCTCTACTAAAACGGTAGGCTTTCTTTCTTTATTATTATTATTATTATTACTACTACTACTACTGCTGCTTTTTCACTTTATTAAAAAAGAACAATCCAAAAAGAGCATTAACAGCCAGACAATGGAAGTTTAGTTTACATTTGAAATTCACCTCAGTCAGTAAGAATCTCAGCCTGCAGCACAGGCTGCGGATTTACCTGGTAGAGATGTTCCTACAGCAGAAACACCAGCAATCGTGAATAAACCAACTTCAAGTAGTTGCTTTAAACACAGCTATCTTCAGAATGAGATAAGGAAACCTTTAAGTCAATACATAAAAACTTGAATTCAAATATTAATTGTTTTGTGGTGGAAGTGATGCATTCAGATAATCAAGTGATATCATAAAACTATAAAGCTTAGCCTGGCCTCTTTCATATTAGTCAAATGCTGTGGTAATATCTCTGACATTGTTCAAAAGGTTACAGTGTGAATAAGGCAGGTAAATTAAATCAGTCTGGGAAGCTGTCAGATTGGTTTTTTATACCCAATGATTTTATATTATCTAGGATTAGGAAAACATAAGGAAATGAAGTACCTTGGCTTTTGAATTCCTTGATAATTTTCACTCAGACCCAACAGATTTGCTAAAGATTTCTGAGGGTGAAATGGTATTGGATAAGCTGAGTACCTGTTATTTAAGTAAGTATGTTCATTTAAGCAAGACATACATCTTATAGGTGTTAGCATACGAACTCTTATATTCTACACAGTAGAATATATATATAAGTGCTTACTATCACTTACTGAAGCATTTTAAAATGCTGACTTGAAATTCATTTTGTATATTTATAAAGAAGTCCTACACCTTTAGGAGTTCTTATGTTCAGAGCATATTTGTAGAAGAAACAAACCAAGCTGTGCCGGTTGTCCAGCTGTGCTGACTATGCAGTTTGTTTTGGCAGAAGGGTTTTGGTTTTTCTGACCAAGGGACCCTGTCTGAGGATCAGCATCTGCATGGGAGACATGGACTCCACCTGACTAAATGAAGCAAAGGTATCTTTACCAGCAGGATGTCTGACTTGCTAAGAAGGTCTTTAAACTGGGATTTCATTTCATGTGAAATTAAAAGTATTGCCAGCAGCTGGTGAGGGAACGAGGGAACAGGGCTGTGAAGCAAAGAGTCTGGAGTGGTACGAGTGAAGGAAAAGACAAAAACTACAATATAGCTTAAATGAGGTCACCTTAAGCATTTGCAGGTAAGCAAGGAAGCACCTACAAGACAGCAATTTGGGAAAAATCCCCATACTCTTTCTGAGGAAATGGGACGTTGAAATGTCCCTCAGAGATGCCTCCCTGTACTCTAAGTGTGTGCAGCATGGGGAATAAATGTGCTTAAGCAGAGAACTGTGTGGGATTTCAGGGTTATGGTCTTGTTGGGATCATGGCAATGTAGTAGGATGGCTTCCATGACTGGAATGTTGCGCTAGCTCTTTAGGCTCTTTAGGAAGGACAGGATATGAAGAGGTGGAGTTGCCCTTTATGTGCCTTCTGGGGATGGATGAAGAGTCAGCAGAGAACTTGTGAGAGAGGATTAAACAACAAACCAGTATGGACGACACTGTAGTGGGTGTCTGCTACAGTCTGCCTGATCAGGGAAGCAGTAAATGAGGTTAGAAGAAGCCTCATGTTCACAGGACCTGATCCTTGTGGTGGACTTTAACCATCCAGATACCTGCAGGACATAACTAATCCAGGAAGTTTCTGGAGAGCATTGATGGAAATTTCCTGACAGTGGTGAAAATAAATGTAGAAACAGAGAAGTCAGTGGAGAAATCAATGAGAAGACATGATCTGATGGACAACACACTTGCAAACAAGGAAGAATTTGTCAGGAATGTGAAGAGAGAAGGCAGTATTGGTGCAGTTGTACTCTTTCAAGTTTGGGGAAGATTGGGAGCTATGCAGGTAAAAGCATTTTTATCAATGCCTGGATAAGGAAAACTCATTCCTGCCTGCTGTGTTTGGCAGTAGCCATCTGGCCAATATTATCTGGGCAATGAATATGCTCTTATGACTGAGCTAGGCACCGCAACATGGGAAGGAGGGCCACGGGGCCCAAGTATTATGAAGCACAACTAAGAGTTGTGGTAATGCAGTATTAGTCTGCATGGAAATATGAGGGGAGAGCTGAGGCAAATTTGGCAGGCTGAGAATGGGCCATAGAGACATGGAATCCAAATGTTACTAATTTTGTTATTCTAAATAACCTGTGGTAGAAAATGTATTATAATTTTCAGTTTCTAGGCCAAGCTATAGCACATGTATTTGTCAAGGTTTCTGTCTGGGGCATTTTTATTTTTTTAAATAAAGCTAACAATTATTTGAATTGTAAAATCCAGTTCAGCATGATTCCTATATTAGAGAGAGAATTTGTCAGAGAAGGTGCTGACAGTACAAATTTTCTTTTGCAATGCTGAAGCCAGCTGAATTTGAAAGAGTTCTGATTGCTCTAATATACTTTTCTTACTAGATACATGTTTTTAAAAAAGCTACAGAAGATGCAGTGTTTCTGATTAGTGTATGTGCAATGCTACTATCTTTATCATAAACACATAGGTTTGTTACAGTATCACAATATTAACAAGGTTGGAAGAGACCTTTGAGATCGAATCCAACCCATAACCCAACAACAATCCACCATCTAAACCATGACACTAAGTCCCTCACTCAGTCTTCTCTTAAACACCTCCAGAGATAGTGACTCCACCACCTCCCAGTGCAGCCAATTCCAATGGAGAATCACCATTTCCATGAAAAATCCTTTCCAAATACCAAGCCAAAACCTCTCCTGATGGAGCTTGAGACTGTGTCCTCTTGTTCTGTCACTGGTTGCCTGAGATAAGAGACCAACCCCTGCATGACCACAACCTCCTTTCAGGGTAGTTGTAGAGAGCAATAAGGTCTCTCCTGAACCTCCTCTTCTCCAAGCTAAACAATCCTAGCTCTCTCAAATGCTCTCCATAGGGCTTGTGCTCCAGTTCTTTCACCACTCTCACTGAGATGTTCAAGCATCTCAATATAACTGTACACAGTACTCAAGATGTGGCCTCAACAGTGCCAAGTACAGGGAAAGAATAACTTCCCTAACCCTACTGGTCATGCTATTCTTAACATAGGCCAGGATGCCATTGGCCTTCTTGGCCACCTGGGCACACTGCTGGCTCATGTTCAGTTTCCTGTCAACCAGTACTCCCAAGTCCCTTTCTGCCTGGCCGCTTTCCAGCCACTCAGTCCCTAACCTAGAGCTCTGCATGGGGTTATTGTGGCCAAAGTGTAGAAGCTGGCATTTAGACTTGTCAAACCTCGTGTTATTGGACTCAGCCCATCTATCCAACCTGTCAAGGTCCCTATGTAGAGCCCTCCTACCTTCTAAAAGATCAACACTTGCTCCCAGCTTGGTGTCATCAGCAAACTTCCTAATGATGGACTCCATGCCCTCATCCAGATCATCAATAAAGATACTGAACAGAACCGGTCCCAGCACTGAACTCTGGGGAACCCCACTAGTGACCAGCTGCCAGCTGGATGCAGCACCATTCACCACCACTCTCTGAGCTCAGTTATCCAGCCAGTTCTTAACCCAGAGCAGAGTAAACCTGCCCAGGTCATGAGCCAGCAGTTTCACCACGAGTTTACTATGGGAGATGGTATTAAAGGCTTTGCTAAAATCCAGGTACACTACATCAACAGTTTTTCCCTCATCAACCACACAAGTTACCTGATCATAAAAGGAAATTAGGTTGTTATTATATATTCATACATTTTAAATATAATTTGATGCTAATCCTGTCACCCTGGGTATTGACATTTGATTTCTTGCATGGTTTTCTTAGAAATGTGCTGCTGTTTGTAAAATTACTATCTATGATTACATCTAGGTAAAAAACCCAAAAAAACCCAAAAAAACAAGACAAAACCTCTCTGCTCAGAAGGTACATTTTTATTTGATTTCTTAAACCATCTCCCCTCTCCATCAAACACCTCTCCAACCTGTAATTTCAGTTCAGAGTAGCAGAGAGAGTGTTTTGATGCTTTAAAAATCTTACTGAAGGCTTTTACCCATACTGACACAATCTGAAAGCTATGCTGATTTTTCAGTGCTCTCTGGAAGAGGATCTCTGCTAGCAGGAGTATTTAATTAGACCGCAAACTAGTCTACTACTGTGCCCTATAGTTAGACAGAATTCAATATCAGACAAGATTGCTTTTGTTATAAATGAAACGAGCTGATGTTTATAATAAAATATAGAACAAATTTATTTACAGAAAATTTGTCAGAGTTTTGGATAAAAAGCCACAATGCAGGGAAAAACAACTCCGAGCCCGGGAATCGGTAGCTGGGTGACAGACAACCTGACAAGGTGTCAGAGAAGCTCTGTTCACACTGAGGTCTCGAGTGGTGAGTTTTTATACAGTTTATTTCGCTGGAGGCAACTTTGTATTCAGAGTCCAAAGTCTAAAGATATTC
This sequence comes from Serilophus lunatus, assembly GCA_013399895.1. Classification (NCBI taxonomy): domain Eukaryota; kingdom Metazoa; phylum Chordata; class Aves; order Passeriformes; family Eurylaimidae; genus Serilophus; species Serilophus lunatus. The sequence continues at coordinate 445,630 of VXBA01005368.1, forward strand.
AATGTGGTTCTTTGGTTAGTCCAGCGAAGAACAATGTCCTTCCGATGGGAGCTTGATGAAATCATGTCTCCTCCCAGGAACAGATTGATGGTCCTGATATGCCGTAGATATCTTATCATGGCGTTGATTTCTCCTGAGATGGCCCATCTCCCGATCAGCCAGTCTAAAGTTATGATAATGAACTTTTCGGAAACCTTTTAGTTAAGGAAAATTCCACATTCTTACGGGAATTTGCTCCCCCGTGAATGTGGTTTCACCATGGTTTGGGTTTTAGACAGAAATGCTTTTATATTAGACAAGTAGAAACTTTATAGGCACGAATTAGTCATATATTTATAACACTTTGATTAGACAGAAGCTAAGATAAAGGTGTTCTTTATGCAATGTTATTTAGAAACACCTTTCGTACTGTTTCCAGAACAGGAAACTTATTGTAAGACAAGTTCCAAGCGAGCTTGGGTTTAAGAAGCTCTATCTCTGCTTCCTTTCAATGTTGTGTTTGCAATTCTTTACACTGACCCTTTTCATTCACATTGCAAGCAGGCAGTGTTGCAATCATAGAAATGACAATCGCACAGACCTCTTGTAGGTATGGCACAGGATTAAGCAAACCCTCTCCCCACTTCTCTCTTTTCCCACACCTACACATCACTTGTCACTTGTCACATTGAAGCGTAAACCAAACTGCAGCATAAATCCAGTTTAAGAACAATAAAGAAGGGACATAAATGAGGGAATTGGTCCCATTTGTTACCTAGTTACGCAAACAATTGTTCTGGTGTTAAGGACAGGGGTTAGAGGGAGAAATGAATGAATGACTAAGGATGGGAATGCACAGTTGTTTAGGCTGGCATAGCCACATACAGATGTCAGTCAAACTGCACCCTAACTCTGTAATAAGGAAAATACCTGTTAACCCATCAGTGTTAGCTCTGACCTGCAATAAGGACAACTATTTTGAGTGGCCACCATTGTGTGAACAGCTGGTTTTGCCAACAAAAAGACTTGCTCTAGAACCTCAGTGCTTGTTGCTTTAGAGGAATCTGCTCTTGTTTTAGGATTTAAGCTTAGAGTTCTGACAACTCTTACTGCCTTTTCACATAGGAACACCTTTCATGCATACTATGCTGTAGAAGCCGTTAACTCTGTTCTAAGAAACATAATCATGAAAGTACACATTTTTGAGTAAACTCTACAAGTGTGTGCAGCAATCCATGGTGTGGGTCTTTGGTTTCCAAAAGCTGGTATTTCTGTGGGCTTTTTTTTTTCTTTTCTTCACCGGGAACCTGCGTGGAAGGGACAGATAGTTGCTGGGGTACACCCAAAGAGTAAAGAAAGAGTTATGCCTTTGTGTCTACAGAACTGTATTCAGGAAACTGCTGTGGTCAAGATTCTGTTGACTCTACGATTCTATGAATTGGCTAAGCAATATCACTAGCCCCGATCTTTGAGCTTTCTCCAAACATGTTGAGTATGGCAGTGGGTTCAAATCAATTTTACCAGTAATTACCATGTTGTATCACTGTGAACTTCAATTTGCAACTCACTTTCAAAGTTTTAACACAGAGCAAATTGCCTTGATTTAGCTAAGCTTGACTTACGAAATACTCAGAGACTGTGATACGTGATACTAAAATGAGAGAGCCTATTTACTATGTTCACTGAGGTTGGTTTGCCCCAAATATTTTGTTTGAACATCAGCATTTTCTTTAAAGAGAGAAAGAGTAACTAAAATCCGAAATATGAAATTGTTTTAACTGAGGTTCAGTGCAGTTCCTAAAATGTAGAGGTGCACATTATATTAATATCCAGTCTGGAGATCTTTTAACTGACTGTATTAGCAAATAATTGCAGGGATATATACCTGGATTACACATTACAGCTTTTGCATGTAAATGTGTAATTAATGTATACAAATCCATTGTTAAACGTATTAGAAAGATTGCTTTGAATAAAGTAACTGAAATAAAAATCTTTTAGAATTCTGTTACTTATTGACTTTTCAGAAGTTCGACAGTAAAATATAACTTGACTTTGACACAATATTCTGTCACATACTTGAAAACATATTTCTAAAAACAAAATTGCTATAGGCTGGTATTTTGTCTCAGTAAGTTCATGTTCACAAGATGGATATAAAATCTGGGTTCAGTGTGAATTTGTATGAATTTGTTCAGTATGAAAGTGTAGAAGGAGGTGCAGATTTTGCTTTATGTTCCAAGCTTATTGGTATTTTGCTAACACTGGTATACTCTGAGTGTTCTCATTTTATTCTGTGAAGTTTGTTCCATCGTTTCTCTTCAGTTCTATTCATTTTTAAAAAGTACTTTCATTTTTTCTGGTGAGCCCTTCAAATGATCTTACCAGTTCTCTCACTTAATACATGCAAAGAATATGGTGGTCAGTTTTCTAAACCCTACATTTTTATGATGGTCATGGAAGGTAACACAACACACTATAATGTAACTTTTTCATAAAAGAAATTGATCAGTGTTTTTCAGAAAGAATCTGAATTTTTTCTTCTTATTTTTTTCTTTATTTAACACTGCTTATGGTATCTAAAGGTCCATTTCTGTTTCACACTGCGGTCAGCATGCATACTGGGAAAGCTACCCAGAAACACTAAAGGGTTAGTTTTCAGAGACACAGGGAAGACTTAATATTTAACTGCCATTAAAAGGTAGCATCTTATGCATATGAAACTCTTTTTGCTACATAAACAACATAATGATGAAAATAAAGGAGCAGAAAGTAACCTGTACAATGTCACTAGAAAAGGCCTTATAGTCCATGTTTATCTCTGTTAGTCTCTAGCCTTGAATTATTCTGACTATTGCACTTGCGATAGCTTAATGGAAGCCATTGACCAAAATGCCATACCTGGGATACGCATCCAGCTGCCTCTCCCAAGGATCATCCCTATATTTTTGCATTAGTACTAACATGTGACATAACCCACACTGTCAGAAACATGAAGAACAATAGTAAAATAAGCAGGCATGAACTGCAAACATACTTCCAATTTCTTACTCACTAAAACCTATATTTAGGTGCCATGTATGTCTCTAGAAGCATAAAACCTTTTGACAACTCAAAATGGTATAGCTTGTCTACAGAGGTGTAGCGGTATTTACCTCCAACTCTGTTCTTGCTTTTCTTTGGGACAGTCCAGTTTGTGCTACAAACATGTTTCAGATAATTTAGGCAAGAGCTACTATATTTGTCTTGAGTTAACCTGGGGGATTAAGATAACAAGCCTACAAACTCTGCCAATACACAGAACAGCTGACCCATTTCTATACCCATGTTATCTTCAAATAGAAATAAAACCTCCTTTACATTTCGGGTGTGGTAACTCCATGTACCGAGATCCACACAATTGTCGTCATTAGCCATTTATATCATTGTCTTAGATTTTTGCCTGCTGATCCCCTCTGGCAACTTCTTAGAATTGCTTTGAATTTATAATTTGTGACGCTGGGAATTTTAAATGTAATACTAGTTTACATTTGATTGACTCAGTGTTAAATATCAAGCCCTGCTGTGAGGACTACAAAAATCCATAGGAAAAAACCTTCAGTGTAATATGACATGCATTTTTTACTGCATTGAACATTCATGCTGTTGCTGCATATGAGCTGTGCTCCATGATGCATCACACATTTTTTGTGTCCTGATTATTTCAGGAAACCTGTTCAGAATTTTGTTACTCACTTTCAAGAGCAATTGGTGCATAGTGCTGCAGATTCCTGTATTCAGGGTTTTAGAAGAACTCTTGGCTGCACTCCTCTAGAAAAAAAGGTTAAGGATGAACCCTGTGAAAAAGATAAGAGGCAAAATCCTTCTGCTGTAAAGGCTGCTTAAGAGACTAGCATTTTATTGTATCTCATGGGTTTTTCTATCTTGCAGAATTTTATATATATATTTTTTTACTGAGGGGCCTGGTCATTGCACAACTGTATGTGCTCCCAGAGCACTGATAGTAGCCATTTTGGCAGGATGATGTTCCTGAATGAATCCTCTTCATCTTGTTGGTAACAGTTCAAATTTGTCTGAGATAAGACGCTCTGATATTTATACATCATTTCTATGTTGCAGCACTAACACCGCACATATTAGCTATCTTAAACTTAGCATGAATAATTCCGAGCAACCCGTAACATAAGGCATAAACCCATCAAGTCCCATTATGACAATTCTGTCCAAAATAAAACAAAAAATCAAAAGTCAATGAAGTTGGCTATCCATAGGAAGTTAATAGAGCACTGAAGATAAAAAGAAAAGTAGCTTTGGTAACAATGTTACTGTTTTAATGCCAATGTCCTTTGTGACTATGGGTTAGAGAGAGAAACAACATTTGCAGCTATCTCCTCCAGGCACCAGATTGCAAACAGAGGTAACAGACCTTGCAAATCCTTTGGTAAAGATCTCGTGCGGTAAATGGATGAGGAAAATGTATAATAGCTTCATCAGCCGCAGAAACTGGAGTTGAAATAACAACATGTCTTTTTTTTCAGGGTCAGAAAGGGAAAAAAAATCAAGGAAACATATGGTTTGGACTGTATGTTAATACCAGGTTTGGACCTTATTAAAAAAAAATAGTGTTCAAATTTATTCAACATTTGAATTTTTTTTTTTCTCTTCATCTTGAAAAAAAATTGATGAAAAATGCTGTTGTGAAACAAGAAAATTACATTCTGCTCTTAAGTGATTCAGGTTTGTTTTTTTTCCAAATAAAATACAACATTTTGATAAGACTAAGAAATTAAGCACTAACAAACATTTATAATCTTCTCCACTCCTCAGGAAAAAACCCCAACATATTAGTTCACAGAGATCACAGAATATTCTGAGTTAGAAGGGACCCATAAGGATCATTAAATCCAACTGTTACGTGAATGGCCTGCACAGTTGAAAGAAGCCAAATTTTCTGAATAACATTGTTCCAAATAAATGATATTTTTGGTTGTTTTGTTACTTTTTAAAGATAACATATATAACATCCTAGATATTGCATGTGACTTCACAATCAATTACAACTCTTTCAGTGTAAATGAAAGCCATTTGTCTTCTTTCAGAATTTTTCTTAATGAATTTTTGTGGGAGTGAAAACATTACTGTATTATTATAGAAATTGTTTCTGAAATATAAAACTTGAAGTAACGTCCTATCCTATTAGAATCCAATGTCATTTGTATGATGACATGGGACAATAAAGTCCCTTTGCAATAATTCTATGCAGAACAGGACTGGAGAACTAGAAAAGGATACAGAATGTCTGCAACTTAACTTTTCACCTTCTCTGTCTAAAGGAGGTGATAACTCAAGTGAAAATCAGCATAACTGGAGGCACTGCAAAGGAGAAAGAGTCATGTCGGTTAGGAGTAACTTTTAGACCACATTCATCTTACAAACTTTAATAATGTTTGTTGCTTTAAAAAGAAAGTTTGGAAACTGCCTAAGAACAATATGACTTCAAAAAATCAGAAAAAAGTCATATATCTTCACTTTTTAAAAAAATAATTTGAAAACTAGAGAAGTTCATTAATCCCTTGCAAACAACAGTTCTCTTTTCAGTAAGTTAACTCCCATCTTTGTACATTTTTCCACAGTAACTCTCACCACACACAGAGTTCACACTCTTTTCTATGATTTTTCATACAAACATTGAAGTATAGTATCTACTGTACTTATTCTGTGGTACTATGTATTTGAATGTTTATTTGATGAAGAATAAGCAGAGAGATGTGTGGGCGATAGCTTTGTTATTGTAGAAAGACTAAGCTTGAGAAATAAGGTGTAGTCACTATGGCAATGAACTTAAACTCGCCATGTGCCATGGGATGGTTTTTAAAATTCAATTTTTCTTTTTTCCCCTTATTTTTTCTTTTAATTAAATGTAACATACAAACAATGAAGGAACAAGTGAGTCTTGATTTACAGGCCAATTCTCCAAACCACATCAAGCTTAATGCACAGATCTAGAAGGAGCAAGAGGCAAAAATGGGAAGAAAAAATGAAGAAGAATAAATGCATGGTATTTTATCCGCCTTTCTTGACAATAGTTTTGTTAGCTTCAGCTTTATAAGCTTTCAATTACTTTTGTTCAGCAGATACTTAACAACTGATTTTATTTTGCAGAAATGAAATGCATTTTTCCACCCATGACTTAGTTTCAGGCATGTGACTGAATGTCATAACTCACCCAGCGAAAGCTGGGACAGTCTGTTGGGACTGCTCAGGGGACTACTGGTAAGCTTTCAGCTATTTAATAAACTATTCAGTTGAATGAAGGCAACTGACAGGATGTAGAAATAAATGCATGTTCTGTCTTTAAAGCTGAGCCACAGTAAGAATGAATTGTTGGTGGGACTACAGTGTCAATTGTTAGTAAAATAGAGGTGACTGTATGATTTTATGAATCCTCATAGATACATGCATACAAGTCTGTGAATATATATATATATGCACACAATGTTATACAAGAGGTTTTCTTGTTTTCTTTTAGATTAATAACCATGGACGCATAACCCTGGAATGCAATGCTGTCCACAGATACTCTCTGATTGATTACATTGCCATTATAAAAAATTCCTAAGAACAATGGAACCATAATAATTGTTTTATTAATATCACTTACTCTTTTTGGATGCTAAATGCACTGCAGATCCAGGGCTGGTTTACTGCATTTCATTTAATTTTAGCCATACCCATTGCTAGCATTTAGATTTGTTAGATAACAGTGAAAAAAATTGCAGTACAGCATTCCTAAAAATGCAGCTTCCCAAACTGTTGTGCTTTCCTCTTAGCTCTTTTGGGGGCATACAATACTTGAAGAGACCACTTGGGATATCGATTCAAGTCCTCTGTCATAGCATTTGTCATGTCTTTGCTCTACCATGTGAGTCTTTCCTGTTGATGTAGGAACAAATTTTTGTGCCTGTTATAAATTGAACAGTTTAGTCAAAATTACTAGAAGTAATAAAAAATAGCTAGAAGAGAACAAGTTCCTTTGTGTTAATTTAATTTTTGTCTGATAGCTGAAAAGGAAAAAAAAGAACTGGATTGAGTACTATTAGTGTTCATGCCAACAAGAGACACAAATCCTCAGTTTTACAATATGGAAAGTTCTTCCTCAATTTTTTGAAGGGAGAGAGAGAACCAGATTATGCTGAATATGTATATATGTATGTGTATGTTTGACGAATGAAATGTAATGGATTGGACAAAATATGAACTTTTTAGTCCATTCCTGAAATTCTGATGCTGGCAAATGGTGATTTATCTTTGTGCCTAATGCATCTCTTACAACATTTCATAAGATCAAGCTCTCTACTAAAATATAACATAGCAAATATTAATCACGTTGACAGTGAGCTGCTGGAAGGCATTTAGATGCCATAATAATGGTATAATCAGCACTAGAAAAGAACAGGTATAAAAGTATAACCTAATTAAATTCAGAAAAGTACATATTTTTACAGTATTACTTTCTCCTCAGACTTAAATGAGTATTTATACAATCAGAACTGTCAGTTACTAAAATAAATGAATGTAACTGGCCCTTCGTCTCCTTTGTTTCCCTGGCTACTGTGTGTGCAGTGCATCAGTACGTATAGTTAATATCTGTGTGCCCAACCTACTGTTTTTTTCCCTTTCATCTCTTTTATTTGTGGAACCACAGGTGATATTTTCCTTTTTTTCTGACCAAACTACAGTTTTCATTATACTGACCGATGCCACTATGTAACAGGGGAGCTGATTGCTGAGTGTGGTGAAAACAATTTCTTACGAGTCCATCAACCCCATTTAGGGGAATAATTGTGTTTTCTCTGTTTATCAGTGCAGAATTCAAATGGACAATATTTTGACACTCTCAATTTTCTTAACTGAAAAGAAATTATTTATCTGATTATGAACACCAGGAACTTTTCCGAAATAAATCACCCCAAATCAATATTTTGCATTGGTTATGAGAGAATGACACATTGTTTTTAAAAATCTAAGTACAATAGCTTACAATTCCTGTTTCTTATTGTGTACCATAATGATTTAAGTAGTTTCATAACAAATCTTTTATTACTAAAATATATACACACACCCATGAAACCCTTTGAATTGAAAGCAACAAGAGATTCATTGCAGATGAGTAACATGAAATCCTTTTGTGATGCCGCTTTTGGGGCAAATAGCTCATGATTGATACATGGGAAATAGCAAACTGATCATTGATCAGGGTTTAAAGAGAAGTTAAGATTTTGATCTAACAATTCACACTTTTTCTATTTTCCTTAATTAATTTAAATTTAGCATAGATTCCAATTGGTTAGAGGACTCAAATGGTAAATTCTAAATTTTTAAATTCATAAATGTATTAACTAAAATTCAGATGGAAAAAGAAGGAATGTATGCTCTCAGTAATATGATTTTAAAAAACCCTCAACCTCCAGCACTTCCACAGGGATTTTTTTCCTACTTTATGACTTTTCTGAAAGCCTAAATAACTCATAGAAAAGAGCAAAGCTGAATTTATGCAGATAATATAACTGTCTCACCTGTCTCCATTATAAATAGATTGCATTCATTTTAGCTGCCCTCTCCTTGATTACATTTCATATTTGAAATTATTATTATTATAAATTATTTCCTGTTTGAAATACAGATTTTTCAAGTCACTCTGGCATGCATCTCACTGAGGTACATAACTGCCTTTATACTGGAAGATATAACTTGAAAAGCTGTACTTTCTAAACTCAGACCAATTCATACATAAGGAAACATCTAGACAAAATTATTTTTCAGCCTGCAGCACAAAGTATGAAAGTGGTACAAGGTCTGAAGACTACAGAAATGAAATCCCTGAGCATTTAAAAATTTCCTGTTAATCCTGTAAGGAAAAAGCCTTCTTTCCAGATTGAGACTAAGTCCTAGATATTTCAGAAGAAAGAATAAGGATTTTATGTTCTTAGAGAATGGTTTTGGCCTTATCACCCTGGATAGGACTGTAACCAATGCAGCTGAAGAGACCATCAGACAACAACCCAAGGAAGTCTGAATAGAGATTACATGGGATATATCACCATTTCATGTGCCTGTTCTATGAATGAAAACAAGAGTTTTCAGGGCTAAAATATTTTTCAAACATTTAGGTCATTTACCTACTTTCACTATTTCTCCTCTTATTGAAAACCAAGCACTTTCCATCCAAACTAAATGCTACAATAAATCTCATCTGCTGCCTTTGCTGTTTGGAATAATTGGTTAAAACAGCATTGCAAAATTAAAAGATACAGCACATGCAGCCTTTTCTATCACACTTGGAGGCTAACATCAGAGAGGGCTGAGGTGCAGCATACATCAGCCCAAAAGTGGAGATTAGCACAAGATATTTATGCCTCTGAGGCAACCTTTTTTCTTATTTTCTAAAGGGCCTAAAGGAGAATGAGTCCAGAGCAACGCATGTTAGTGCGGGTAAGTCAGTGTACCTCAGGAAAGGAGCAGCCTTCACACAGGTGCATAAGGTTATTGTATTCTCTTGCAAAAAATTCTCAGTGATAATTTCCAGGAGCAGTCCAGGTTATCTTTAACTCCAGTGGGACCTAAATATCTTATTAAACAATGTGTAGTTGTGGAATCAAGAAACTCCTGATAACTTGCTTTTACCAAAAAAAAAAAAAAAAGAAAAAAAAAGGATTTTGTTTTCTAAGTGTGTTGCCTTCCTATCATTTGGTTTCTCATTAGTGTTTCTAGCATCCTAGTGGAAAGACATGTCATAAGATTGTTTTTTCATGCTAAGTTAATACGCTGGTTTTGCACACTGGGGGACATTTTCTCAGCAGGGAAATAATTATTCTGGAAACAATGGATTTTTCTTAATGACATAAAATATCCAGGGCTTTAAGCCAAACCATCCACAGCATGAGTTTGACTCTGTTTCATCAATGATTGTGCTGGTAAGTATGCATTAACAATTCTGCTTATAGTCTATAATTAGATATATCCAAGAGCTATCACGGTTAGTGTGTTTATATATCAGCCCTCTCAGATACCTGAACAATGCCCAGAGCCAAGACATGCCAGTTCTAGTAAGTCCCCAAGGTTATGGTATTTTCACAGATTACAGGGTAACATTGATCACATGTCTGGCTTTGCAGACTTTTGGGAAAATGAAATTTGTAAATTTGTTGAATTTGTGAATTTGTTGAATTTGTGAATGAAAGTTATATTAGTTTGCCTATTCAATAATTTCTTTTTCTCCAAAGAACTAGTTTTGATATCAGAATGTCTTAACACATGATTGATATAAAGGGGAGCAATTGTCTTTACTATTATAAACTTTAATTTAATTCCCCTGCCCCCATCTAGCTTTAATGCTGTTTTAACCAACCATAAAAAAACTAGTGAGGACATGAGGCTCACACTACATAGGTTCCACTAAGGGCAACTTGCTTTTTGATCTTCAGCAACTTGGTTCAAACCAAATTTAACCTACATCAGTGGTTCAGAATCAACTTCTGAAAACTTTGCAGTCTGGGGTAACCAGTCACATTACACAAGCCTGTATTGCTTGGGCCGCATGTGAGTCTGTGGCCTGGCAGACATGGTATTTTTTGGGTAGGAAGATTGTGTGGTGCTCTGTTACCTGTTGTGCTTGCAGTTGTGAAGCTTGGCATGAACCATGGCTACGTCATCACTCACACCTTTTAGACTCCAGAAGCTGTGCTGTACACCAAGTGCTAAAACAAGTCAGAAAAATGCTATCTGACATAATTCTAGTCAACATGCAACATGTGGTATATAGGGACTTTCAGTGATTTCTTCCCAATTTTTATAAATGCAAATAAATGAGAGAAGTCTGTAATACAACACTTAGCATTTTCCTATACAAGAGCTACTTTTGATCTTAGTTTTGCCTTGGTCATTTAGCTTTAGGATGCTTCAGTACCATTAACTGGACTGAGGTAGGTTAGATTAGGCAAACAGAATACAGCAGTTTTCAGGAAAAAACATGCTAAAATTCAATTAACTTGCCAGAATTGAAGTTCCATGTTGAATTCTAACTCTTCAAAGGTTCCTCTTGATATAAAAGTTGTTGGTGCTGTGTGTGACTACAGGAAACAAGAACCTTCCCAGACTGGAATCTCTTATACCTTAGTTTGCAGTAACGCATTCAAAAGGAAACCACCTTTTAGACCTGGTCTAGGAAAATTTGTCCATGTAGCCAAAGCACCAGATTTGGGCATACTAATAGTAAACTCTGTACAGAGAATATTCTGAGCTGCAGTTGTCTGGTTTTTTCCCCTTCCTTAATGCTAGAATAGAGATTAAGGTACCTCCATCTGTATTTCTGCCAAAGTCTAGGTTCCAGAACTGGAATTAATTTTCACCTAGTTAAACTGGTATCTCTGTCATCATGTGTTCCTAGAAATTCCCCTGTATGGTTCTTATAGTTTTGTACAGCACAGTAGAAAAACACAGCTTATATAACAGACCAACAAATGGTAGCATTTTTGATAGAAAATGTATAAAAAATATGTTTTTGAGGGTTCTAAAGAGCCCTGCAGACACAGGTTGTTGGAGTAAGCAACATAATTTACTGTGCAGAAAAGCTTGTCTTTCCCCTTCCTGCCTTTATCCATATTTGTACAATATTTGGAAGCATGAGCTTCTTTGTATTACTTAGACTGATTGATAGGTGTTGATAGATCTTGGGTGGGTTTTTCAGGTTTTTTATTTTGTTTTTTTTTTGTTGTGTGTTTTCTTCTTAACATATATATTCTTATTTTACAGCAAGAATGCCTCTAGAAGAGCTGATAACATACCCATGGGATTGTGGTCATGTAAATCACAAGTGTCAAGCAATGCAATGCTTTTTCTATAAACAAAGCAGAGGTGTTGCATACAGAGTAGTTTCTCCAAACATCTCTCTGGGGATACTCTTCCAGGTTTTAAGATCTTACATCTGAGCAATATTGGATTCTGTCATAGAGATCTGCTGTGAATTCTAATGTTTCAAATCTTGGACGATATGTCATGCTAGTCCTTACAGCATCTGCAGTGCAGCAGTCATCTTTAGTAATTAAAAATACTCTTGCTCCTGTCTTCTAGATTCCCCAGACCTTGAAATTAAGAAGCCTCATTCATTTCTATTCAAAGATATTAAAGTCTCCAAATGCTGTTTAATTAATAAATGTCACTCTAAATGATGTACGTTATCTGAATAGAAGAAAATATTCTGGAAAGTCATGCAGCTTAAGTCTGTCTGGAAAGGGGAACATTTTTCTCCATTAATTCTTCAAAATGCTTTTCAAGTTTGATGACAGACATGTTGAACTTTCACAAAGATCTCTGTGGGATGCCGCTGATCATCCGGGGATAATGAGATACACAGTTCACTGCTATTTGTAATGTGCTCCTGACTGACCAGTGCACACTCTTCTAATAGCCTATGTGGACACTGTAGGAGAAAACGATGAAAATAGATCCATGTAAGAATCTAAAAATCTGACATTGAGGAAGAACAGCTTTTGCCTGCCATTACTTCCTCCCAAAAAGGAATGTTGCTGTTCAAACAACGTATTGATATATCACCACGCATGTAATGTGTAATGAATTTCCTTGGTTTGTACTTAACTTCTTTCACTTAAAAGGACATTTTAGGAAAAAATGCCATGGCTTGAATTCGGAAGCTGAATGATAGGCATGAATGATTAAAGTAATACAAACATACCTCAGTCCAGAGTGTTACAATGAAATAGGCAGTTTGTGTTCACATTTTATAATGCACTGCAAACTTTCAGTTGATGATTATGAAAAAGAACATTTAAATTGTGTGTAGAACATTTATATTTGTGTTACAAAGTGCACATTTTGTCTTTCTAGCGTAGCTTTAGAGTGATGATCATTTCTATTCTAAGACTAAATGGATCATACTTGGGTTTGGGTTTTATGTCCAATCCCTGTGTGCAGAACTTCTGTCATAAAGATTCCTGCAGCACTGATAGGAAAGTTCACTATCCAGTGAAAAATGAGATAAGAAAAAACAAAGTGTTTTCATACAGAAACTTCAAAACTAAGATACATGTATTTTAAAGATTGGATTCCCTGATCATTGAATAATAGCAAACAATACTGTCTACATAAAAAACCCCATCAATTTTAGTTTAATATTTAATTATCCATAAAAACATTGCTTCATACAACTCTGGCATTAGTTTTATAACCTCTAGGAATAAAAAAAGAAAATTTTGGAACATTATTCTCTCTCAATTTAGGCCATAATGGAACATAACTTTCTTTGGTAGTTCATGTCACTATCATTTTGGACACAACCTCATGTAGCTTCAAAGTCTTTCATCCACCTACATTTATTGCTAGCAATTAAAACTGATTATTTATAGAATATATGTTAATATATGCTGCCTTCAATTATTTCCAAGGCTACAATAAAGTCGGGCCATGGATGACTACATAACTAAAATATAACTAAAATACAACAAAAAAATATAAACTATATAACTATAAAGTATATTACTAAAATATAACAAAACATTTCTCTAAATATCCATCAAAACATTCGCTAATGTTTCTCACTTAGATGAAGTATATACAATGTTTTTTATATAAAAAAAGAGCTCCATCCCAAAATGCCAAATCCTGATGCCCATGGCACTCCACAGCTAACTTGCCTTTCCCCAGTATCTCAGGTGGCCTCCTACTAGCTTACCTGAATCTCGTTTATTAACCAGAATTAGGACCAGCTGAATAATATGGTTCCTGTCATGCCAGGTGAGGCAATAGCCTCCTGCCAGGACCGTGGAGAGGACCAGGTCTTTGGTTTTTTGCAGGTATTTTCACTTAACTATCAAGTTTCTTTTCTTGCTGACAGACGGTAAAGTGAGGTAGTAAGCCTGCCATGATTTTGAGGGGAACACTGGGATAGGAAACTTCAAGCCTGTCTTTACTCCTGATTGAGCTCCACAATGGAGCCAAGGAAGACAGAATATTGGAACAGACAAAAATCATCTGTGCTCTTCTCTAACACACTGCTGGAGCAGCCACCAAAATTTCATATATGGGTAACTCAGCACATTTTCATGAGGGGACAGATCCATTGCAGGGGCTACCTATGTGTCACCAGTTCAACCCCCTTTTGAAAGAAACCTGAAAATCTGAAAAGTCAAGCTAACTAAAGCATTCTGTGGGTGGCTGCTGAAACAACATTTCTCATTATATTATCATTAGGATCAGATTTGGCTTATGGGTTGTGATATGAGACTGTATCACATATTACAAACTGATATTACAATCAGAGAATACTGGATATTGGATATTATTGGATATAATACTTCTCATAGATTTCAGGCTTCACCTAAGAGTGTGAAGTATGAGTTCATCTTTATATATGTATAATTTAGCAATCCATTATGTCCAGTGTCAGTTGCAGACATGAAATATCAGTGCCATCAATTATCAGAATTTCACTTATGTAAGTTTATGTTTTCAAGGCTTTGTTTGTTGGTTATTTCATTAGAAAGCTGATATTCTCTTTCACAGGGACAAAAATCAGTTCTTTTCTCAAAAGCTTTCCACGAGTCATTCTACTCAGGAATAATTTCTCTGGTATCTAAAATGTCATTAATTTCTTCTCTCTGATTTGACCATTAGTAAATGACTCCAGACTGTCTGTGCACTGTGCAGTGTTAAAAATACTATTAAAAGATTTTTCATCTTCAACAACATGATAATCTCAGCTCCAGCAGCAAGGTCTGTTTATACCCTTGAGTGTTTGAAATTTCATAATGAGAAGCAAAGGGCAAGGTTTAAAGCCATATATTGTGGCAACTGGACACAAACCATCAGATTATGCTATTTCCAGGAATGAGAGGAACGATAGGGGATGATATGGCAAAATTGTACCAACAACAGAGGATGAATATCTCAGAATTCTCTCAGAATTCATTGGGCCCTACTTTCTCTTGCCTACAGGCTGCCTAGAGCCTCTGAGACCCTGTGCCCCAATGGCAGGCAGGGTGACACCCGGCGGGGCCCTAAGCTCAGCCTTCAGCCTCCACAGCAGCAGGAATGACTCTCAACAGCCAGTCAGTGGATGTAGAAGCTCAGAGAAGCTGACTTTGGTTGCAGGGTGGATTGTGGTGCACCCATCCTGCTCCACCCCCCGACTCCCCCCACTATGATCTGAGAAATGCTCGTTAGGTCTTGGCCTTGGCGAACAGCACCTGTGCTGAGCTCCTCAAGCTTATCAGAAACACTATCTGTTCCCAGGGACTAGTGCTGTCTAACAAGAACATTTTTTTTTTTAATTTAATGGCCTTGGAAACTTACTTTTCTTGCCTGAATAACAATTCAAATGGAATATTTTTGTTATTGAACCTTCAAAGAAAGTTTCCAACTCAAATTGCAGCCATGATAAAAAATTATTATGACTAATGCCCAGTCTCTAATGGTCCTATGAAAGGCAGTTGAAAGTGAGATCCTTTTGAGCTCTTGATTCCCAAAAAGAGCTAATGCGTATGTCTCAAACACTGATAACTTGGACAGCTGTGGAGCCAACCAAGGACTCTTTGTAATAACAAATGAGAGTTGTTGGTAATAACCAAGCACTATTGGCCCTAAAAAGCTGTGAGAAAGAACAAGATTTGTCTGGAAAAGTGGGGCCAGGTGGAGACAGGGCAGCACTTTTCTGTGAAAAAGAACCTCAACACAGTGAGCATAAGCACAGGAATGAGTGGCAGAAAGTGGGTATAGACTAGACTGCAGGGTGGCACTACGACCACCAAAGACCCCCGGAAGCACTTCCACCCATTTCCAGAAAGGCTTGAAAAAACAGATTGTGCATGACAGCTAATTTACATAGAAAGTGAGAAATCTATCTTCAGGGCAGAGAAATATATCCATAAAAAGGTATCCCACCCCAGGCCCGGTTGGCACCCCCAGGATCCTGGACATCTTATCAGCCAGACTGACACAGCTAGACTGACATTATCAGCTGGATTGATGCTGAAACCAGGATCAACATTCCCTCAGCTGGATTGAAGCTGGAACCAGGAATAGTGACCTTTTTTCCTCTTATCTTTTCCTCTCTCTTTTTTCCTTTTAATTTCTCTATTTCATTTCTTCTATTCATCTCTCTTCTTTAGTTTCTCTTTTCTCTTCACCCTACCCCTTTATCTAAGGGGGTAGGATATCTATTTTCTATGTGCTTATATACTAGGTCAGGGATTAATATACCAATTTCCATGCTAAGTGTATAATTTACTAATAAAATTTTCTGATTGTTTGTGGACCCTCTGACTTCTGTCCTTCCTTTTGACCATGAGCATTTATGAATCTTAAGTGCTTCCTTTCCCTTAAGGGTGGGTTCTCACAGCAGGGCACAGTAGGAGAAGGCCACCAGAGTCCATGCCTCAGAGAGAGCCCTGCCGGCTCCGCACTCCTTGGCTTCATGCATCTGAAAGGCAAGGACAGGAAGCACCTACCTACTTACAGGGGGCATCTCCAAGCGCGAGGGACACACAGAGCCCTATCAAAGTGCTGATCCCCCGTTGCTGCTCAGAATGAACGTCAAACTTTCCCAAAGTGCGGGATGCTGACCAGCATCCTTACAGGCTGGTCACACTGCCCACCCAGAGACCTCAACCCCAATGGGGCAGTGGGCCCACCAGAAAAAAGCCATAGCAAACACTCAATGCCCCCCTCAAGCAGAGCAGTGCCTCAACCTGCCCTGGGGACATGGGGCAGTGAGGAGTCATTCCTGTTTGCTGCTTTACAGGGTGGTAAATTGCTTCAGATGACAAAGGGCTCCACAGCTTGTGATACACACCCTGACTACAGTCCTGTCATGCCTAATGGATTCTGACAAGGACAAACAGCCAGGACAGCAGAAGCCCTGCCTACAGGGCAGCCACGCTGCCAACCTTCCAACCATGTGGGCTAATGCTGTCCCAAGGTGAGAAGAAACAAGTCTGAATGCTTCTCAGCACGGGACAGAAGGCAAAATTGACCTGCAGATGTGCACAAGGTTTGTCTTCCAGGCCTGGGAAGTCCAACTACTACATATTGCTGTGATTTTATTTAAAACAAACAAAACAAACAACCCACCCCAAAATTCTCAACAAAAACAAGCAAAAACCCCACACCACTGTCCCTTCCCTCCCTCCCCAAAAAAGTCACAAACACACCATATTCACAAGTACACAAACCAAAATTGGAATTCTAGACGAGGAAGAACACCCTGGGCAGCCAGACCGCCCAGACAGGATAGAGTTCTCAACATGTTATCTCAAGAGGGCACTACTGGGATAAATTGCAATTGCAAGCCTGTCATAATGGCATGGACCAGCTGGCAGAAAGCTGACAGGTGAACAGTGCCCTACTCTACAGAGGGAAAAAAGGCTTGTGGTGAGCTCAGGTTCCCACTCAAGTGAGAGGAGAGGGACTCTCACCCTCCTTATAGAGCTGTCGTTCTCCTTGCACAGCCAAAGGAGCACTGTGACAAAATGGCTCTTACATCCCAGACCTCAGCCCTGAGGTTTACAGGAATGTCATCCAGCTCTGAGGAAGAAAGGGGACCAATAACACCCCTCCATGGCGATGCTCATATGGGACTGAAGCCCTCTGCCCAGAGCACCTCTCCTGCCCTTCTCCAATCTTCATTATCTGCCCTTCATCCTCACTCTTTTCCCTCAGTCTTCCCAATCATTCTTCCTTGCTTCCCCACATCCTGCTCAAAGATACCGGTATCAGTTAGAAACGGAGACATATGGATTTCCAGTGCTTCTTCCTGCTACATGGACCAGTGGATGGATCCCTGGAGCAGGACCAGATGTGACTCGCAGCACGTCAGAGTAAAGGCAACTCAGGCAAGCTTTGCTGTCCTCCCTGGGCCTCGCTCGGACCTTGCTCTGCCCTTTCCTGCCCCAAACATCCCAACTGCCTACTACTCACAGAAGGCAGAGACCTCCTCTGCACGTTCTTGCCCCTTCATAGATCCCTTGGGCAGCACAGCCACACCAATACCTACCACCACCGGGAAGCAGCTGCTGCCACAGGGCCACCTGTCTGTGAGGTGTCATCAGACAGGGATTGTGCTCTCCCACCTTTACCTGCCTACTGGTGCATGGGGGGCTTTTCTCCCAGACCCTCTCAGACCTTCCCTCCCAGAAACAGCCACTCCAAGCTACCTACCCCACCTCCCTACGAGAGGACACCTCACCCCAAACCTTGCTCCCAGGGGTGTTTCAGTATGCAATTTATTCCCCTCATCCAAGCATTTTGCTTTGGTGGTTTTTTTGTTGTTTTCATGGTTCTACTAGGATATAGATTATTTAGTTATCATATGCATTGTATGTCTTATTCAAATAACTTTTCCTGTTTAAAAAATATCTAAAATTTTAAAATCCATATCCCAAAGACTCGTTTATATGAGTCTCAGTTTTATTGTCTCTGTCATTCTTTGTGTGGGTGTCATTGCATTTTCTTCTTGTGACCTGTTCCAAACCTGAATTCATGACTAGCTTCTATGGAAGCTTTCCATGTAGGGCATAAATAATTCCTAAAGTTATTCTTTGCTTCTACTTCAGCACATTATTGCATAAAATTGTTCCCTCACTTACTATCATGTGGATAGACTGGCTCTACGTTTTAGTCCTTTCTTATCTTAGCTTTTCCCACCTAATCTCTAACTCATTCTCAGTTGTGCCTCCCTCTGGTCCTCTTACAGTGTATCAGCTTGCCTGCCCTGATGAAGCCCTGAGGATGATGGCCATTTTAGGCTCTTCTGCAGAAGCACTTCCAATTTTCCACTAAGTTTGCACTCTCCTTGCCACAGTAGCCGTTCTGGTAACTCAGCTGCATCTCATTACTGTGTTAGCTTATTCCTTTCTTTCTTTTCAAAACCAAATTTACTGCTCTCCACATCAGACTTCTTTCTTTCTCATATGGATTCTCAGGTAGCTAAACATTTTCCTACAAAGTCCTGAGCTAGTTTACCTCAACATTTCCCTCCTAAAGTCTCTTGCTTTTCTGTCCAGGAACCTTGTTCTTTTCTGCCTAACCCCACTGTTGTGACTTCTTAAGTACTTCTACCCACCTGGCCAAAACCCTTCATTGCCCATATGATGGTAAACCTCTTTTTGCTTCTGAAATTATCAAAATGCCACATTTGAGATACCTCAGCATTTCTCAACAAAACTTTCTACTGTCCTCTCAAGACACTTCGGTGCTTCCCATCTGACATTTTATCACCTCCCCCATGAAATAACTCAGGTGTTACTAGCCAAAATTCTTCCTTTTGAGTCGTATTAACAATTACAACTAAATCCTACACTGTTTCAACAGCCCAGCATTTTCTGCCCAAATACCTCTGATGCCCTCCTGACAAACCTCAAATAAAAGGGCATTGTGGACTTACTGAATTTTGAATAGTAGAATATTAAACAAATTCTGTCTGTAGCATTGCAAAATGAATGCCTGATGAGATACCGCAGCATATCTGTACCTCAGAGGCATGTCAGCACATTGCCTATATAAAATACAACCAAGAGTCTACAGTGACCAGTAAAATGAACCCTAAAACTTATTTGCATTCTCTGTAGAAAAGCCCCAGGACTGTTGTTCCAAATTGCCAACTCACCTGCTGAGTGGTCATAGCTGACCTGAAATAGATCGTACACAAAAAGCACTGGAAGAAAATGTTCCATTGCAGAAACTTTATCCATAAATTACTCTGCAAGGAAATAGGCCTGTAGATTAAANAAGATAAAAAAAGAGGTATAAGGTTGATTAGGTGCCTTTGATGCATAATATCAACACAGATAGCAAGAATCCTGTTTACAGAGATCCAGGTGCCAATTGCATTCTTTGGGCTTAGAATGTAAAATATTAGAAGTAGGTATTAATGTTCTTGGTCTAACTAATTTTCTGTGACAGTGTCAAGAGGAATATTGAACTTAGAGACAGAAAGAAAATATTTGAGTTCCCTTACTGAAACACATAGACAAATTCATAAAGATGTCAGTGAATATAAATTTTTACTGATCTGTTTGTGTGGCAATTCCTAGTAATTATGCTTAGCCTAAGTATGAGCTTTCTTTTGAGAAACAAATCAACAATTAGGATCAATGAGTCCTCCCACGCCAGTATAAAACATCTAGAAGGACTTGGATCTCTTGTTCATATAAGTGGTCAGGAAATAACTGAATCTCCAGTCCACAACTGATTGAAAGAAAACTCCATCCTGGGCTGCAAGCAGACTAAGAGCTGCTTGCCTAACTTCCTTATTGCTTGGCCTTTTATTTTCAGTAAATATTCACTGAATGTCAGTGAATATGACTGAAGTATACATTTTGACTTGTCAGACAGTGAGAAGACTTCTCAACAAGCTTTTGTATCTCTCAAACAAAAATGACCAAGACACACAGTATTTAAAAAATCTGGAAAAGTATATTAATATATAAATACTCTCTTTCTTCAGAAGGAGATGAGCTGGTGTAAATTTGTTTAGAATGTATGTTAACTAAATAGAGATCAGAAAATGAAACACTTTATCTGTGAAAACATTTTAATGAGAACATCTAACTATAATTGGTGGACTTCTGAATATGCTTCAGATGGACTGTACCATCTGGAGTTACCAGCAATTTGATGAAATGCCAGATTTCTAGTTTTGAATTCACCAATATTATTATTGTAATCTATTTGACATATTCTTTATTTTAAATTCATGGCTAACATCACAATTTACTTTTTGCAGAACAAAAATTGCTGAACAAAAACACCTAGCTATTTCTAGTTTTGGTATTCTTATTTTATAATTAAGAAGCATCTAGGAATATCTAGCTAAGTAATCACTGCATAATCTAAACAAATTTTTTTGCAGCATGGTGTTCTGTTAATATTATTACTGATCCTGGTCAGCTTTACAAAGGACCTCAGTTCCCAAAAATCTGTTTTCTAAAACACATAATAAAAATATACAAATAAATACAAATCACAGAGTAGTTTTACTATATCATGTAACAACAGATGACAAAAAAGGAACTGAATGAAAATTACATGTATGTGGTAATAAAGTAGTAAAGCAAAGAAAAAGCATGCTTTTTATTTCATATAGAAATTGTTCTTCATGCATCCTTGTATTTGATTTTCTTGTTTGTGTGGAAGTTGCTAAGAGTAACTCCAATAGAAATAGATTTTAATAAGATAAATCAAAAAAATATATAAGCACTCAAATAATCTAGTTGCAAATACTCTGCTTTACCTTCTTACTTCAGGTTTACTCAGTCTTCTGGCTAGCTTTGATTTTTTTAAATTTGTCACTACTATGGCTATGTGAACCACTAAAAAATATTCTATTACTTCATCATTACCTCCCTAAGGACTCTAAGATTACTTCCCTCTGCTCTTGTATATCATCTTGCCCCAAATAGTTTATTAGGTAGCTTAAAGTCAGTTTGCCCACAAATTGGGGTTTCATGTGTCATTGTGACATACAGCACAGTGCCATAGTCTAATGCTCCTAAATTACCTTCTCACTCACAATTACAGCTTCTCCTTCAGCCTTTATCAGTAGTCAGATTTCCCCTTGCTACCATTGGCATTACCTTGTTCTGATGTTTGACATCCTAGCATCACAAGTCCAGTGTTTTTCTCTGTGGAAAAAACTGCCCTTTCACTTTCACTTATCACAATATTCTTAAACTGAAGATACAAGAAAACAAGTCTGAGGAAATGGCTTCATTTATAAACTTGCCATTTGAAGTTTCTCTTCCTTTTCATCTGCAATTGAAACCCCTCCCTCTACTTTGACACTCTACAAACAGGATGGTTACCTAAGAAGGCTAAAAAGCAGGGACACACAGCTGCCTTACCTTTATATATGTCCATGTATTTGGTGAATATATGATTTCAGCTTTGCAGGAGTAAGGAGCTAAACCATTCAAAACAAACAGGCAGACTCAAATGAATAGAAAATAAATGAGCATCTCTGGATTGTATTTCCTTCGAATACATTGAATAATCTGAGTAGGCAAATTCAGTGTTCTCTTCTACAAAAGAAAGCCATCATTGTTGAAAGTTCTAGAGGACTGTCGCTTTCTGCCCACAAGATGAAGGAAGCCTTTCTCACTCATTCCACTAACCTCTAACTATTTATCAAGGAGTTAATTGCAGAGTGTGAAATCAGATGTCTCTAATGCTTTGCTAATATCTTCTTCCTCTATTCCAATTTTGTTTTGTTTCTTATAGCAATCTCCTCACTTCTTTCTTGTCTTCTTTCCAAAGTAAACAGGATAAAACAAAGTGGTCTAGTTTGCAATATCTAGGAAAGTATGATCTTGGATAGGGACAGTACACATTCATTTGAAATTAACACATTGCTTTTGAGTGGGAGGTTCTGAACTTCTAGTGAAGTATTACTTCCTTTCCCACACTGTCTCAGAATTATGTTTCTGATGGAAGTATGCCAGCTTATAGAGAGCTTTATCCATAAAATAAACGAATAATATTACTGACATCCATGTGGAAGATGAAGTCTTAAAACTTCTATGTTGACAATGACTGCTTGATAGGAGAGAGCATCTGAAGAAAAAAATGATGGCCTAACCTTCCAACTGTAGACTTACTGCATCCAGATGGTAAATGAGGATAAATCTGTTAAATTGTAACTTTTGTAGCATATGGCCTTTTTTTATCGGCATAAGCAATGAAGCAACCAATACTTCTCCAGGTTTCTCTGAATCTATCTTGAACAACAAAACCAATTTGTCTATGGCATATCTCCAAAATTCAGAAAGCAAACCTCAGATATTGATTGATAAATGGAATTTTGAGAAAATTTATCTAAGCAATGAAAGAAATAAAAGTATTAAGGAATATACAATAATTTCTGAAATAAACTGAAATGCAGTCTGAATATGAGTTGTAGCACGCTTTATTTTTGGTGAGAATCATCCACTAAATATCATAATGAAAATACAATATAGAATGCAGATGCTACATTTCTTTTTCAATAAAATTGTTTTGTTCTTTGAGTGCCATCTGGTAATTGAAATTGACCTTTTGACTAGGAAAAGTAAACAATTTCTTAAAAGGATTAATTTATTTTTATTGCTGGCTAAGATTTTTGTATGTCTTTCAGGAAATTTCTGCACAGAAATAAGAGTACATACACAATGTATGTCTGTCTCTTAGGCCATGTCAAGCCAATTATGTGTATATGAATAAGTTGACGGGTAAGTCTCTGAGTGTGTACAATAACTCAGATCATCCCTTCTGGATGTGACTTAGCATTCAGGTATGTATCCCCAAGCAGGTCAGGCAGAGTTCTGCGCAGTAGCCATTGTTTCAGGAGTCCTGCATGGTAGCATGTCTCAGGGGAACAAGGTGTTCAGAAATTAACTGCTCTGAGAAAAATCATCTCTGTTTAGGCCAAAGGCACATCTAAATGAACATCCTGACTGCAGCAATAGATGATGGTGCTTAGCTGAAAGAAAAACATAATTAACAAAGTTAGCATAGGTGCTTCTAGCCTGCAGCAATCTGTGGGCCAGAAGTTTTCTGAGGGAGTGATGTTATCTCTATAATTAATAAAAATTTCTGATATCCAAAATATTCTGTGGAAAGGTGTTCTATGGCTAAGTCTTATATGTAGTGTGAAGGACCAACTTTCTGTCTTTTCTTTTTTTTTATTTATTTTTTTTAAATTTTGACCCAACTCATGAAGGTCTCAATCTTTTAGTGGAATTGTTTTATGCCTCTTGTTACTGCCAAGTGTTGTTTCTTACTCATATCCCTCATAAATCTCTGACAGTACATCTCGAAGGTTGATGAGATGTCTTTGCAGACTGACAAAGGTTGTCTGTTTAGTACAGAATCTTCCCTCCACTTGTTCTAGTTCTACTCTATCTGTTTTGACATGAAAGATTGCATGCACTATCCAAGATGCAGAAGCACAATCGATTTATTCTGCAGCATATTTTTTCTGTTTTGTTCTCTGTTTATTTTTTCTTTTTTTCTTTCTTCTTCTTTCTTTTTCTCTTTTCATTTTTTTTATTTCGATTCTTACTGACTGCTTTCATAGAGCTATTTATTATAATCCTAAAATGTCTTTCAAGATTTATAGTAAACATAAAAGAATTTATTTTAAATTAGAACTATTTTATTTCATATGTATGATTTAATAAATTTTAATTCTGAAATTTTCCTACCTTTTTATCACCCAACCACTCAGTCTTTCAGTGTTCTTCTGCAATTCTTCTTAGTCACCCATATCTTTACTATCCTCATTAGTGTAAAGGCCAGAAAATTTAGCCACCTTATTGATTTCCAGATCTCTTTTTACAATAGATAACATTTTCATGTATTGTCTACCTCCATATATGTCCATTCTCTTTCAAGCTGAGTAGTGTCACAGGCAGGCTAAGCAGTTCAGCTCTTCCACATAATCAAAACACACCTCTAAAAATTAATCAGCAATAGACCAGACATCTGAATTCAGAAGCTCACACATAATTTTAGGACACAAGGTTCAAGCTGGAAATAGTAATGATAATAATAATTGTTGTTATTATTATTATGTTATTATTAAAAATAACAACAACAAGAATAATAACAACAATAAAGATTGGGTTTTACTGGCTTAAATGAGTGGAAACTAGATATTTGCACGGTATCTCTCCCTTTGCCTGGTCAAAAATGAGGTCATTTCTGTAACAAATGGCCACTCAGTGCTACAGGGAGAAAGGTTTTGATCATTTCATATGGTCTGTTTTACTTTCTTTCTGAGGCACTGTAGTAGCATTGCTTTTCATCTTATTGTACAGTTAATCAAACAACAAGAAATATTTTCCATTTTGTGATGTGGAGAGTCCTTCTGGACCAAACGTGATTCACATGATTGTCTGAGATTGCAGGAGACTGGATTTACATACAGAATTTACACAGAATTAATAAGGTTGGAAAAGACCATGGAGATCATCAAGTCCAACCTTTACCTAGGTTAACAACCTACCCAACATCAGTCTAACATCTAAACCATCTAAACCACTTAAACCATCTAAACCATACCACTAAGTTCATCATCCAACCTATCCTTAAACACATCCAGGGACGGTGACTCCACCACCTCCCTGGGAAGCCCATTCCAGTGGGGGATCACTCTCACTGTGAAAAAGTTCCTCCTGATATCCAACTTAAACCTCCCCTGATGCAGCCTAAGACTGTGTCCTCTCGTCCTGTCCCTGGGAGCCTGAGAGAAGAGACCGACCCCCGCCTGACTACAACCTCCTTTCAGGTAGTTACAGACAGCAATAAGGTCACCCCTGAGCCTCCTCTTCTCCAGGCTGAACAACCCCAGCTC
>VXBA01005368.1:471586-492712 GCA_013399895.1 Serilophus lunatus
TCGATCAGATGAGTTACCTGATCATAAAAGGAGACTAGGTTGGTTAAACAGGATATTCCCCTCCTGAATCCATGGTGGCTACATCTGATCCCCTTATTTTCCTGTAGATGCAGCATAATTTCCCTTAAGATGATTCGCTCCATAATTTTCCCTGGTACCGAGGTCAGGCTGACAGGTCTGTAATTCTCTGGATCCTCCTTCTTGCTCTTCTTATGAATAGGTGCCACATTAGCCAATTTCCAATCATCTGGAACCTCTCCAGTAAGCCAAGACTTTTGAAAAATGATGGAAAGAGGCATAGCAACCACATCTGCCAGCTCTCTCAGCACCCTAGGATGAATCCCATCAGGTCCCATAGACTTATGAGGATCCAGGTGGGACAGCAGGTCTCTAACATCTTCCACCTGGTGGGGCTACACTGTTCCCTAACAACTAGTTTGATGAGCCACATCTCTTCCAGGACTCCTGTCTTTGGTTCTCAAAAAGCTTATCAACAACAAATTAGTACCAAAAAAAAAAAGGATTAAGTGAAGTGAACAAGAAAGAAAAGGAAAGGAACATGGTATGATAACAGAACTCCTGGAACTCATGGAAGGGCAGCTTGAAACACTAATTCCCTGGATGGAAAACTGGAATATAGGAGGAAAAGCAGAGGCAAAGAATTTTAGAAAGTCCAGTGCAATATATATTCACTTTAGTTTTTCTTTCCATTTCCTTTAGATCATTTTGGCACATTGAGTACAGCTTGTGTACATGATGTGAAATGTTCTTTCTTTTTCTCTTTCTGATGACTAATTTCAAAATAATCATTGAGTAAGTGTTTGTTTGTGTCTTATTGGTGCTGTTAAGAGAAGAAGATTCCATCTACAAGATTTTTAGTTTTGTCTGTAGACACTAAGCTCATAGACTGCAATTTCTCTCAAGAATATTTCATCAGGTGAGTTTTCAAAATTACTTCTTTCTGCAGACATAGCTTTACTTGTGAGGTTTGCAATTGACTTGTAGCTCTCAGGAGGGATGGTGTGATGCACATCTTACCTATCAGTGAGGAATCAGTAACAAGACTTGAGCACTAAGGCAACGTGCTTTCAGTAGCCACTTTTGCTAGGAAGATAAGCTTGTGTTTCCTGAAATATTTGTAGTTTTTATAAGGTTTAAGTGTTGGGGATTTTTTTTGTTAGTTTGGGGTTTTTTTAGGTACAGAGAATTATAATTAAGCCAAAGGTGAAATGTACATTGATTCCCTGTGGTTAAAACTGAATGAAATAGAATCACTCTCCAACCAAACAGATGAAAAAACCCCACTGTATTTTGTTGAAGGGACTCCCTGAGTACCAAAAGAAATATGAAGGCCAAACGAGTATTAAAATTCTTAAGGACATAAAGATTTCCCAAAAGCTATTCAAAAAGTCTAAATATGCAACTTTCTCACCTGCTGGTCTGCTGTAACTTCTTGTTATCTTATGCTACACTGCTTTCTTCAAACTCCAAAGAAGTGTCTGTTTATGGTTTTCCATACAAACCAATTTTTGTTTCAAAGGGACGTTTTAGAATTTTTTTGTATTCTTATTATTCTGTTTCTTAACGTTTATATTCTGGAAAAAAAAACCAACACAAATCAACTAGTTCTTCCTTGTGACTGGGAGGAGGTAAGACTTCCAGTTTTACTCATGTCTACAAGGACAGTAAAGCTGGCACAAGGAACAGGAGAGAAAATGACTACTGGGAAAAGGGTAAAACCACTTTTTCTGCTGGCAGTGCCATTTTATGCTGCATTGAAGTTATGAAAATATGATGTAAGAAATACACTCTGAGATGTCAAGTGTGCAGAAGTTGAGAGCAAAACATCTGAATAAAGGGAGAAAGATATTTTAAATTCAATTATGACATAAGTGGATTAAAAATTCAAATCTTTAATTTCTTCATGAATTTTGTGCCTAATGCCTGTCATATATTGACACTTTAATGAGTGCCTGTCTACCCAAAACATTATTGCGAGCAGGGAGACAATGCTAGTCTATGCAGACAAAATGAGACGGATTGGTTGAGAGCATATGTCAGAATGGAAATAAAGGTCTTCCAGGCTCCAGACAGCTGGTAAAGTCCTCTGATAGCCATAAAAACTTCTCTCAAGGTTGAGGGAGTCATGCCTGAACCATGACGATCATATAAACAACCAGTTGACTGAAACTTGTTCTATTTTTTATATACAGGTCATTACAGGGAAGCCACACTTTGTCTTCCCGAGCATATTACTCTGTCCAAATGTGACTCCCTATAAACTCCAATACAATGACTTCAGCTGTGCAAACAGTTGAAATTTCTGAGCTGTTTATACATACCAGAATAACTCATATTTGTAGATGCAGCTTAGATCTACTTGGTTCTGTAACTAACCAAATTACAGTTATATTAGTATAACTCAAAATATTGGACTAAAATCAACTAGAAAATGAATGTAATAGACTCCAATAAATGAGACATATTCAGTTTGTATACTTATTTATTTTTGAATGTAAAAATGAAAACAATTTGGTGGACTAAAAAAAATTTTCAGTTTAGAAGGGAAGTGTTGTGAGGAGTGATGTGAAGTGCCATCATTTTGCTCCTGGCCACCTGCAGCAAGCCTGTACTAGAAACTTGAAGCACTACAAAAGCATACAGGTATATGAGCTTTTGATACCACTATATTGGCAAAAAGCCTGCTGGAATTGCAGTTTTGTGTGTGTAAAATGCCTTTTCCAGAGCCATTATTGCAGTACTTATCAAATCCATGCATTCTCTCTTTCTCTTTATAGAGCAGGACTGGTGCAGGCCTGCACTAGGGTTGACCAGCTGTATAACAGTACCAAATCAACACCAGTGCAACTCACATCACCTCTTGGCCCAAAACAGGGAAGAGTATCATCAGGAGAAAAAATGATCTTCCAAAGTCTTTCTGTGTCCCCACTCCAGGATATTAGAAAAAAATTAAAAAATAATAGTTTTGTGAGTCCATTCAATACTATGCTCCTGAATGTGTAAAAGATTTCCCAGAAGTTTTATCACTTTGCGGTACCTGGAGACCACATTTAGGGGAGCAACTTTTCATTACAAACCATCTGCAGCTTCAGTAAGCAATGCTAGAGTTGGGTGAAAATGACTGCACTGTAAAAAGCAGAGTACATGGCAATTGAAACCATCAGGACACTGTAACAACTCACTTTCAGATTCCATCTTTATCCACCTTTAAAACAGTATTTCCAGGGTGTTCTTTTTTCTTGCTTATTATGTTCTATTAAAAATAATTCTTAAATGACACAAGAATCTCAAGGAGGATTGAAGTATCTGATTTCACTGATGGTAAACTGAAACTGGTTACCCACAAAATACCATCAAATCACCTAAATAAGCCAATCTGAAACTTAAAAAAAATATTTTCAGAAGTATATTGTTCAAATTTACTGTGTTCCTTCCAGTAATTAACTTGTGCTGTCCTTGCACTACCTTTAGCCTCTGCTATCACTGTGTACAGTCATTAGAATATGAAAGTATAAAATGTATAAATGATAAATGCCACAATAGTATTTGCTTTCAAATTTCATATTAAGAAACATGACTTTTATTTTTATTCATGCTTTTTCCTGTACAGACATATTTTAAGCAGCATAGCGAAATCTCCAAGCAATTTTCCACATTCAAGTTTAAGAGAGATAGCATCATGAAACTGTTTTTCAGCAGATTCCTTTATTGCATCCAAGGAAATTCAATAAAACATTGCAATAGTAGACCAAGTGCCACCATTTTAGCTTTAAATGTACGGTGGGAACAATTATACACACCTGTCTTAGCAGCAGGAATAGAAAAAATACATATAGAAAACAACAACTCCAGAGAATTTCATCAAAGAAATAGAGGCAGAAAAGATGCGTATTATCACTTTTACCCTAGCCTTGACAGATGACATGGATTCCAGTCCCAGCAGTGACATTTCTTAACTGCTCAGACCGTGAAAACATGTGTTGGAACTCCTGTGATTCAAGTGTTCATCTACGAAATGATTCTTTTCCTAGAACATCTTCATGCTTTTGCTGCTATGTTGCAGATTATTTACAAATGCCCTGATTGAATGGATGACAATATTTCCTATGCACCAAACCTTTCAATATCCTGGTTCTAAGAGAAATGCTATCTTACATATTAAAGGCTAAGCTGCGGTATTC
This sequence comes from Serilophus lunatus, assembly GCA_013399895.1. NCBI lineage: Eukaryota > Metazoa > Chordata > Aves > Passeriformes > Eurylaimidae > Serilophus > Serilophus lunatus. Next base: position 475,789 of record VXBA01005368.1, read on the forward strand.
AGAAGAAACAAAACATCTTTTTGTTTGAAAGATGCTGCCAGTTCTGCACAAACACAAAGGAAACTGTCAAAATACAATCTAGGTGTCAAAGTACAGCTTCTAAACACTTACAAAAATCCCTTAAAAAGCATAGGAGACATGATTCATGAGGCAACTGAAGAATTTCACTTATTTAAGAGCAAGGTAAAGACTTGAATATGCTTTTACATTTATAAGAGATTTATATTTAGCAAGTAGAATTAATTTCCATTCAACTACATTACAGCCTCAATTACTTTACCTTTTCTTGAGAGGATTTGGCAGATATAAGCTTTGTCTGCAATGGGGAAATTGTTTGTTCCCCATCAGAGTGATTAACTTTCTCACATGAACTTACAGATGTTCTTATATTATGGTCCATTTCAGGAACATCTCAAGTCCCAGTTCTGACAAAAAACCCTAAACGAGAATACACCCCTCTGGCCCCCTCCCCCCCCCCATTCAGACTAATAATAAACTCTCCTTGCTCAGTTTTAAATTGAACCCTGCTTTTGTAGAATCTGTTTTTGCAGGACTGGGTTTTAGCAGGATTCTGCCTGTCTACTCATTGTTTAATTGGATAGATATTTCAGTCACTTCATTAGGGATTAATATATATTTGCCAGTGAGATTCAATATATACCACTTTTTATGAAGTTCAATATTTAGTCTTTGTGCAATTGACATCTAATTGTTGTCGACATTTAATTGCATGAATTGCTAAAGATCCCTTTTGTTAAAGAGCTTGCAGTACACGGCAATAATATTCAGACCACACTTCTCATGTGCTCTCACTTCAGTATTCCAATGCTGTCACTGGAGAGAAGATGATTGCTGCCTTAGGTATACTCAGTAACAGTGTAGTGAGAGTTTACTGCTGCTGTTCACACATACAGCCTATACAGGCTTCTTGCTTATGACAGTGCAAAAATTACCAAATGCCTTACCTATACACAATTGCAGACAAATGTAAAAAAATTACTGAAGAATTATATGTATATTTATATACGTATAATTTTCCTACTGAATAAATTCTGCTTGTTGCATCTGCTGTGCCATGTTGGAAGTGAAGAGTGGAATAGAGTATGGCACCTTTGGCCTTCAGATGCTCCCTTCAGCCTGTGTGAGGTACTAGTGAAGCACTCTTGTGATGGGTTGTTCATCATAGCCTGGATATTCTGGACAAGAGTGAAGTATCTTGAGTGTCCTTGGAGCTTCAAGGGACAGTTCTCTCAGAGCTGGAGGAAAAGCTTATTATATGGAAAATGTATCATTCTCTCTTCTGCTCTCATCAGTCAAGTCCCAGTTGTCTTTGGCACTTTCAGCATTATCACATGTAACTTTTTCATGTATTTATTTATGGAATTCCCCCTCAGGCCTATGTTGTGCACTGCTGCTCACCTTTGTTGCCTGGTAGTGAAGACAGCCTAGACCTTAATTTGGGAGCCTGTCAAAGTGTCACTGTGGTGGGCTCTGGGATGGGCAGGAACGGAGTGTTGGAACAAGAGCACAGTCGTCACGTTGCGCTTCGGAGTGGGTTAAAGAGGCTGGTCTGTAGGCTCACTGTCACAGTGGTGTTGATTGTCTTTTGCACATCTTTTGGGATTGCCCACGGATAAGTTGTGTTCAACAGGAGCCACTGTGCTTTTTTTTCCTATGTTACACTGACGAAGAAGAGCTTTAAGACTGCAAACACACAGAGGTTGGGAGGAGGACAGGGAGAAGTCCTATATGCCAGATCCCAGCAGGCTCCCCTGTACCGAGTTGTGCGAGACAGACACCAAAACCCCCCCAAACTCCAAAACTGTATTTATGGTGAATGCACAACATAAATGGACATTTATATTCTGGTGAAGGATGTGGTTAAGTTTCGGAGTGCTTGGCATTTTTATAGGGTTTATATTATATTATACAGTGACTATGTGGTCACATTACTATAGTTAATTTGATATTACACAGCTTTTTTTATCTTTAATTATATGAATCTACTGCACGTGGCCAACACACTTATAAAAAAAGTCAAAAGGAATCCATCCCAGCAGGTCCTCCGCAAAGACAACACGACCTGCAGCTTTCCCTTTCCACCAAGCCCCACAGACGCCCCACAGACGCCCCACAGACGCCCCACAGACGCCCCCGGCGGCCCGGTCCAGCCCCACCCCAACCATGGCGATCCCGCCCCCCGTGTCTACCCGCGCCGCCGGAAGTGACGCATGCCGGAGGGCGGGGCCGCCGTCCGCGTGGCGCGTGCGGCGGGATGGAGGCGCAGCTGGAGGTGGTGGAGAAGCTGGAGAGCCTGGCGTTCGGCACCGACACCGCCACCGCCACCGGCACCGGCACCAACACCGACACCGACACCGGCGCGGCGACTAACGGGGAGCGGGCGGCGGGCGCGGAGGAGGCCCCGGGCCGTCCGGAGAGCGGTGNCTCGCCCAAGGCCGCCGGCGCTGGGGGTGAGCGGCCCGGGAGCCCGCTGCCCGCCCCGGCGTGCCGGGCTCTGGAGCTTTGCCCTTCCCGTTCCTCGCGGCCTTTCCAGTTGTATTCCAGTGGGGGTCGGACCGTTGCGTTGGGCCTCCAGAGCGGCGCCTGGAAAGCACGAGTTTGGTGATGGCGGCCTGCGAGTGTCCACGTGCGTCTCCTGGCAGGGCTCCCCCGGCACTCGTGGCAGGTCCCCGCAGCGGTCGGTGCTGCTGAACAAACGGAGCGCAGCGCTCGGGGGGGGGCTGCACACCGCCGCTCGGCCCCTGTGCTGGAAAAGCACCGGATCCTTGGAAAAGCTGATCCTCAACCTGTGTGTTTTTTGTAAAAGGTTCCGTGTTCTGCCTGTGTGAATGCTCTGGTGCTCGGTATAGTTGGTGAGAGGGAACTTGGGTGGGTGTGAGCTTTGCAGTGTTGGAAGCCTGCACGCTTTGGCAGTTTCAGGGAGTTTTGTGTTTTCTTCTTGGGCCAGTGCAGCAAGATGTGCTCTGTTTAACTAGTGGAGACTGAAAAAAAGTGTAAGAATCTCCTGTTAAAGATACAAAGCTTCATTTAAAGTTAGTTGGTTAGGATTTGACTTTAGAAGTATTTCGACTGGTTAGAAGTTTTCCTTGGATATCATGAAGTGATAGTGAAATTCTTGACTTGTGTCTTTACCTGATTGTGATGGTTTTTGCTTCCAATATCTGTTTTGCTGATAAACATTAAAGATGAAATTTTGATAGCTTTAACTTACTTACATGTCTAAATGTATCTCAGTCTTTGTTGTTTTTTGTTTAATGTTTTTTTTCCTCCTTCCACTGGTTGATCCCTGGTGGTTTGACTGATTTTTTCATTTATTTATTTTTTTAAAATTCCATATTCTCTCCCTCTCCTCCCTGTCCCCCTTCTGCTGTACTGATTTTGTTCCAGGAGGGCCATATTTGGCTTTTTCAAAAGGTTCCTTTGGAAAGGTGCTCTTATTTCTTGTAATTACTCTGTGCATTTGTTGGAATGAGGAACAAAACAACAGATAATTGAAAAGTATCTGTTTACTTGTGAAGGAGACTGTGGTATTACAAGAATCTAGAAAGGAGGTAGTTTTTTTGTATTTTGTTAATCTCTTTGTTTGTAAATGCTGCTTTGTTAACAGCTAGATCACGTCAGAAAGGATATTTTACAAAAGTTTGCTTGCCATAGTGGTGGTGTAAGATTTGTAGTATGTTTTTTCAGTCACCAGGATCAGTTGCTTCACATATCTGTTTCTTCCTTGCTAAAAGGAATGTGTTGATATGAATAAGGACTGATTTCTTACTGTGCTCTTTACTTGAAATATGGAGAGTCTGAGACAGTAAACATCTCTTACACATGTGCCAGTGAGAAGTATTAAACTACTAATCTGTGTGAATATGTACTAGGGGATTCAGACTGGCCATGAATTATGAAACTAATCCCTTTTATTTGCAAAAGTTAGAAATTTTTTTCCCTTCATGAAAGATGCATTGCTTGGAAAATAAGTATTTTCTTGACTTTTCACTTAGCATGCTGGTGTTGGAATTGTACAAGAGTAGTGACTGAGGACTCAGTGTTCTACTCACATGTTTGTTTTATATTTTATTCAGTGATACGGATTCAGACAGTTCATCAACTCTGTCCTCCTCTTCATCTTCAGTAGAATCTGATGAAGATGGTGATCTGGATGAGAAGGATAACAGATCTTACTGTATTAAAACAAAAGATGAGTTACCTATTGAAGTAAGTACAATGTGGTGTCTTCTCAAACTTTTCCTGCTAACTCAAAGTGTCTATTTTTAAAGTCACTCCTACCACATCAAGATAGAGGATGGAATCAGAAGAGTAAAAGGGAATACTCTTAGGCTGAGCCAGAGACAGTTTAATATGTAATGAAAAAGCCACAAGCCAAAAAACCCAAGAAACCGCCATTTCAGCCTTGGGGAAGCTGAGCTCCATTACATGCAGCAATTACTTGGGGATACAAACGCTATTGCTCCATATGACCCCCTCCTTTTCCTCCTTCCCAGAGCTTTATGTGCTCAGCATGATGCCATATGGTCTGGAATATTCCTTTGGTCCATGCAGGTCAGCTGTTGTGGCTCTGTCCCCTCCAACTCCTTGTGCGCCTCCAGCCTCCTCGCAGATGGCACAGTGTGATAATCAGAGAACCTTTGTGCTGTGTGAGCACTGCTCAGCAATAACAAAATATCTCCGTTATCGGCACTGTTTCCAGCACAAATCAAAAACATGCTCCCATTGCGCCTACTCTGAGGAAAACTGACTTGACCCCAGCCAATAATGCCACAGTTCATAATTTAAGATGGCTTATTTTTCAGGTGCATATAGTAAAGAGTGTTAGTGGAGCTGTTTTAGAAATCTCTTGCTTTGAAGTGTAGGATTGGCAGATACTGTATATAGTGTGGCAGAAGGTACTTTTTATGACTTTCAGATTTAGGATCAAAATTATAACTGCCTGTTGGTGTTTGGCTTTCAGTTTGTTCTCACAGAAGTCACTTTGTTAAGTCTTATTAGTAAAATTGATTTCATATTGGAAAACTCAGTGATCTGTAGAAGAATGTGGTATTTCTATTGGAATTGACATCTTGAATTTAATGATATAACATCTGGAAAAATCTTGGCCTTTTTGATCTTGGAGTTGCTTTATAAGCATGTGCCGTGCTGTTTTGTTAGAGTGAAGATGATCAGGTGAAGTTTTGATAAAACAGGGTAAGATTCTTCTCTGAGTAGGATTTTATTTCTAGTAGTGGCCTAAGATTTGGAGTCTACTTCAAAATTCACAGGATGTTGAATTTGAAGATAATGCTTATTCTGATTGCTTTGTATTCCATATAGTCCATATAGAATTCACAGCAGTGTAGTGTATATATATAGAAATCTTAGTTTATGATTGGAGGTAGATGATGAATGCAGTGTTAAGCCTTTGATAGTAGGTTTTATCCTTACATTTGAGGTAAAACTGTAATTTGAATATTGTGTAGCACTAAGTTTTATGTCTGAAGTTTGTGGGTTTTTTTCCTAATGTATTCTGTGATTATCCTCTTGTACCAAATTCAACTTAGCTAAAAGTAATTTTGTTTGTAGGAGTTGTGGTCTTTACATCTTCTGTAATGGTCCAAGTCATGGTGTAAATGGAGAAACACAATTTTTTCAAATCAGATGATACACATCTGATGTCTTTTGTGCTGTATTATCTCTAGCTGTATACATTTTTCTTGTCTACCTTTTCCGTGCATTGCATTTGATTACAAGTTGTCTTATTTGTGATTACTGGTTGTTAATTATTGTGTTGTACATTGAGCTTAATTTATCTAACTTGAAAGTTCAAAAAATTGAATGAAATGTGTATCTGTTGTTGGCTTTCTCCAGTTAAATAAGACTGGCTTCTTTTGTGATGGAAATGTGTAGAGAAGCATCTCTATAGGAAAGGTGTCCTCAAAAGTGCTGTTTCCCGAAGATGAGTTCTGAAAGAGGCAAATTAAACTAGATTTTTTTTTTAAATAAAATCTTCAAAATCCTAAGAGGATTTTTGCAATTGCCAAGTTTCTGCAGTGATGAAGTGATGGATGTCTCAGTGCCACGTAGTGTTCTGAACATTGACGTGTTGTTTTCAGGAACTACCTCCTGTCGAAGACTTGTCAGTAGTTCTGCCGGATGATGTTGAACTGAAGGTTTTTGGGACAGTTTCCAGCATCATTGAGCAGCTAGGTAGGCAAGATGTATTTGCTTTGGATTTAATTAATAAAATTTCTGTGTATCTCTGCATTAATTATATACTTAACTGTTCCTTCGAAGTGTCAGTGCTGCAGGACTGGATTTCTGGGTTTTAGTGGGTTGCTGAATGGGAACTCAGAGTAGCAAATGAATTTTTATTGAATTACCTTTCAGGTAATGATACAAGGACTACTATGCTTGTGTTTCTGAGTGAATTTCATGTTTAATTTTTTCATTAAAAAGCCTTTTTTCCACGCTTAGGATTTTTATATGGTTTCTGAAAACAATTACTGTATTTTAAGAAAATCTTCCAATTGTATGGCTGTATTTGAACTGTCTCTGAATATATAGGAGATGTGTAACTGAATGCACAGGTGTAGTACAATGCAGTTCCAAGGACAGGAAAAAGATTAATTTCTTCAGCAATGCAGCATCTTTTTTAATTTATTTTTATCTTTATTCATGCCACTTCAGGCACCTTGACCAAATGAAAGCTGCCCATGCCAGCTTTCACTGGATAGTATGACAAACATGATTTATAGGTGCTGCAGGGTAAGATTTATGGGATTAGAGTAATAGATGTAAGTTTAACTGCAGGGAATAGACATTTAGAGATCTTTTTGAATATGCACGAGTCCTCAGTATTTGGTATATGAAATCAAAGTTTTGCTGAAGCTGATGTTGTTAAAACATCCATAATATGTTTGTATTTATTTCAAATGTGCCATTCTATTTGAACTACTTAATAAGCAGTTTGCTTATTAAAATTAGAAAATGTTTAATTTTGAAGTTAAAATATTTATGTTGAATGGAGTACAAAAAAGCAAATAGCTTTTTGCTATTAATTTTTATTTAATCATAAAAAACTTCAGGTAATACAGGCAATTTCTTTACAGTATTTTTATTGGTGATGTTACTTTGGAGTTACATTTAATTTCATTCATTTGCTGGAAGCTGCTTTGAAGGTGTGGAAGGTAGTAATTGGTTCTTTTGTTTTACTTTGCCCTTTCTTGCTTATGGATAATAACGGGAACTTCAAGAAGGCTGTCTTCACTTAAAATGGTAGTTTGAAAACAAGTTTTAAGAAAAAAGTTGAATCATAGTTGGTGCTGTTCCTGTTTTTGGTCTAATATGTGAAGGCATATGCAAAGCTGTTTTAATGACTTCAGTTTCCAGAACTGTCCCTAATTTTAATCGTCACTGGTGAGAGTAATCTTTTCAAATCCTGTCAGTGTACTGGTAGATGAATTCTTCATTCTGCATCCTACTTCATGTAATAACAATATATGAAGTGTTGAATTTAGATTCATTGGTGAAAGTTACAAAACAAGCTAATAATCATAGCGACATAAAGCTGTAAGAATGGCATAAACCACCAAGAAATCTATGATTATTTTCCTTCTGTTACTACTGTGATTTGTGACTGCTGTTTCTTCATATTTTTGCTTCTATTCAGTGTCTGGAAACGGGTGTCTGAGTGGCCTCAATTTCAGTCAATTTGTGGCCATATTAGGGACTTGGCCATCTAATTTGGGACTGTTTTTTGAGCTAAATTGATGCCAGGTTTGTATCTAGTGTAAGGGGAGTTGAGGTCTCATTTGGACACAACAGGTACTGTTCTGGCGCAACAATCAGTATTGTGAACTTTTCCTGTCTCTTTGGTGTATCTCAGAAGTCTCTGCTGTTCTCTGTAGCAGCTTCCAAGTTCATCAGTCTGCAATGAGTGATACTTTTAAGTTGGGTATTTCATTCTGTTAGGTAAATCTGAAGCTAGAACAGTATAGGTTCATGCTTGCTCTGCACTAGGTAAAAGCAAGATGACAGTACTTTCTGTGGTCTTCTGCTCAGTGTATCAGAATTTAACAAATTTTTGTTGTGCTTTGCCTCAGGGTAATAGAGAAAAATTCACTGCATATGTAGCCTAGGAAGTAAACAGCTTTAGTGTGTATGAGAAACCTGCCCTGCAAGAGTAGAAGCTGAGGATTTAGGGTGGATTAGAGTAGGGGAAGCTGTAAGTCAAATAGGCAATAGGTAGTAATGTTTCTTGTAGGATTCATGGGATTGGCATGACTTAGATTTTCAGAGTATTTTCCTTGGGCTGGGGGGTTATGTATGATGAATCAAGGTGAGAACATTCTCAAGAGTTTTTGGTATGTGGGTTTTTGTGGTAGTTTTTCTTTGTTTTTCTTTTATTTTTTGGTTGGTTTTGGTAAGTTTTTTGTTGGATTTTTTGTGGGGTTTTTTTTGGTTTGTGTTTTTTGTGGGGTTTTTATTTTTTTATTGTGTGGGGGTTTATTGTGGGTTTGTTTTTTTTTTGGTCAAGGTGTATTTCTCATGAGGTTTAAACAACACATTATGTTCTTTAACTGTATCTTTTATCTTACAGATAGGCACAAAAGAACTCGATTTCCCAAATTCTCTTGAAATTCAGTGAACTATTGAGCCTTAGCATTGTCATATACTAATCTGGCATGTCAAAAGGTTTTTGCAGATTGCAGTAATAGTAAAAGTAGTAGTAAAGCTTGATTTTTCAGGCAATCAACATGTCATCAAGCCAAATCCTGTTATGTGTTTAGCAGTGATGATCTCATTAGTTTTTGTTGGAGTCTGAGTGACACAAAGCACTTGAGTGACTTCATTTGCTGACTGAAGGGCACTGAGAATGCTTAATTGAGTATTTTGTTGTTTTAGAGGTAGTGTACCATCAGAATTTTTGAGTGTAATGATGCCAGACCTTTACACTGACAGCTTTAAACACAGTTCCTCCTGAATGTAACGGAAGACCAGGTATTTCCGTAAACCGAAGCACAAATGTGGACTACTACTAAAGAAGGCAGTGAATTACTGTGAAGATTTCAGTAAAAATTGTAAATATAAAAAATCAATGGATCGCTGGAGGAGTGTACAATTTTAAGTAGTTTTGTGTGTGCAAGAATTTTTAGTTGCAGTGCTATGAACTTTGGTAGTCAAATAACGATGTGGTTTGTTAAGCTTTTTTAAATTAACTACATGCTGTTGAAACATGAAGCTCTGATTTATTTTTTTTTTTCTTCCCATTTTAGTAATAATTGAATCTCAGAGAGGCCTACCTCCAGTAAATGAGGAGAGCATAATTTTTAAAGAAGATCGGCAAGCAGCAGGAAAGGTGTGTGCAAAGTAAAAAGACTCTTATCCTAATATAAAATTAAAAGTGTTCTGTAAAGCTCCTAAAAGTAGAGTTGAAGATGACTAAATGAAAGGTAATGTTTCTTTGATACGTAGTTTTCCTTTTGTGCTTTCGACTCTTACTGTATTCCACTGCCTTTTAATCTCAAGAATTCCTAACCTGGAGTTCATTGCATCCTTCCAGCATTACAGTGTCTGGTGAGTTTCCAGTATTTGATGGGGGTGCTTGCGGAGAGGTAGAGGTTGCTTTCAGATTTATGATGTCTTGGAGTCAGAAGCTGTGCTCTTTTATTCCTGGGTAGGAGTACAGGTTAGAGCAAAAACTAAAGAGATAAAACTAAAGCATGAAAGGAACTTTCTTTGATGCTGCATTTTGAAAATATGTCAAACTTCTTCAATACTGTTGTCTACTATGAAATTAGCTATCTACTCGTGGTTTATTTAAGTATTTTAATGTCATTTCTTTCAGATATTTGAGATATTTGGTCCTGTTTTACATCCTTTTTATGTGATAAGATTTAACAACTCTGAGCATATCAAAGCAAAAGGAATTAATGTGCAAGATAGCATGTATTTTGCTCCATCAGTGAAGGACTTCACCCAGTATATATTTGCAGAGAAACTAAAAGAGTGAGTCTGATTCCTTTTCTAATCTGGTTATAATGTATTTTTTTTTGTATAGCTAACAATATTGGATTGAAGTTTAGTCTTGAGTGAGAAGTACTAAACAGTTTATTTCCTTTAGATGTTCTCAACTGTTGTAATGACAAGATGGTAATGTTTTGCCTTTCAGAACAATACAAGTAGCTGTAAATTGCAAGTTTTTCAAGTGCTATAATTACTAAATTTTAATGTCTTCTTCAATTTAATATGTTAAGCTTACTTTTTTCAAGCTGTTGTGTTACCTAAAATATAACCAGAAAAAAGTTGGTTGATACTTGCCTCACACCCTCTCACACACATACATAAAACAGTTTTGCAAGCTAAACTTTCCACACTGTTGTTCTTCAATCTTGCTTAGTTTCAGAACTGGTAATAAACTTGTTTGCATTTGGAACAAGTTTGTAGTTATTTACTAATTTTATTTCATGTTAAAAGGCCAGAATTGAAATTAGAATTGAAATTTATTGTTGACAAATCTATTTTACAATTGGAGGATAACAATTCTAGATAAAAACTACCTACTGTAAATTTGGGAAACAGGAGGGATTTGAGTGGCAGTGCAGTATGATATTCAGAACCTTCTCAGTAGTGTTTGTGTGTCTCAGCCTGCCTGAGTCAAGTACCATGTATGAATAGGACTTAATGCCATTTTAAGGGAAGTGGTATGAAAGATACACAGTAGGAATAAAGCTTAATAAATGACAGCTAGATACTACTAATTACTGATTAATAATTTTCTGAAATAGCTATAGGTTGAAATCCTTTGTCATACAAATGATTTAGTCTCTGTTTATTAGGGTTAGTTCTCAGGTTCTCATCTGACTTGAGTTGGTTAATTGTTGCATCCATAATGACTCTTCCCGTGTTCATACTGAATGATTTTTTTCCTTAGTCAAGCATGTGTGTCCAGGCCTGCAGGAGTCTTTTTTTTTTTAATTTCTCATTTCTGCATAAGCAACAAGCATATTTTTTCCTTTCAGTGAGTACTAAAATAGATCACTTTCTTGCTGTGATGCTTGCTTGTTTTTCTGCAGCATTTTGATGCCAGCTGGTCTTTGATTTGCGCTATTAAACTTTGTTGCTTAGCACAGTAACTGCACACACTTTAATCATCTCCTTGCTGCATCAGTAACTATGTGCTGTACTCAGCATCTGAGATGGGAGACTTGTGTTTTAATTTGTTGCATGCTTTTGAAGTAGTTTTGGAAACCATTTGTCTTTTGGTAGTACTTCTTTGTCATAAAGGGTGAAAAAAGGAACACTTGGCAAGACGATTCAGTGTTTTGTGGCTTCCCAGCACAGCTGAACAGTGCACCAGACCCTGTGAGCAGCTGTGTAATTGATGTGACATATTTTCTGGGTAGTGTGACTAAAGTTACATTTCACTGAAATTATTCTGAGTTTTGTCAATAGAATTTCATAAGCTCTGGTGAGGCATTTTGTACTATTTGTTGAAGCTGCCTTTTTATAAAGTGGGTGTCTTTAAAAGTGGATAAAAAACATTTCTGATTTCTGACCTGTGCTGTAATGTCTATATGAAGAAACCAAGAGGGCATGGATAGCATAAAAGTCGAGCTTCACAAAAAAAAAAAAAAAAAAGTTGAGCCTTTGGACTTTCGCAGATTGCAAATTTCATAACCAATGTATTTTTTTTCTGCTTTTTGATAGTTTGACAGTGTGCAGACCAGATTGTCGAGTATTAAAGGCTTAAAGTTTCTGCTACTCAAAACTGTGATTGTACTTGGAAAAGGAAAGGAATCGAAGATCTGAAAGAAATATTAAATTTAAAGCTTTTCCTGAAATCTGAAATGCAATCTGCTTGCATTGTAGAAATTTGCAGGGCTATGAATAAGTCTTAACACTTCATTGAAAATTAAAGTGTGGCGTAAAACTTATTGAATGCCAGCCAGTTTGTTGCTAAAAATGAATGTGCTCATGTATTTTCATGATTCCTCTGAGTCACCTTTTGTTAGACTTCCACATCTTACTTCAGAAATATCTGACTTCAGGGATCAAGTAATTACTATATTGTTATTTGGACAATATTATTATGTGCCTTGTAGCTTGAAAAGTGATTTGTGTTTTGATGAAATGGGGAAGGTTGCCTTGGGAGAGTGAGATAAGCTCTATGAATGTAAAAAGTTTAAATTTTGCAGTCAGTCATACTCCAAATTGCCTAATGGCCACAAGTCATGGAGATTTTTGTGTGCTCTGGTATTTCTGGCAGGCACGTGTTGCTCCAAAATAACCAGATAAAATGAAGAATCAGTTCATAATAATATGAAAAGTTTTCTGCAGACAATTATTTATGTAGAGTCCTTGTTTTCCTTTCCTCTGTATAATATTTTGTTCTAATTGAACTTGAAAACGGTATTCTTGCTAATATGATTTGCTCAGAATCACAAAGGTTGGTGCGTCTTTATGTATTTTTCTGGTGATATATAAGAGTTCTATTTTACAAGTAAGAACTTAAGGTATTGCACTGTTTTGTACAATTTGTCTGTGTAGATCAGGATTGTATCTTGACATTTCAGAGCAAAGCATGCTAAATTTATAAGCAGTGTGTCAAAAAACTTCAAGACACAACGTAATTGAAATTTGTTCGACAAATTCTTTGCTAATCAAAGAAATCACTTGATTTTTAGGGAAGTTCTATCAGTGGATGAAATAAGTAATATTACTTCAAATTTATTTTGGTGCTTGTCAGGAAAGACAGTTGAGCTTTTGCTTCTTTATGTGTTTTTGCCTTTTTAATCTTTTTTACAACAAAAAAGAAGATAAAACCTAATTACCTAGTTAACACTGGTGTAATAAAATTGTATACCAAGCTTTGAGGTTCTTGTGGTTCTGAGTTTGCTGTAGTTATACTTAAAGCCTGTGCACTAGTTCATTGTTCTTTCTAGCTGGAGATGTCTGAGACCAGCAGAATTAGAAAGCTTGTGATTGTAGGCAGTAGTTAGTCAGCGTAAGAGAGTTGCAGGTTCAAAGCAATTTAGGTTCAAAAGGATTGTTAAGAGTATATTGATCAAAGCTTAATATTAGCTGTGTGAAATACTCAGTCATCACTCAAAGTAGAAAGATTTGTCAAGTGACATGTAGTGAAGTCCTAAATTGACACATGCATTGCTATTGATTTAGAAACAGTGCTAAGAAACAAATGCCTCTGAAAACAGGCAGCTCTTGGTGTAGGAGGTGTGATACTTTGAAGAAAGTGTTACACTTCATGTTGGTTGTCTAATCTGTGTTTTGGGTTTTTGTTTTTTTTTTTCTTTTAGGGAAAAAGGTTCAGATGCATCTTGGAAGAATGACCAAGAACCACCACCTGAAGTAACTATTCTGGATTTTTTTTGTTTATTGTTTTTGATTACAAAAGTTACATGTAGAAAAAAATCTGTGCAGAGTAACTAATTAGCAGGCTTCTTTTTTTATGCAGACAGGAGTTGAATGTACCTGTTCATTCAAAGAATAGTTCACGCTTTTCTTGGAGAGGTCTCGTAGTGAGTGTAAAAAGTACTACCTGTGTTTTTCTACTAGTTTTTTATGGTTGGAAAAAATGTACATCTTTATCTGCAGTTCCTCTAGTCATTCAGGCAGTTCTTCCCTCAGTGCAGCATGAACCTGCTCATCCCACAGTTGGACAGCTTGTTCAGAAGGATGCTGTGAAGGACAGTATCAAATTTTGCATTTACAGTCCCTATCCCAGGGCGATTGTGGCTTGAAGGAGAGATGTTGTGACATGAGCTTTTCTGTGCTCGAAGATAGGTCCTGTAATGATGTATCAGTCTGTCAGCCCAGAACATTGCTTTTCCCACTGTAGTGAGGATGATGCATTTTGAAATCCCATTTTTTTTCATCCCACAAATGAAACTGAGCTGAGCAGTATTCTCTCAAAGAATGCTTGTCTGTCAGGTCTAACTGTAAATTGCTTTCCTTTCTTGGCAGACATCATCTCACGAAGAGTCATAATTTGACAATTAGAAGTGTTGCTTCTAAAGGCTATGTACTTGGAAACTTTTGGCTAGTCTTACCTTTCATTCAGCACTTTTCAAGTGGTGATGATACCAAGTGTGCTTACTGGCAAATTATGAGCTCTTTTGTTGTTTCTTAGTCATGTTTTAAATGCTGTTCAAGGAGATAAGCTTGTAAATGTGTAATCTGAGTTCATAGGAACCTAAGAAACTTTAAAATTTGCCTAAATGCAGTGAAACAGTAGAATCTTCTGCAGATACAGATTTATTGCTTTTTTCAAAGTTGGGTTATTTTTAAAGATTTTTCTTAGTTTTCATTATGATACTGTTACCTTCAGGTTAGAATCTGAAAGTACAGGGGGAATTTCAGGTTTGCTCTACATCATTATAGGAAGGAAGAAAGTTTGAACCAAATCAGTGATGGCAAAGGTGGGCAAACTTGCTTGCTTTTTATGACACCTTTGTTTCTGTGGCTGTTCTGATTTTCTGGTCTGTCTGTGTACTCTATTTTGGAAAAAACCCCACATCTAACATCTTATAATCCTCAATTAGAATAATCTTTGTTTAATTCTGCTGTTAAATTGTGCACCAGCTATTCAAACTGTGACAACTGATGAGTTGATAGAAAGTAGCTTTTGCTGTGAAGGTAATAGCTGTTGACAAGGGTGCAGATTAAATTTTACACTACTGATGCTTGAAATTGTCAGACTGTTTCAGAGATCCCAGTTTGCAGCTGATTTTATAATTGTTCTGGCTCCTCTCTGGTAAACTATGTGCAATTGCTGGTACAGTTCTTTTTGTGATACTGTGAAGCTTTGTTTTTTTATGAATGTTAAATTAGCCCACATTAAGCCTTTTTTACTTGCTACTTTATAGTATGTGGTAAGCATTCCTTTCCTGACTATTAATTCTTCTGGCTTTTAATTGGCCCAGCTAAACTGCAAACTCACTAATACAATTTCTCCCAGCCTTGCCTTTGGGGGGGCTCAGAGGATGACAAAGTGTGATCTGTATGCTGCAAGGCTGTCAGGAGCAGACAACTGCAGTTTTTCTGTGATGTGCCTTTTATGAAATGTTATATGGAAATCAGGTAGCCGTAAATGGTACCTATCACCATTCATTATTTCTGCTTGCTGGAGTAAGATTTATTGGAGTCCTTAGAAAAAGCAGGAGTTGGTGAAAGATTTTAAGTCACGGTATATATCACCTTTGCTGTATTCCTTGTGGCTTTTTTTGAGTAAGTATGTAATCCAGTTAGGTAGAAGAGGAAATACTTGAATTGGGAATTAACTTTCATGTGGGTTTTTTTAGCACTGTTCTACTGCAGTGTTTTTGAGACTCATATTCTGTGCAAACCATACAGATATACAAGTACGCAGCAAAACCCCTCCTTTCAGAATTGGGAGGAGAAGGGTGAGAACAAATCCTACCACTTTTAAGGCATGTGAGCGAGCTGTTTTTTGGGGAACTAATCAATGCTGACAGATTTCTTCCCTGTCACTGATAACCTTTCCTCATTCTAAATGTAAGGATTTAAAAGGTAGCAAAACCTTGTACAACAAGAAAAAAATGACGTGACTTTGAATCTGTTGTAAACGACATTCCTCAAAGCTGAAAATTCCTTTGGAATAGCATTGCTACTGCAAATTTAACAGGAATGGTGTTATTAAATACACTGCAGAAAATTCCAGTTTAGTGACAGTTTTAGACTAGAGATATTTTTTTTGATGTAGTTTAACTGTGGCATTATGTATTTGTTGACAGGTTAATTTTCACTAATTTTAAAAATTTGTATTTTAATTCACCTAGTCTGCAGTTTGCCCTTTGAAAGCTTTTTCTCAACAGTAACTGGGCAGCTTCTTCAGAGATTCCCAGTGGTTTTTTTGTACTGATATCTAGCCAATCAAAAATTGATCTTCAGTACTTGAATGTTTCTCTTTTCAGGAAAAAAGAAACAATAACTGAGTCTTGTATTAATTGTCATGTGAGAAATTTTTGGAGTGCTAAGTTTTTTCTTAAGCTAAGAAGCCAGCTGATTTCTTCTTTTTTTATACAAGGCCTTGGATTTCAGTGATGATGAAAAGGAAAGAGAGGCAAAACAGAAGAAAAAGAAGCCTCAAATTCAAGGAAGGAAAAAACTTAAGTCAGAAACGATTCCACCAAGTAAGTGACCGCTGTGGGGGAATGCATTTGTCTGTTAAACTGAGTTTGGAATATACATATTTATCTATTTAATGATTAAATTTTCATACAGCTAATCAGTATTTCTTTGCTTTTCAAAGTTCTATTTCTGAATTTGTGATTACAGTCCATATTTTTTAGAAGAAAAATAAAGTTATTTTCTGTTGAAACAGAATCCTTGTGGAAAGGAAGTGGTATGCAGCAGAACAGTTGTCAAAAAAGAGTCAAAGGCTCAGAACAGTGTCAGACACACAGTGGGGATACAGAATAGATGCCGCCATTTGGAGTTTAGAGCTTGCTTGTTACAAGGGTTGGTTGGGCCCTTAAGCCCAACCTTAAGTTCACCTTAAGCCTTTGAGCGTGGAGATAGAGGAAGGCCATGTGGAAATTTTGGAAACCTTTGGCAATTGGTGGAGACACACACAAGTCTTAGATGGGGAATTTATTTGTCTGTCTGAAAAGGAAGCTCTTCCTTATGTATGGCATATAAATACTCCCTTAAAAACCCATGTAACTTGCTGAGAACCTCTCTATTCACCTAATGCAGTCATTAGATAGACCTATGTATAGTTCTTCATAATATGAATGGCCTTCTTCACCTTCCTTTCTCCTGCTGTTGTCATATCTGCTCCCAGGTTTATGTTTGCCTTAGTGCTCTGGTAGCAATAACCAAGTTTTCCTACCTCTCTTCTCTCGTGCCTCTCTGCTGTAATGGGTTAACCTTG
>VXBA01005369.1:0-34077 GCA_013399895.1 Serilophus lunatus
GTCGGGGGCGGGAGGGAGGCGGGGCGGCGGGAGCGCCGCATTTACAGCGGGAGCCTCCGGGCCGGGGGCGAGGCCGCCGCCTGGCCCGGGGGAGCGACGGGGGCTGCGGTGAGGGCGGGCCGGGGCCTGCGGGGCTTGCTCGGGGAGAGCGGGAGAGGCCGGGGCGGAGACGCGGTCGGGAGGCCTGGGGCGGCCGAGGGGTCCCGAGGATGGCGGGGGCCCCGCTCGGATGCCCTGTCCTGCTGCCCGCGCCGCTCGGGCTCCATCGCGGCGGCCGGAGATGCTTCCTGCTGGTCCAGGGGCCACCGGCCGCTGCATCCCCCGGGGAGCGGCACTAGGCGGCCCCTGCGAAGTGCCCAGGAAGCGGGGCGATGCAGCCGTGCCGTTCGCGTTGCCGGCAGCGGTGCTTCCTGCCCGCTCCCCCTCCCCGTGGCCGTGTGTCCCGGCCCCGCCGTGGTGCCCAAGGAAGGAGCTGCGGCGCTGGCCCTGGGACTGCAGGGGACCGGCGGCTCCCGCTCTGCCGCGAGCGAGGCGGACGGAATTAGGGGGAAAGGGCAGCAAATCTGGTGTTTCGTGCCTGCAGCCACGCGGGGATCAAGCCTGGAGCCCCTGTGCCTCAGTGCCGGCGTTTGGGCATCGCTCAGAGAGCGGGCGGCTCCTCTGCCTTTGCGATTTACACGGTTGCGCTAATAATTCCCATGCTTTGGTAATGCTGCGGGCTTAGGTAGGGATAGAAATCTGACAGTGATTGACAACTTAGGCAAACCCCCAAAACTGTAATGCTGTAACAGAGCATGAGACAATTAGAACGCTCTTCATAAAAACGTAACTGAATCCGGTTTTGTTTTTAACCTTGGACAAAAGGGGACTTGTAATAGCACGGGACAAAGCTGAGAGAAGTAATGCTTAAAAATAAATAGCAGAAAATTCTAAGATACAGGATGTAAGTTTAAAAAAATGAAATACTTAAAGATTATCACTGGACTATTGTAGGGGAAAAAAAAAAAAAGATAATTTTGCTGGTAAAGGGTCATCACTGCTGTATTACTTTGTGTCACTGCAACCAAACTACTGATGTATGAATTTTATTCAAAAGTAGTTGTGTGTGTTTAGGTATACTCATTTTTTTATGTATTATTTCCAAGGTTATCTGGCCTTTTGAGTGGATGGATTCATAGAACATTCCAGGAGTAGGGTAAGGACCTAAGGCTTTTTGTGTGCTTACTTGCTTCCATGATCCAGAAAATGAATGAGATCAATGGTTCAGGGATGATGAAACTGGCAGCATGTTAAGGCCTTTAGCATAAAAAAGCTCTAAATCTGTACATTTGAATGTTTCAGACTGTGTGACATTTACAGAAATATGGAAATTTTGGAAAAAAAGATACATGGGAATAGCCTTTGTGGCCTTTTTAGGCATCTGAAAGGGCATTCTATTAATTTTCAGTGCCCTGTGTGTTTTGGTCTTCTGAAGAGAATTCTCAGCAACACAATTGAAAATTCTCTTTTTCTCTGATGTATTTATTTCTATTCCTCAAATGAACATATATGGCCTTAGATTAGTGTTTTCATGTATTTAGGTGTATTTATTATCAGTTATTGTTTAAAACCAGAGTTGCTGTTTTATGCAAATTTAATACTTTATGTTAGTGCAGAACGGTTCCAATAAAACTGAGTTTTCATGGCACTTTGATACTTTCACTTTAATGAATGTCTTGCTCTTTCAATGCTTGTTCATGGTCAGAAATACAATCTCTGTAATTCTCAGCAAAGCATTTGAAGTTATAATCCCTATAAGCCTTGTAAAGCAATTTGATGTGTGGTCTATTTTGAGGCTGTCCTGGTTATACCAGTAATATATTTCAGTTTTCTAGCCTATGTGCATTTGTTGAATAATTTAATTAGTTAATTTAGTTATTTATTAAATCTTTATGTTTACTTTAAATTTGCACAGCATTCTCTATATAGTCTTAAAAATAATACAAATTCTCAGTTCTATTTATAGAAGGTTATACAAAATTTATATAATCATTTGGTTATGTTGTTGCATTTGGTGGATGGTTGTATGAGTAATGCTGCTTTGAGAATATTAGATTTGAAAAGATTGGTGTCTTTTGACTGCCTCTCTTTGCCATCTGTTTCCTGTTTCCAAGTTTAGAGCTTCTGGAAGAACAGTACCCTTTTTCCTTAGAAAATGACTGTCCTTCTCAAAAAGAAAGGAAGATATAAGAGCTGTAGTGAGCAAACACTAAGCTGTAAGAATTTTATCCATGGTTGTTAAGTCTGGGATTTTATAGCGAATCAGCTGCAAGCAACCTCAAACAAACAATATATTTTATAAAAGTTAAATTTTATGAAAAACAGTACTGTTGTTATAGTAAAAAAACCCAACCAGAAACACCAAAACTCAACACATTGTATTGTTCCCAGAAGTTTATTTTTCACTATTAGGGTTGCATATGAGTAATATGGTAAAAGGAATGATAAAAAAAAAATGAAAACAAGGGACATGTAATGTGATGTGAAGTTAAATGTTAGTGCATTTAACTTCATTAAATGCATTATCTGTTAGGTATCTCCTCTGTAACACTACAGTAATTTTTCCCCCCCCTCCCCAGCAGCAAACTGGAGAAAGGATCTTTTATCTTGCTTATCCAAACTTACTTCAGACCTTAGTCTTTATTAAACAGCTTCTTGGAATGTGTAAACAGGTAAATGGGAGATATCTAAACACACAAATTTCTGGCAGAAGTCTTGGTCTCATGATGTCTGGATGGTCATAGTGTGGCCTAATGGATAAATAGTGTGGTTGCCAGAACCAAATCTTGCACTCCTCTTCTGCCTTTCTTTTGTATCAGCTGCAGGTGAGACCGGTTTTATGATAAGGCTTTGCTTTGGCATGACCTAGAGAATGAAGTAACATAATAGATAGTACTGTTCAGATTAGTTCCACACAAAAAAATCTGTGTTGACAGATCTTTTGTACTTGTTACTGCCCTGGCAGCTTCTTCCTTTTGTATGGTTTTCAGTGCTAAACTTGACTTCTAGTAATATTTTGGGCACTTAATATGTTTTTTGTGAATGCACATGCAGGAATGAAGTGGGAGTCAAGTGAGTTCTCTTGTGCACTCCTGAGACGAGATGCCCTTGATGTTTGTGGGGAATGGAAGTCATGGAAGCATCTAACATGGGAGGGAAGGATGTGAATGGACCATGTGGCGTGACTCGTTCAGATTGCAGATCTTCTGCCTGCTTATGGCAGTCCTGGCTGTTGTGGTGCTGGTCCATAATTTTTTTCAGTTAGAGGTAAGTGAAGCCTGTTTCTTCTCCCAAGAGTGCACGAACAACATTTTTCCTTTTTGAGTGTAGGGTTAGAATTGTGTCTGCCAGGATTTGGCTATGACTTGGAATCAGAAAATTCAGACTGGAAGGGATGTTTGGAGGCATTTAATCCTGCCTGCAGAATCTTCCTTCCCTCCTGGCTAGTGATGCCTGAGTGAAATGATCCAAAAGAGGGGCTGTAAAATCCCCTCACCCCCTCAAAAAATACTGATTTGGAAGAGGATCACCTAAGGGTAAAGGAGGATGTTTGAGAGGTCTAAAATCAGAAGTGACATAGGATCACTAATTAAAAAATGAATGTTTATTCCTATTCCAATACTAGTGGAGACACTAAATAAAAATTAAATAAAATCAGCAGATGTTGATTTTAAAGGAAGCAAGGATGCTTTTTATGGATTGCAATAAAGCTGCAGAAGTCCTTGCAGTAAGACTCTGTAGCTGCTAAAAGCATATATTCAAAAAATCTGGATGTATGCACAGAAGAAAAATCTGTTACAGGATACCAGATCTTAAAGATGTCACCCTTGTGTTTAAGAAGTATCTGGGCCATAAAATACTAGAAACTGCTTTAAATCTTCAGGAGGAAATATCAAAACATGTTTGGTCTGTATTCTTTTCCCACATACCTGCTGTTGGAAACTATTTGCCATCAAAGTACTGTGTTTGATGGACCTTTGGCTTAAGTTAGCATGATCTTTCTGTGTACTGTAGAAAGCAGCTCTTGTTTTCTCTTTCTGTGGTTTTGGGGTTTTTTTCTGACCTAGGATGTTGGACGAAGAGCGTCGATATTTTGAAACCGAGGCTGTTTTCTTTCTTTCCTAAAACAGTGTTTCTTAGAGGAAAGGGCTCTTGCAGAGCTCCTAGAGTGAAGTGGAAAATGCAGGTTCACTCTGTGATGTTTACTGGCACTATTCAAGAAAAGTGTCTTCATGGCTTTGTTGACCTTTCCATATCAGCCGTTTCAAACTGGGTCAAATATTGTGCTGTTGGTTAGTCTCTGCACCATAACACGCCACTGGGGTCCCTTCTGTTGCCTTGACTTACCTGAATGGGCCTGCTCTGGTATTTGTCTGCCTTGGCATGGTTTTCCAGGCAGTCCAGTGCAGGCATCTCTGCTGATTCTTTTCAGTCAGAGATCAAAGGCAGAAGAAGCCCTAGAAAGCTTTCAAGGGATATCTGTGCCCAGATCTGTTTGGGCTCTGGAAGGTGGGCCTAGTTTTGGTTGCTGTTGAAAAAGTATCCGTAAACGTATCAGACATGCTTCTCATCTAACCTCGCTGGCTAAAGCTCAAGGTCTAAGGCAATTGTCAGCTCCCCTCCATCCCCAGCTAGCCTTCCTGCCTTTCCTCTTTAGGATTTTATACTTCGTTATGTTGGAATCTTCCCTCTTAAATTCTTAAGCTCCTAAACTACTCAGTAGTCCTCATGTCAGAATTTTACTTTTCTTACCCTGTTTAAAAAAAAAAACCAAAACAAAAACAAACTGTGCACAAAACATTTGATTATTATTTCATTTAACAGCTTATTGTTTGCTTCTTAGTATGGAATAACTACTCCCTTGAGGTTCACAGTTGATCAGTGTACTATAGTACCAGAAGTAATGTATTTTTATTTTATTTTAATTTTTTCTGTTATTATAGATAAGATGTTCAATAATTTTTTTTTTAAGAAGTGTTGGGATGTGGCCAAACACCATGCCTTGCCTTTAGGATGCAGGAGAGTTTGTGAATTTGTACAAGCTGCCTCTGGAGTGAAAGAACCACTTGAGGACAGGTTGTGAGCACTCTTTTAAATAAAAGCACTTGGGAGAGAGTGTGTGGGGAGAAGGGAAGTTTCTTGCCAGTATGAAGTAATGGTGTATGAAATCAAACAGCTGAAACTGAACAAAAGAACAACGTAAAAAAGCTTTTCATTCTTGCTGCTAAATTGCAGGTTCCTGCAAAAGATAACTTCATTCTTGCTGGGATTGTTGCTGGAACATTTCTCTGTCAGGTGGTGTGGCTTTTTAGGATCAGCTTTGACACTTAGAGTAGTTTAGCACTCACTCAGTGCTGTGAGATGATAATCACAGTGAGCTGATTTCATGTCTGTCATAGACAACAAATAGAGATGAAGCACCAGGAGTGTAAAATTACTGCAAATAAGATGACTGACCTTTCAGAAATTGGTATTTGTTCAGTTTCAGATATTGTCTGTTGCATGAACTGAGACTTTTTAATGGGCAAACTGGAGCTTTTTTCCCCCCACCATGCCTGTGGCTTGGGAATCTCCTCTGATGTTTCCTGCTCTAATGACA
The DNA here is from genome assembly GCA_013399895.1 of Serilophus lunatus. Taxonomy (NCBI): domain Eukaryota; kingdom Metazoa; phylum Chordata; class Aves; order Passeriformes; family Eurylaimidae; genus Serilophus; species Serilophus lunatus. The sequence continues at coordinate 5,639 of VXBA01005369.1, forward strand.
GTGACCTCACTCAGGTTTGCAGCAGCTGTTCTGAATGTACTAAACCAAGCCATGAGTTAGAGGTGGCGGAACATACTGGGCTTTGAAATGGAGTTCCACCTTTTCAGCAGCAATTGAAATTTTCATAATTTTCATCAGCTTCCTGTTCTGAATGAGTGTTCTAAAATACTAATTCATGACACCGTTGTGATGTTTAACTGAGGACAGATCTAACCAAGTAGCCTATGATCCACCTAGATTATCTCTGGGAGCATTATGGCCCAGATTGATCTATATGTTTTATCTCATTTTTGCTTAGTGGACAGTGAGAATGCCAAAAACTGATGAGATAGGCTGAAATCGTCGTTAATTCTTTCCGTTTTATGACATCTGTAATGCACCAAGGACAGCTTGTGTATTTGTGCTTAATTGACATGTAATCTGTTCTGTCCTGCCCGTGTTACTTGGCAAACATCCATTAAACTACTTTGTGGTCACATTTGAGTCCTGGCTAACTTCAAAATGCAGCAAATAAAAATAATAATGATAACAAAAACCCCCAAAAAGAAAAAAAAATCATACAAACTCCTCCCACACAAACAAACCCAACAACCAAACAAAAATGCCTCTTGGGAATTGCACTTAAAATACACTACACCTTGAATGGGGTATGCCCCAGGTATGCCCCTGGAAAGACTTTGAAAGCCTAAATGGTATTTTCTACTCAGAAAAACTGGGTTAAAAACCCTGAAGAAATTTATAGAAGATTAAAAATAAGGAAATGTTGGTTTAAAGGCTTAGGTATCTCTCTTCTTAATTTGAAAGGATTTTTTCCCCATGTTGTTTCATCTGAAGTACCAACCATTGAAGAACCAGCTGAAATATGAAAACTTTCTTTTGGGAACTTACACTGAAAACAACAGTTAACTAGACACACATATTCTCCTTCTCCATCCCTTCTTAGGAAAATGCTTTAATATTTTTGCTGACTGAGACATTGTTATCAGCTCATTGGTTACATTAAAATATATAGCTACCTTTAAAAAATATTTCCATGCAGTATTTTCTGTGTTACAGATATGCATGAGCAAGTGAAGGGAAAAAGTTGTGAAGGTATCCAGAAATAGAAACTTGGCTTAAATCAAGAATGCACGTAGGCAAGATGTAAAGTAGGACTGTGCCTGAGATTCACTCTCAGCTTTGGCTGAAACTTACTGGACTAATAAAAATAACATGCAGCAATACATCTGCAGCCTTGCTTGCTGTGATGGAAAACAGAAGTAATTGTGAATTATGTCAGATGGCCTTCAGGGAAAATTTACTAAATCCTGGATGGAAGTGTAAAACAGAAGCCAAAGCTTCTATTGTGATGTTAACATTTGGTGTATTTGGGGCTACCTGTCAATTTACTTTCTAGAGTTGCAAATTACAGTTTCAAGTTTTATAATTAACACGGATATCAAACAAAGAAGATTTTGTGTATCCATCCTCCATCCTAATGTGCTCATCCTCTTACTCTTAAGCTGATCAAAGCCAACTTTTTATGTCACAGATTTGAAAAGCCTGAGCGTTTCTATTGCTTATTTGGTTTACCTCTCTTCTAAAAAACTATGTTAAAGTAATTTGAACAACACTGAGATTCAATACACTGGTGATATTTCCATGGACTAAGAAAGGTTTATAACAATGAATAAAGCTTTAATATAAGTGCTGTGAATTTCAGTACGTTTCTGAGCAGTTATTTACGGAGGAAGTAAATTTTTTAGCAGTCTTTCAAATCTTAACTAGCATATCTTTTGATGCCATGTGAATGGTACACTGTATAATTTTAATCTTTGCTTGGAAAACAATTTTCTTTCTTTATGAAACGGAAGTATGGATATGTTCCACTGTATACACCTGTTAATTAATTGCTCATTAACTGCTGATTTTGTCTATATTTGAAGGGTAAGTTTGGATTTGCTGATTAGAAATCTCATGGGTGGCTCTGGAGGCTTAGGCTGTTCTGTTTTTAAAATTTTCCTAATGTAAATCCGCAAAGTTATGTGATATCATGAAGAAGATGGTATCTGCAGTCATTTGCATGAAAATGCAGTTTTGGACACTGATGTTGAGTCACAGCAGAAGCTCTTAGTCTAACATGGTATTTTAACTATTTCAGGCTTTGAACTCTTGTGTGAATTAGGGGATGCTTTTCTTGCTGTTTCATTTGGTGGCAGAAGAAGCTGTAGATAGATTTTTAAAACCTTATAAATAAACAATATTTTTGTGTGTTTAGTCCTAGCTTGTCCTACACTATTCTACTTGGCAAACGGCTCGTGAATTCATGGCCCCTGAAGCATCTGGGGTTTTATCCTTTTCTTTCTTTCAACCTGTACATTGCAGGGAAGCACACATTTCAGATAATTAGCTAAGAAGCAATGTGAGTGTGACCAGATAAATGACTGTAGCTGTTACATGCAGCAGGCTTCTCTGGAAGGCATGTGCAGAGGGTGCATCTTCTGCACACTGCTTCATCTGCGGTGTCATGTCTCGAAGCAACCCTATTTCCTTGCATGACATTGGGCAGCTATTACACCTCATGGTGCTCCAAGAGTAAAATGTTACTACAGAGGAAAAGTAAAGATGAGTTACAATTTAATACTTAATCATATGACCTTTTTATTTTTTTTTCACGTTGCTGATATTTACAGAACGTACTGGTAGCTAAAATACTGCCATAGAAAATATTGGACCTGATCTATCTAAAAGCTTCTTTGCCAAAACAGGGTAACCATGGGAAACCCCCGTTTCTTTAGAAATCCCAAGGTCAAAGTAATAGATTTGAGTCTTCTAGCAGAATTGTTTCATTTGATCAGCTTTGAAGCTCTGCAAGGCAAAGCCCAGTTCTTGGGATCATTTCCTGAAAAAGCATCCATCAGTCACAGTGTTTCATTTCACAGCACAGTTTCAGGTGATCTTTTTCCTTCCTCAGCACCTGGATGATGACACAGTTTCAGGATCAAATTGGATAACGGAAAACAATGTCCAGCATTCTCTGTCACAGACAACCAGAACTACCAGGAAGCCTTACTGCAGTTACACACAGCAGACTTTGTCCAAAAGAGAGCACGAGGAACAGGAAACGTTGCTTGCTGCAATACAGTGGCCAAAACCACCTGATGGCAAAATTGCCTTTGCACAAAGCACTGATCCCACACACAGTGACTTTGTGATTGTGAAACCCAGCAGGTTCTTCAGGGTGGGTGATGAGTTAGAGGTCCTCGTTCGCATGAAGGATTTCCAAGGAAAACCCAAGCAGTATGGCGGAGACTATTTGCAGGCACGAATTCACTCTCCTCTGCTGAAAGCTGGAGCAGCAGGAAGGATTGTAGATTGCCATAACGGCCTTTACAAAGCCTTCTTTACCTTGCTTTGGCCAGGAGAGGTCAAAGTTTCTGTGTCACTTGTTCACCCCAGTGAAGCAATCCAAGTCCTCCTGCGTCTACGAGAAGAAAGGCCAGACAGGGTCTATTTCAAAAGCTCCTTCAAGTCTGGGAGGTACTCAGAAACCACTGAGTGCAATGTTTGCTTGCCTGGAGATCTCCCAGTGTGTAACTTCACAGATCTCTACACGGGTGAGCCATGGTTCTGTTACAAGCCTCGAAAACTGTCCTGTGCCAGCCGAATCAGCCATGCCAAAGGTGGATATCTGAAAGGTCTTCTGACACAAGAGGAAAGCCTCTTTTTCCAAAGGTATGTATGTTGTTGAATTTATATATACTCAAGTTGTTTTGTTTGTGGTTTTTTATACAGATTGAGCTTATTGGTTATTGTGATGCCTTGCCTGAGAGGAGGAGTGTTTCTGCAGGAGGAGGTGTTTGATATGAGTTGTTGAACAATCTGTTCCCCTCCATTCAGCTGAGCAAGAATCTCAGACAGCAACCTTAAAGAAACTAGTCATGTAATTTTCTCTATGTGTTTTGAATTCAACCCTGGTGCATGTGCTGGTTTGGGGGACTTTTTCTTATTTTTGGTTTCCATGTCTACAATCTCAGTATCAATAACAATGTTTTGAGATGCCTTTTTGACCAAATCTGAACTGCCTAAAATGACTTCAGGCTTTAGGCTTATTTTTACACAAATTACCATTAGGTTTTGTCCTCATGAAATACCTTAAATATAATGCAATGTGTTCCTTGTTGCTCAGTATGATTTATAAATCTCAGGAATAGTGTTAAGTCAGTCATGGAGAAAACACCTGGCAGAACAAACTGCTGAGCAATACCAATGCAAGTGGAAATGACCTGTGCATGTTATCTAAAGTGTCAAACTAAATTAGTTTCGCAGTCGTGTGGTTTTTTTCTGCATTCAGCATTTAAAAAACCCCAAACCATTTCTTAGTTTTAAGAGGGTCTTCTGACTTTCTGTGCCTCTAGCAGTTTACCTGTAAGATATAGCTTGTACTTATTGGTGATGTGTCTAAATGGGAATGGGAAAGTTTTTGCTTTTCTTGTTTGTGGTTGGTTTGGGGTTTGTTTGTTTGTTTGTTTCATTCAGCTGTGAGATCCTTGGCTGCATGGTTTATAGAAATTCCAAATAATCTATTTCTTAAGTGGAGAAAAACATTAGACAGGGATTGTGTTCAAAACAGTAGCAAAAGGCAGAACAAGAGTTTACTATTAAATCTTTGCATCTGTACAAAATGATCAGAATTCACCACTGTCCACAAACAAGTCCTTCTGAGGTCTCTCAGTGTTTAGGGAAATGAGCTTTGTTTCTGTGTTCAGCAAATTACTGTCCTACTGGAAGACCTTTGGAAAATCCCCCAAAGCTGCTTGCAGATTTCTGATGGCTTGAGAGCTTTATTGAGATCTGTGTCAGTAAAAACATGCACAAGATTTGTGACTTGGTGTTACTAAAATCTTGAATTCCAATTCAGAATAGTGATGGTGGTCTCAAGGAAATTAATACAGAATGAATTCAGCTACAAAAAGTATAGTAAACTTTGAATAAAAAATACCTAGTGTATTAAGAACTTATTTGAGGTGGATTAAGAAAAAAATTAGATTAATATTGCCTTCAGTTTTACAGTAATTTTTACAAATATTATGTTATTTTTTGTTCAAGTGATGTGAATATCAAAAGGCCAATACTCCCCAGTGGACCTGATTCAGTCATTGTAAAGCCCAAGGCATTTACAGGTAAAGTGAACTTCATAAGATTCTTGTTTGTAACTTGAACTTTGTAATTTTGTAATTGAATCTATAAAAAAGAAAAACAGGCATGAGGTAATAATTGACTTGTTTGTTTTCATAGCATGGAATAGAAATTAATGGCAGATTTGTATTGAAAAGATGAAAGCTTCTGGGTATTAAGTGTAATATAAGTTCTGTACTACTAATAATTTTTTTCTAAAATTGCATACATAAATGGGATTTTTAGCAAAAACATAGGAGCTTGTTCTCTTGCCAAAAGTATCTTTTTTTAATTAGCATTTACTCACAGCTGTAAAATGTCTTGGCTTATGAAACTCTCAGTCTAGCAAAAACATCTGTGTTGTTCCTTAATTTTGTTTCTTCTTTAAGAACTTCGTCAAACTGATTTAGATAAATTGCATTTAAGCATCACTATCATTTGTGTTACCACAGAATGTCAGAACCTCCAGTTGTGGACCAGAACCTGATAGTCCTGTGCCCTGTCAAAAAACAGAACAAAGATAGTCTGCACTAAATTAAACTTGGACGTTTGATCTCATTCATTTCCATGTACAAACTTTTTATGCCTCTAAAGAGCCTGCATAAAATGAGATACACAGAGATTTATTTTTTTTTTGTCCTAAGGTTGTAGGAGACTTTTAGAGTAGAGTTCCTGGCCTGTGCAAAAAAACTGAATGGAAAGCAGCCTACAGCATTTCTTGCTTTTAGTTTCACTGTTCACTAAAAAAATAGAGTGCTGCTCCTAGGCTGCACTAGCAGCATTTCCCTCCCCCTGTCACATACTTTTCCTTCTCCAGATCCTTTAGATGATGTGGTTTTGTTGCTTTTTTTTATCTTGTACATTTCCTCACAGAAGCTGCTGCAAATTGGAAATTTGATTATGCCACCCTTCTTCCAGGAGCTATGAATGATCAAAGCCTGCCTGCATTTCCTGGGGATTAAAGCTGGGTTAGAAAGGGTGGATAGGAGTAGCACATTTCCTCAGGGAAATTCCTTCCAAGAACAGCAGTGTCTGAATAAATAAACTTTACATTGATATAATGATTGTGAATATATGGATTTAATGGCATACACAAGTTGATTGTTCTGCTGTTCTTTTGTACATGTTTTCCTGTTTGGGAGTAAATGTAGATCAAGTTTTTTAAAACTTTATTTTTCTGAAATATAAGCTTTTTTTTTTTTTCTATCCTTGGTTTGTAACATCAGATTGGAGCTTTTATTCTCTTCTATAAAATCCCACAGTAATGGCTTTCTGAATTCTGGACCAAAACTGTATGATACTATACACAGATTTGCAATGCTGAATTATTGTGAGGCACCAAAAAGTTGTTCTAGTAGTATTTTTATATGTATATGTGTAGCAGAAGAATACACTTAAAAGGTGAAAAAGAAAAAAGTAAAAATTTTTCAATCAAAACTTAGAAGCAAACAAACTCAAGTTGTGAATTACATTATGAATTAGTCTTTAATTACATGGCCTTGCTCTTTAGGATTCCTGTTTCATAAATACTGGATGAGTCCACATTGCTAGTTGTTTTTTTGGTCCTCTTCCTTCATTGTCCCTGTTGTCTGATTTAAAGTAACATCTGAAGATAAATTTGTTCTGATGGCTTTTTTTCTGTCATGCTCACAATTGTATTTTACTGATATTTTACTTTATATTTTGTGTTACACAAACATAATAATAGTTTGCTTTTTACAGTGTCTCTGTGACATCTAAGGGAGTTGACATCCTCTAACAGGTTAACATCTACTGATGCAGCACACAGAGAATATTGTATAGAAAGAGTATGGCAAAAAGATGCCTCTTAGGAATAGGTGTTTAAAGATGCTTATGGCCAGCTATACCTGTATTATAATGAAGCATCTACCAGAGGATGCTTTTGGGAATTTCAGTGCTTGTACTTTTCCATAGTTAGAATGGTCTGTGGCATGATTTTGGCCATGGGAACATGTGCTTTGTCCAACAGCTATGAGTTATGAGAGAGCAGGGACTGGTCTTAACAGACAGTCTCCACACCAAGGTGGGTGAAAGTATTTAAACAGTACCTGGGTGTGTCTGCTCCATGCTGCTGTGTTTGTGCCAGGGGAGAGCTCTGTTCTTGTTCATTGGCAAAGGAGAAACCTGAAAAGACCTCATAGAAGTTCAATGTAGCAATACCCTGCTGGTTACCAAGAGAAATATGGCAATGTGTGGCTTACCTAATGATGAGATTGCAGCTCCCTTTCAGTCATGTCTGGCCTTTGCTTGCAAGGTGTTGCCCAACTCCTGCAGGTGAAATAGGGCATCCTACAGAACGGAGCTTCCCTGGTGTGCTGCTGCTCCTCAGGGAGCTGCCTGTCCCAGGCAGTGGAAGGAGAGGGGCCTAGGTAGCCGAGAGAAAGTATGAAATCCATGGAATTAGAGACTCTCATAATTAACATATTAGAAGGGCATGTCTAAAATTACCCCTCAGAGGTGTAATTCTGGCATTTTCTGGTCTTAGAATCCTTATGGTTCAGACTTCAGTCTTCTAACATGCGTAGTTGGAGCAGGAGTGTCACCTTATATGTTATTCCATAGGCAGAGATGGTTTCTTTGGGGTTTTTTTGATGAGTTTGTTTGTTTCTTGGGGTTTTCTTTTGAGTGGTGTGTCTGTCCCGCAGGCCGGGCACTGGAGGGCAGCAGTGTGCTGTGGCTAACGGGTTCGGGCCATGCTCCCATCCCAGAAACATGCTCTGCTCACCTCTGCCCCTCTCTGCCCTCCGCAGGCACCCACAACTGAGCACTTCTGTCTCAGTGTGAAACATGTCAGATACTTTTTTTGTTTTTGTTTTTAACAGTAACATCAGAAATGCCATTTAATTTAAACCAAGTTAAGCTGTAGTTGTTCAAGCTACTCTGTCAGCAGTCGCAGGTCTTGCTGCAGAAATACGGGGTGAAATACTTGGGCTCACAGAAGTGTGATGCATCGTGGCTTTAATTTGTGTGGTTGTCGTGCTTAAAGCCCAGCTGGCAGCCAAGGATCTGCTGCTCACTCACACCTCCCCACTCTGGTGGAACAGGGAAAAGAGTTGAAAGACTAAAAGTGAGAAAACTCCCGGATTGAGATAAAGACAGTGTGGTAGGGAAAACAAAGGCTGCACATGCTAGGAAAGCAAAACAAGGATTTCACCACTTCTTATGGGCAGGAAGGTGTTCAGACATCCTGAAAAAAGCCAGGCTCCATCATGTATAACAGTGACTTGGGAAAACAAGTACCATCACTCCAAACATTCCCCCATTTCCTTCTTTCTCCAGTTTTTATGTAGACCATGATGCCATATGGCCTGGAATATTCCTTTGGTCATTTGGGGTCAACTGTCCTGGCTGTGTCCCCTCCCAGCTTGTTGTGCACCCCTAGCCCACTCACTGATGGAGTGGTACAAGAAGCAGAAAAGGCCTTCGCTCTGTGGAAGCCCTGCATTATCAACACTGTTTCCAGCACAAATCCAAAACACAGCCTAGCTACTGTGAAGAAAATTATCTCAGCACATCATACTTTTTGCTTTAAACTAGGGAAAATGTTTATTCATCACTGATACATGTCCATGAGGATTGGAAACTGGTTTTATTGTGTGCCAGTTTCAAAGAATTTTTCTCTTCCAGATTTAAGCAGTGTGGACAGAGCTGAAGATCCCACAGCTTCCCCTTCTGGTTATTATTATGAAGACCAGTGGAGGTCCAGAACACACTGGATCCATAATTTTAACAAATCGGATGATATAACGGAGTGCTTACAGGGAAAAGTAGTCCACTTGTTTGGAGACTCTACAATAAGGCAGTGGTTTGAATATCTGACAGCATTTGTTCCAGGTAATTTTTTTTTTTAATTTGGTTTTTTCTTTAAAGACCTTTGCAAAGCTTTATTTATCACATCTCAGACACAGAGCTGATCTTACTGAGCGACAATGACAAAACAAATGAAGAGGAAAGACAAAACCTCACCAGAAGTCCTGGCAGAGTTAGTTAAATGTTTGAGCAGATGCTGGGAGCATGCAGGCCTTTGAAATGGGGCCACAAAGTATCTGCAAAGCTGTCCTTTTAAAAAGGTCACTGCTGTGGTTGTGAGGCATGGTGACCACCCCGGGAGTCACAGCAGAAGTCATTTAGGGTGCTTCTGTAAGGCCTTGCAGCATCACAGTCACAGGAGTGACTTTGGAATGAAGTAGCAAACCATTTCCTTTAGTGTACATGGGTTTTGGGCCCTTTCCCTTATTTTAACTTAAATAACAGAATTTCAGTAGCCAATTAGATACTTCTGCCTCCCTCATCCCTTTCCCCTAAAGCAGTTCAATTGCACTGGAACAAAAACTTGGAGACTCCTTAATGGCCTACAAGTTTAAGTCACCTTTAAATTTAATGGCGTCCTAAAGTTGCTGGAAGGGTTCTCATGAACACTGGGTTCAATAGGGCAGCAATGACTATGTGGAATTAGAATAAAATAGTTTGAGAAACTTAGAAAAGGTATTGACAGCCTTGTCCAAGTGTGCTCTCTTGCAAACTTCAACAGCCATGAACTCCACTCTGAAAAATGATGCTTCTGTGATGTTTAAATTTAGAAGTCCTAGAATTCTCTTCAGATTTCCTTATCTGCTGCTCCTTTTGCCCTATGGTCCTAGCACCTTGTTGATAATTTTAACCTCTTGTGCCGTCTTTCACTAATGCTTGCTCTTGGGTTTTAAGATCTAGTGGAATTTAACCTGAGGAGTCCCAAGAATGTGGGCCCTTTCATGTCTGTGGACCTGAAGCACAACATCCTGCTGAAGTTCCGCTGTCATGGGCCGCCCATTCGCTTCTCCACAGTCTTCAGCAGTGAACTGCACTACATTGCCAACGAGCTGAACAGCATCGTGGGGGGGAGAAGCACCGTGGTAGCCATAACCATATGGTCCCACTTCAGCACGTTCCCTGTGGAGCTCTATATCCGGCGGCTGAGGAACATTCGGAGATCGGTTATTCAGCTGCTGGATCGCAGCCCCGAGACTTTAATCGTCATCAGAACTGCTAACGTGCAGGAGCTTGGGCCAGAAGTGAGCCTCTTCAACAGTGATTGGTATTCCTTTCAGCTTGATTCTGTCATGAGGAAAATGTTCTCAGGAATTGCTGTGCACTTCGTGGATGCTTGGGAGATGTCTGTGGCTCATTACTTGCCACATAACTTGCACCCACATAAAGTAATTGTTAAGAATCAAATAGATGCGTTTTTATCTTATGTGTGCCCTCTGCAAACTTAGCACAAATGGATATCCCTGTGTCATCTTTTGCTATAGCCAATGTAAAGTTGCTCTTTGGAGCTATGGAATGATGCTGGATGATATGGAGGAACTCTGGTTACTGCACTTGCATGCAGTATAAGTAGAGTGGCCTTAACCCTAGGTAGCTGTGAAGGGTGGCAAAGAGGAGTTGACTGTTCAGGCCATATTTCCTGCAAGGTTAATTCCTTCAAGCTTATCATTCATATCTGAGATTATTAGAGAGCACCTTAAATTAAATTGACAGAATTCAATATGACATTATTTGGGTTATTAGCTTTACTAGTTGTCTGCACTGTATTTAATCCTAATTTAATCCATGTGACACTGATTCTGTTGCCAGGGTCTTGTTCAGAACTGTGCGTCAAACCTGGGAAAGCTTTTGGGAATGGTCTTTGAACATTCCAGAGTCAGGTGTCTCTTCCAGCTATATGTCAGAGAAGCACAGTGTCTGTTCTTGTTGCAAAGTCCTTAATTAGAAACATAAAGAGAGTGTACCAAAGTCACTCATAAGGAAGCACAATCAAAATACAGTATAAAGTCATGAAAAATACAGTATTAAGTCATGAAAAATTTGCTGAAATTTAAGGACACAGTCTCAAGCTCCATCAGGGGAGGTTTAGACTTGATATTAGGAAGAAAGTCTTCACATAAAGGGTGATCTGCCATTGGAATGGGCTGCCCAGGGAGGTGGTGGAGTCACCGACCCTGGAGGTGTTCAAGATTAGGCTGGATGAGGTGCTTGGTGCCGTGGTTTAGTTGATGGGCTGTTAGATTGTGGGTTGGTCTTGATGATCTTTAAGGTCTCTTCCAACCTTGTTGATAACTGTGATACTGTATTAGAGCACATTAGTTGGGCACCCTTGGTGTGTCCAAATGGCTGCTAAATAGTGGAAATAGCCAGTATTTTAGTTTTGTTTCCTATGCTACTGAATCTCTTGAGTTTTGATGCACTGTCTACTTCTTGATTTTTCTGTAACGATGATTATGATCGTACTATGATCTCAGTGAAGACACTGTCCCAGGCAATTTCTGCAAGTTCAAATTGCAGGCTCACCTACTTGAAGCATTTGCCAGTGAAAGTGTCCCTTCCCTGTGAGAGAAAGCTGTTGTGTTGTGCTCCTGCAAAGCCAGGCTGCTGACACTGACTCCTGTACATCGTTTGTAAGCTGTGCCTGTGTTTGGCGTCCAGGCCACCCCAGTGCAGCTGACCACCTTTGGCAATGGGCAACAGTAACTGGCACCTACAAATGGTCAAGGCCACGCCATGAGCCCTCCTCAGTGTCTGCCAGTTTTATCATTTTTTCATGAACTTCACTGCTGCCAGTGGAAAAGGTTAAAAAAAAGGTCACACCCCAAAGCCAGGCACACGCAGGGCTGCCTTCGTACAGCGGCTTGGGACAGACCCAGGCTTGCTGGTGTGAGAGCTGGTGGCTCTCAGGCCTCTTGGTGTGGTGTTTTACTGAGTTGTAGCCAGTAGCACTTTGAAAACAGTTGATCAAATTCAGCTCCCAAATTGAACAGCAGAGAGGTGTTCCATGTTGTCTTATTTCTGGTCCCAATCAGGCCAAAGCCAGTCTTCCCCAGAGGTGTTACTGAGGAATGTGTCACAACAAAGTTGAGTTTCTGTGAGCAAACTGAGAAGATTAACATGAAGAAATTTGCCTTACTAGAAATGTTTTGCTCTTTGTCAGGTTTGCTGCTCTTTTAAGGAAGATTGTGCTCTTATTACTGGAGCCCCAAGAGCGCTAATGCTACCCGCTACAGCAACAGTGCTTTTTGTTTTGTTCATTTTAAAGGAAAACTGAGAACTGTTTTAAAAACAAATGTAAATGCATGTCAAAGGTATCAGTAAAAGGCATCTGCCTACAAATTTAGCAATTTTAAAATGTTTAAAAATGACTGGAGGAGCCATGTACACTGAAATAACATTTATTCTTAGCTTTTCAAATTGGAATTAAGGAGGTCCACTTTGCTGGTTCCTACTGACAACTGCCTCACATACCATCTGTCCATATATTACCTTTAGGTAACTATTTCTTCCTTTTATATGGTAATGGTAATTTATTCTCTGCTGAAAAGAGACCACACCAGTTCAGGTCTGGGAAAGTAAACCACCACAATGAAAAATGACCTTTCATCTTTTCCTGTGATTTTTAAAATAGGTAGAGTGTAAGACTTTAATCCTGTGTAACAAATCTGTCCTAGTAATGTTAATGAAAATAAGACATTAGACTTTCACTTTGAAGGAAACTATTTAATTTGTGGACTAACAATTAGGTTTTCCTCATGAAGCCATATTGTGTGTGAAAATGTTGTGGCAGCATGTTTCTCCTCTGAATGTTGTAATGCTTGCCACTGCTCTTCAACAGCAACTTTATATCACTGTTAGCTACCAAGCACAGATAAAAACCAAAATATTCTTTTGATAATGGAGGGAAAGAGAGCAGGGCTACTATTAGCAAAGATGTCTAATTGCCTTCTGGTAGAACCTCACCCTTTAAATTAATTAGATTAATTTTTTAATAACAGATTAACTTTTAGGTAATGAACTTGAGGGGAATTGCTAGTTGATTTGGAATGAGGACCAATATTTCATTTCTTTGGGCTCTGAAATAGTCAAGGAAGTGAAATGGAGGAACCGGGGATTTACTTGAGTTTGGGGAAATTATGCTTTTAGATGTCATTCAGTTGGTCTATAAATTATTTTTCATTTTTATTCTTGTCTTATTACTGTTGCACCAGTTGTGTATGTACTATATATGCAGCCATAGAAGCAAATAAAATATTTTTAAATCAATTTATTTAAACTTCTAAATGGATTTTAATAGGGACTCAGGTTAAGAGGTTGGTTATTTTTCAAGTTATTTAATGTGAAACAGGAACTGGAAAGGAATTCCTCAATTGTCTGTTAAGTATCTTCCTTTGCGCATGAGAAATTATTTCACAAGATTTTTCAAATCCCTGCCTTCTTTTTCTTTCCATTTTCTTCATTTGAAGGGGACAAATTGTACGTTTTTGTATTTTCATTCTTGTTCTGAGTAATTTGATTATTAACCTTTCAGTACACATCTTTTATTCTGTTTAATTTCTTTATTCAAAATCTAGCTCCCTCAAATCCAAGTGAAATAAACTTTACTTTTATGGTATTTATTAGAAGATTTCAGAGCAATTTATTTATAAAACAAGGGAACTCCATTTTACTTATTACGAGTGTTGCACTGTAATATTTTGAGAGGTCTTGTTTCTCATGTTCTTAGGCTGATTTCTTTCTTCTATAAGACCTTAGTTGAATTGTTGATAAGAAGAGAAGATAAAAACCAAAAGTTTTCTTTTTTTTTCAAGTTCTCAGCTGCTTCTGATTTCACTTGCAGTGAAGCACTATTGCAGCTCTGCTTTCTGAGATTTAAATCACCATTTTTCATTGTTTTACTTGTTAGAGGTAAGCATTTAAAAATTGAAACTTTGCTTACTACAAGTGTCTGTACGACTTTTTATGTACTACAGGTGACAATTCCATGTATATGTGACAAAAACAAAGGTTTGAAGTTTTCTCCTGGAAGAGTTGAGGGTATTGGCATTTTGCTTTGGTTTTGTTGCAGAGGGTGAATTAAAACATTCTTCCCCTCATGACAGTTTAAGTTACAGCAAAAAACTTCAGTCACAAACGTGTATTTAATTTATAAAGCACTTACCTGTTAAGTCCAGATCACTCCTTATATATGTAACCAGGAAGGCTCTAAGTATCTTTTGGGAGCAGCGAAGGACTGGGTGTTAGAGAAATAACTTGTTTTCAAAGGTGAGTCTTTTTTGTAATATATGTATTATTGAAGCGCTTCTAATATGAAGAAGGCTCCACTGTCTTATTTCCTGATGTGATGAGAGAAACAATTTAAATAATGAAAATGCTCAAAGAATGAAAAGTTCCTAATAAAGAGGGGAAGTTTACTTGAACTGCTTAATCTGATCCAGTTTCAGTTTGTTTGCTGTAACTCCACGTCTTTTATATATTTTTACAGTTGCATAGTAGTTCCCTTAGTTTTACCTGTTACATTCTTGTGCTGTGTGTTGGGTAGGAGCTTCACACTACGGTTTGTAGATTAGATTCACTTAGAGTGATTTTATGATCTGTACCTGACATGAGACCTGGCACCAAAGCTGTTTCCTGTTGTTGGTGTATCAGGCCTGGAAGAGCAGGGAGGAGAAATGAAGAGAGAGAGGGTTTGTGTTTTAAGATGAGAAAGGTGGACAGTATACTTTTAGACATCACTCAGTTGATCTATAAATGATTTTTAATTTCTATTCTTATCCTGATAAAATAGAAGCTCTTGACATACTAGAAGCTCATACATCATTAGGCTTCCTTCTTTGAGGGCTTTCACAACCCAGCTGGCCCACAGGAAATGCTTAAGTCACTTCATTTTAACAAAAAAACAGGGTGAAGAGCAGAGGAAATGCAGTGTGGTCACTACTTCTCTATCTTGTGAACAGTTTTTACTTAAGGAATGGAAGAAAAATTGAGGCGAGATCTGTCCTCTAAGTCAGCCAGTGTGTTCAGGGGCTGTAGGGCATCCTGTGCTGCCTGGCTGTGTGCTCATTGCCTCTTGAGCCCAAGAGCTGTGTTTGCAAGATCATGGGTAGAGGGAGTGAGTGGCTGCATGGCACAGACTGGGGAGCCTCTGGGATGGCTGGAGGACCAAGGTGGGGGAGTTGGAGGATGGCTACCAGCTTGCCTTGGAGTTGGGTTGCAGCCAGGATTCACAGCTGGGAAAACAGTAAGCAGGGGGCCCTTTGTGTGCTGATTTCCAATATATATAGCCAAAAATAGCCTGTTTGGTGAGGAAAAATCACTGAAGTACAAACTCCTGAAAACTAGAGGAGAGTGCATTGGGGCAGTATTGCCACATGTCTGGTTCTGTTTTTCTGTTCCCCTTCTCATTCGGTGATGACCACTGAAAGGGGCAGGGCAGGGGCCAGTTGTGTGATCTAGGGAGCCTCCAAAACAAAAAGCTGAGTTCATTCCCCAGCCTGCTCTTGCCAATATCACCTGACAGCCCCACTAGGTAAAAAGGGCAAAGCACCCTATTCCCAGAGTTTTGCTCTGGGAACCGACACCATGTCCAACCTAAGATGGCCTTCACTTAGCCAAAAATGAAGGAGAGATGCTGCAAAGCATAAACTGCTTTTCAGTGTGAAGTTAGGTCAGGCTCCAGGCATCCTTAGAGGAGAAATGAGAGTGGGGGATAGGAAAAAAGGGGGAAGGAAAAGGGTGGGATGGGTTTAAGGAAAAACAACACGTAAAAGTCTTGCTCTGTGACATCGAGAGGAGGAAGGTTGGGGATTTGGTCATGTGGAGGTTTCCAAAGGCAATCCCAATTGTGTGGGACAAATTCACTCACCTGAGATGGCACACTGAAACGTACATACATGTATTTCTCCAAATCTCCCAAAAAGAGGATCAGTTCTTCCCACTCAGGCTGCTCACCCACCTCTCCCTGTAGTCCTTCCTGAGAGCAATGTCATAGCAGTCATATATTAGGTACTGTTCCAAAGTTCATGCTTACAGTTTGAAGCCCTGTGTATTGGGTTTTCACATGTTTGTAGATGTGGGTGACGTCATAGCTGGGGAACTTCTTAAAAGAAGCCCAAATCATTTATAACCAAAATAAGGAGGTAGCACAGGCAGGCTTTCATCATGTGTCATGTGTTCTTCAGAGGCTGTGGTGACTCAGAGGAGGCATGTAACTTGCCTGAGATGGCACAGGTTCTTGGCAAGGAAGGGATTTGAGCCTCATGCCGCCAAACACAGGGACAGGAGGCTCACCAGGGCCAGCAAAGAGCCGGGACCACATGGTTTCCTATCTGGTTGGAATGGGCCCTCTCATGGGCATCCTATAGTTTAGCCCTGCATCCCCAATAAGCAAGGTAACAATGCAAGATCAATGTATTTGAAATCAGGGAAATGTTTTGTTATCTCCCTGAATCTGGATCTTCAACTCTTTCCTGAGTTGTTAATTCACTGCAGTGCTTGTCACTCAGATCCGAACTTTCATGTAAGGCAACCTAGCTTGTATCTGGGCAGAGACCTGCTAAAATCCTGTTCAAATTACTGTGGCATTAGTAGTGTCTTGTGGGCATATTCAATAGCCTTTTGGGGTGATTTAAGCTGGTCTGCTTTGTGAGTGAGCTGTACAGGAGCTTCTCTGCATGGAATGGGAAAGAGGGATTTTGTGGGAGGCCTGGATGCAGAGTGAGCACATCTTTAAACCTAAGTGAAAGTGTAATGTGCCCTCACCCACATCCCAAGTGTGTCAGCTGGAGTGGGTTTAATACATTAGTGAATCCTTAATGAATGTGGCCAGAAGAGGGCTTTGAGGCACTGAAAAAGAGCTTGGGATAACTCTGAAATGAAAAATCATAAGCCACAACGTAATAGTCTTGGTGGTGGTTTGTTTTCTAATTCCTGGTTAGCTGTATTTTCAAAACAAATATCACAAACACCACTGAATGAAGTTCTTTCACTTGGAGTTCATTCTAGGGTGAAAAACCATTGATGATATAGATGTTGATAACTCTTAGAATGAAAATTATTCTTCAGAAGGTGATTTTTTTACCCGTAAATATTCTTTTAAATGTGATTTTTTTCCCAAGTCACAAAGGCTTCTAGAGAAGTAAACTTTACTGGGCTAGAACAGTATATCTCATGACAATTCTTTCTGAAACATGGAAAATTCAGCAGACTCTGTGATCTGACAGCATGACTATGGCAGTTGATGTTGTCTGGGCCAGCCAGCCATTAAACATTTTGATCTGCCCCTTCACTTGTTACTCTGTCCCTTCCCTTGTCAGCTCCAAAAATACACAAGTACTTTTCACCCTGCACCCTCATGGTCGAGCCCTCCGTACGCGTGTTGGTTTTGGTTCACTTCAATACAGGACTCTCCCTTTTCACTCTAAATCTCTGCTGCAAGTTGTTTGCAATGATTGAGACTGTCTGTATAACTAGGACCAGTGCTCTGCCGTGGCATGGCAGCCCCCTCTGAAGGATCTCACAAAAGAGCTTCTAGGTGGGACATGCTTGTGGGAGTGCAGCAGGTGAGGGGCTTGGCACATGTGCCTGCAGTGAAAGAACCATGACAAATTCACGGGTTTTTCCTCTCTTGCCATCCTGCAGGCAGTTCTTTCCACTCCTTCCTACCCTCTGGTTTTCCCTGAGCTGGGTGAGTCACGCTTTCCAGTCCCGCCTGCCCTCTTTCTCTGAGTCAGCTTCTCTCAGGGAATTGTCGCTCGCTGTTGGCGAGGCAGTTATTTCTGTCTTCAGCTGTTTCTTCCTTCTGATGATTTCGTATCTTTCTGCTCCACCTTTATGGTTTTTTCCCCTGTGTATTTGTATTATTATTTGTGTCTGCTGTGTCATGTTTTTGCTTTTGCTTTGATAAGAAGGAAATAAAAACAGAAAAAGAAGTTACTTTACAGAGTAAAAATCCTGTCTTAACAATCCAGTGGGGAAAAAACAAATCAGAAGCTCTAGTAACAAGTAGACATTATAATTATTTTACACTGTTGTAAAATGTATACCTTCCAATCCCAGAAATTTCATATCTACTGTTTGAAATGCAAGTCCTCTATGTTAACACATTTCTTCCTGATGTCCTGTTGACCCTGTTCTGCTGTGCAACAAACATTGTTACAAGTAATTATTTTCATTTCTAACTGAAGTAATGACTTTTCATCCTGCTCTACGACGTATCAACCACGGCACTGTTACTCTGCCCTTCTCTTTTTTTCTTGCCAGACTTGGATTTTCCTTTTCCTTGCAGCAGGGATTGCCTGTTTGTACGGGTGAGTGGTGCCCAGGAGGGGCCTGATCTCCCTGGCATATACAGCTGCTAAGAAGTGTCTCCCATGGTTTTAGGAGCCAGAGCACCTGAGCTGCCCTAACTCTGGAGGAAGTGACACCTGAGAGAATGGAGTGTAGGAACTGGATGAGCTCAGTGATGCTCCAGGTGTTGCTCCTACTGTCTGTGATGCTGGGCCATCTGTGCCCCTTTAGGGCTACAGTCTGGCCTCTTTGCAAAGAGATCTTGATACCTTGTGAAGTCACCCAGATGCCCCTCAGGTCCCCAAAGGCAGTGTGTTTTGCTCCCCTGTTGCTGCAGGACAGAGCAGAGCAAGTGTCTGGCTGAGGCACTGCCCCGTCACATCATAGATGAGACGGAGGGCATCACGACCCTCCAGCCAGCAAACAAATACTCAGCCTCATCTGGAACAAACCATGCTTATTTCAAAGAAAAGTATTGAGCTCATCAAGATTATCAGTTGAACATGTTCCAGTGATATAATACATCTATGAACAGGAAGATGGAGCCCACGCAGCATTTCCTGCCTGAAGGGGGAAGGTTTCAAAATTTTCACTTTTGGGATGGAGTTGTTCTCTCCTACCCCCCTCCTGCAGTTTGCTGAGGCAGAGCAAGGGCGGGGGTAAAGCCTGAGGGTGCCATGTTTGTTTAACATCTGTATTCCAGTGCAGAAGGCACTGGGACAGAATGGGCAGGGGATAAACGATCCAGTGTTTTTACCTTGGTGCCAACTGCTGTAAACCCTATGAATTAACTGCATTTGGGAGGGGATAACACAAGGCACTGAAGCTGCAGGGTGTTTGCTGTGAAAAGATTTGAGTGTCTGTCCTTGCTCACCATGTTTGATAATGCCTGTTCCACTGCTGAAAGGAGAAGAAAAGGGAGTATGATTCAGATGGATCTGCTCACCTTCTAGGAAAATCCTGGAAACTTCTTTCAAGCTGAAGGTTATTCATATCTACTGGAGCAGGCGAACTATTTTATATCTCATTGATCTGTGACAGAGGGGAGTAATTTTATCCTTTTTATCTTTTTTTTTTTGACCCTCCTCTCCATTTTAATCAGGCTCCTGGCTGTGTGGAGCTTTCACACTGAAACTCATTCCAGCCTTTTCTGAGGGTGAAATCCAGACAGCAGTCAAGGAGAGGTATTTGTCCCGTGCCACCTCCCAAAGGCAGGAGCTGTTTGTTTTGTTTTGTTTGGGGTTCTTTCCTATGGGGCAGTGAATCTCTCTTGCTTCCTATGTGACTGCTATGCCGGCACCTGCTTGTCCAGGTTACCCTGTAATGCCAAAACAGAAAAGGGCTACGAGATGCAGCTCGATTACCTGTGACCATTCAGGCGACACTGCAGGCAGGAGATGGGCAAGGAGGAGAACGTGACCCCGGCAGGAAAGAAACCCCGCTGCGTTGTACTTGTAGTTTCTCTTCGCCTCTTTGTTGTACCGCACTTTTTTCACTACTCCTGCTGTGAATCTCGTCTGAGTACCTTCTAGGACCCTTTGGGGCAGTGTTACGCCAGCCTGGGGTTTCCTGCGAGCCTCTGTGGCAGAGGAATGTCCCCAGCCAGGGCTTACCCTACCTGGGAAATTCCACCGTGCAGAAAAAGTCCAGGGAGTTGCACTCACGCCACTGCCCTCCTCCACCCTGCCGCTTCCTCTCACATGTCCTAACATCCCCTTTCCCTGCCGGTTAACCGGAGCCAAAAGATAAGTGGTGTGTGATCCACTGCAATAAAAGTAGCCCCGTGGGTACTCAGCCTGGAGCTGCAATAAACTTGTGGGGTGTTGGTTAGGGTATTTTTTTTTTCTTTAATTAGAAACCCAGAGTAAGCAGGACTTTTGTGAGGGAGGGGAAAAGAAGTTTCCTTACCACTGCTTCTCTGTTTCATACTATTAAACCTCAGAGGAACTTTTCAGTCATTCTCAGAGACATGGCCATAAGAAATGATCATTTGTCAGTGGGATGCAGAGAACTGGCTTGTTTTCCATACAGCTATTTGTAACTTCATTCCTCTGACATGAAGGTATGCTGTTATAATTTTATTTGATTTTTTGCTTAAAAAAACTGTAATTGATTGGAACAATATTGGCTTTTTCCTTTTTTTTTTTTTTTTTTTCCTTTGCTTCTGATAGCCTTATAAGGGGCTTGTGTTATTATTGTCTATGCATGTTTGGGGTTGGGTATGGAAGAAAGGTTGGCTTTTGGGATGATAATGGGTAACAACCAAAAGTGAAGAAGCCAAAAAGAATGTTGAGGTTTTTGAAAGCCCACAGTGAATCTAGTAGCAAAATACCTCTAAACAGCTTAGCTGTTTTCGGCAACTCTCTCTGAAAGAGTCTGCTTTTTCTGGGGGAGGATGTAATAGTTTTCCAGAGTTTAGATGGAGAGATGAATGAATGGATGGAAAGCTAAGCTTCGAGAGCACTGAATGGAGGAAGCATTGTTAGTGAAAGCAGGTGTTTTGTGTAATCTTGATTACAAATTCTTTCCTGGCAGCTCACCATTAATTCTAGAGTAGCAGAGCATCATCAGCATACAAGTCTGTCAGCTTCAACAGGAGAGGAGTAAACTGTCATGGTGCAGTGTGAGACAACACAAGGAAACATAAAAGTAGGGATCTACACCTACTTTCTTGTAATTCAAAAAAAAAAATCTGTGGGAATGAAAAGAAGTAAGTTTAATGATCTTAAACTTCACTTGAAATTTTGTTATGCTAAAGAGTTTATTAAACCAAACCATAAACTTCTTTTCATCACCTGGTGAAGGTTTCTCTGGCTTACCACATGAGGTCAATTATGCAGCACCCCAGTTCATTAACTGTGCCCATGTCTGGCAGGCAGGGAAGGCAGCTCAGCACTAAGCCTCTTGCAGAGGATAAATTGTGGTGTGGTTTTTCAGACCCCAATTATTTGGGGGCATGTGTGTACCATGGTGTCACTGGAGACTTGTGTATGGCTGGGGGTGGATAAGTTTGCAAGTACTTTAGATCGAAGCCAGGTATTTTCAGCTGGGACTTTGTGGCTTGCCTGGAGGCACATAGAGTACAGGGAAAGGATGATACCCTGGGCTCTCATTCAGCCAGACTGGATGACCAGTGGTTAGGGACATTAGAAGAAGGACACATTTCTGCTCTGAATAAAACTCCAATGTCAGCTTGGTGATTGCTTTCCAGCAAGGGATTTCTTTTTTTTGCTCGTTAGACATTTTTTTTAACGAACTTTACAGCAAGCCACATTTCCTGTTCCATTTAATGGCAGTGGGTATGAGTAGGGTGTGTGTGGGGAGGAAATGTCCTCTGCCTCTTGAGCACTGGCCAAGCCCTGGGCTTCTTGGGGCAGCCTAGCTGCCTTGTACTCTACCACCTCAGAGGTGCTGGTTGGGAGATCTTCAGCATCATCATTAACAGTTACTGGAAAAGCATTTCCAGCAGCTCTCCCAGGCACTGGGAAGCTTCTCTTGCCATCCCTGGCCCACCTGGAGCAATGGGGTGGCAGGCACAGCACGATCCCTCCCTTCAGCTTTGCCTCCTGCTGCAGCCCAGGCGATCTGACCTCGCTTTGATTCTCACTTGGACTTCTGAGAGCAGCAAAACTCAATCCTGGTTGTGCTGCTGAAAAACCCTTGCTGAGGAACCACTGTGTGACTTTATGTGTTCCCAGTCACAAGCTCCTGAGACAAAATGGACAAGGTAGAAAAAAGAGCTGTCTTTACTCTTGCTTTTTTCTTAAGAAATTGGCAGGAAATTAAAAGGAAACTTAAACATCCACAGGCTAGCTTTTGTGGAGAGCAGCGTCCTGTCAGACAGGATGTGTCTGGCTTTGGTAGATGTCTCTTCCCAGCTGAGAACTGGAGGAGGGAGCCAATGCCTGGGAACAGAGCTTTGCACTGTGCCCCACCAAATCAAAGAGCTAATTTTCAACTTTCTTAATGTTTTATGCTAACTCGTGTATGATTTACATATTACTGTAAATTTGTCATTACTGTCATGGATTTCTTCCTAAATGTGTAGCAGCTGACTGTTAAGTCTATAGAAAGAACACAGTATTTTGTATCCTTTACATAATATTATAACCCATTTTGCAGACATAGGACATCTGTGGTTGAGACTTATGTGTCAGCAAATTCTGACCCATAAGTGCAGTGATGTTGTCCCAACACACATTTAAGCGAAGATAAAAACCTGCCCTAGTACATGCAATTCATACTAAGCACCAAGAAAGTTTTTGTACTGCTGTTTGAAAGCAACCTAACAGTTTCCCTACCATAATAAATTTTTATTTGTCTATCTGGATTTAGGTGCTTTTTTAAATGAGAGAATTTCCTGTTGATTGAATTTTTGTCTGACTAATGGAGGAAAGCTCTGCAGCTGAGTTCCAGGACTTTTGCAATGGTCAGTCAGCCATGTATTTTGAAAGCTGGGATTTCTCTAGTGCATAGACATCTGAACTTAAGACATTTAAACTCTATAAACTGGAAAACACTGTGAAATAAGATCAAGATTTTAGATGAGGGCACTTCCTTCAATAATTCACAGTGTAACATGCTACAAGTGCTTTTTACTGTGATTGTCTTGTTTCTGCCTGGGCTTTCTTGCTCGTAGATCTGCACCCCTGAGATGATGGTATGCTCACAAGCTCTGTAGGAGTTTGTAAATCAGTGCTGAGGCTTCCTGCAGGTGCTGATCCTGCCATGCAAGCACTGCACAGGTGAGCTGCATGCGTGCTGACACCGTGCCTGGGCTTCCTGCGCTGGTCATCTGTTAGATCTGCTGTCTGGTATATGTGACTGGTTGACCAAGTCCAAGAAGAGAGTAAATTTTCAAATTTTGCCTGGACAACGTTTTTCAGTGGAAAAACACATGTTTGGGAAGTGTGGATATACGGCAACCTTAACCTTAGATTAGTTACCCATTACTACGCATAAATTGAGAATCTAGGAATGCAAGTTCCTGGGTACATTGCAGTTCAAAAATAATATTTTTTTCTGGGCTCAAATCTCACTGAAGGTTTTGCTTCTCATTCCTGTACTGAAATGTTGAGTGGCAATGTGTATTGGGACAGCTCTGCAGTCCCTGCTAGAAAGTGATTTCATTTTACAGGTGGTTGAAAGGGTCCTTGTTTGTTTGTGGAAAGTAGGAAAATTGAAATCAAAGTACACTGGAGTCTAACTCACCCGCTGTGCTTGCAACGTGGGCTCCTGCATCTGACATCAGAAAATAAAATTAATGTGAGCTCAGAATGGCAGGTTTTGGGCCAGGTTGATCACCTGAGTCAGAAGGAAAAATGTCTTTTGCATAAGCCACAAGGAAAACTGATGCTTACTCTGTCAATCCTATGCTGAGTCTCCCTAACAGCACTAACTCCCTTTCTAAACTGGAATATCATAACAAGCCAAGTATTTTGAGGCAAGAATGAGCACTATTTACCTCATCTATGTGTATACCTAAGATTCTTTACAGGTGACATATGACATTGCCCTTTGCTATGGGGAAACAACCTTCTACTCCTTGTTTACACGTCGTGACATCAGTGGAGCATGTATTTCTTAGCTGTGTGTTCCTACTGCAAGGCACTAATGAACTAATGAGACATTAAGCTTCTGAGAAAACATGACTAACCAGGGTAGTGAGTATCTTGAGAAGAATGTCCACAAACAAAAGGTATATGTACAAAAAAACTGTTTACTTTACAGAACTCAGATCTACTTTGCCAGCTTTGCAACACTTATTGGGTTTAGGGTTTCTTTTCTTCTCTACTGATTTAAGCTGCTTTATACACACAGTGGGAAAGGATCTACTTAGCAGCAACCTTTTTTTTTTCTTTTTTTTTTTTAATATCAGACAGCTTGGGAGAAAAAAAAAAAAAGAGAATTGAGGGTATTCTTTGGATCAAAGGAGCAAGGCCAAAAAGAAATATGTTAAATAAAAAGTCTGAGTTTTCCTTTAATATGAAGAATTATACATGCCCCTTTTTGATGTTCAGGTTGATTCCAGAATGTCAGTCTTGGAGACCAAAGTCTAAGAAAAATGTAGCAATACAAGTATAGCAAAGAGGGAATAAGCACTGGCTCCTCTGTCCCAGCTTTTAGAGCAAAAGTGTGTCATGGACCATTTCCAACCTGCTCTCCAAAACCGTTAAGGGAAACAGAGGTACAGATCCCAAACACTCTTTGGAGTGGAATAGTTGCTAAGCTTTTACCTCTGTTTTTCTCAATGCTATTCTAAAAGCAATCTGAGCATTATGCTGGATAGTTTGGGGGTTGCATGCAGCGTGGAAATGCTGCTGTGGTGGAGGCGTGGCAGTGGTGTTCGCTCACCTCGAGTCACAGTCTGCAGCAGCAGCCTAATTATACCTGTTGGAGAATAAGGAACATTTGACGTCCTTACAGCAAACTTGCATTAAGCAACTGGATTGTAAACTAGCATTTTTATTTTCAGTTTGAGAAATAATACAAAGGTTATACTGCTCTAGAAATACGTTGCAAAACCGAGTTCTTGTTAGTGGTAGTTTGTGCTTTGGCACTTTACCTGGAGGCTGATTCTTATCCTGCACTGCTGCTTAGGAGACAGATTGAGCAGAGAGATTTATTCTGCTCCCATAGCCGCTGAACCATGGGCTGCTCTGGGAGCTGCCATGTTCCTCACTCACAGAGGGAGGTTAGGAAGGAGTGTGTGTGTGGCAGAACAACTCCGTGCTGCTCTACTGGGAAGAAAAACCTTCAACTTCTGGGCTTTATTTATTTATTTATTTATTTATTTATTTAGTTAGTTAGTTAGTTAGTTAGTTAGTTAGTTGAAGTTATGTACTCCTATAACGTTCACCCCAGATTGAGCAGCATAAGCACACTGCACCTTTTCTCTGTGCTGGCTCTGATTAGGGTAGCAAAGGGGAGACACATGACCTCGGTTAGCCAAGAATGTTTAGTTGTTGGTGAAAGTCTAAAGTGCTGGTATTCAGCTGCTTTGATTTTTGCAATGAGACTCTTATCCAGCAAGCACAAGCTTCAAGAAAACAGGGTTTTGGTTTTGTCATTAACTGAACTTTTAGATCCCTTCAAAGTTGCTCATGGGTGTGCACAAGTCACTCTATACAAAGCTGTTTTGGTAATTAAGCATATCAGATTAACCTAAACCAAGACTGATTGCTTTTAATGCCACAGTAGTTGTCCAGGCTGTGTTCTGAAGGGAGGGAAGAAGCAGATTTTTCAGAAACAAGTGCACTCTGTTTCTTTTTCGTTGTTGTTTGAAATATAAAGATAAGCCTATCTCACTTTTTGCAGGTGCATAGAAGAGGGGTTTCAGGACAAATGTTGCTGATAATGGCCGCTAGTTGGCATTACTGATACATCTCTGTAAATGGAGATGGTGCAATAGAACGGTAGAAAGACAGCACTCAGGGAGCTGAGGTGGCAAACTCTGTGTTCACCTTGCGGTCTTCTGCAGCTCTGGGGTTGATGGGTTGTACTGAATTACAGCTCAGCCAAAGCAGGCTGACACCACTTGTGTCTGCAATGCCTTCCCAGCTGCCCCCTCTTCCCCTCGGTTTGTAGCTGTCTATACAGGCTCTGTCAGGTTCCTCATCAGGAGAAGAGGTCACAAGTGCTTTTTCTTGGCCACCACCCTGCCCCAGAGGAACTTACTTTGGCTGAAGATGCCTCACAGGGTTTTGGTCACCACAGATGTTACATAGCGTTTGGGCCAAAACCCAAACGCTCAAGGTCTGCAGCATTAATAATTACAATTTGTGAATGTAGCAATAATTTACCAGTAACTCTCTTCAAAACACATTGAGAGTACAAGGCTGCTGGGAGCCAGCTCATCTTGTGCAACCAATGGGTGTGTGTGTATTTTTGAAAGAGCCTTTTGTTACAGAGCTCGGTGGAATTAGACTTGTCTTAATCTGCTTTGACTGTGAGTAAGTTTATGCCAGAAGACCTGATAAATAAGATGTCACTGGTGAAACAAGTATGAGCTGAGGAATCCGAGCATTGCCTGAAGTGGATTTTGCTTGGTAAAAGGAGAGCAAGTCAGCAGCTCAGCCTTCAGGAGAGTAGAAACTTTGGAATAGAAGAGGAAAAAAGGATCCACACCTTCTTTTTCTTTAAGAAAAAAACAAACAAACACACACTCATTAAATTGCTTTATAGAATAGTTTCCATTCATATGTAGAGACTAATCTTCAATTAAATCCATTCCAAAATTGTTACTGAATGGTAAGGATAAAGGTGCTGGCTGTCTCTGCCTGCATGTTTTTTAGGGACCTTTCACAGCACAGTACAACCACAATGAGAGAAATCCACTTTTAGTTTGAAATCTCTTTTAATCTTGACATTTTGAAGGGAATTGCAGGCAACTACGATGAAAAATCTAATTTTCTGGATTACTGACTTCTCAAATTCATGTTACTATCTGCTTGTTAAAAGATGAAATCCATTTGCTGCAGTAGTTGTAGACTCTCCTGGTGAGATTAAAATAAATGGCTTTCTGGGTACCTGGCAGAGATGAGGATGGAAAGGGCCATTGTTTGGATCCATTTTCAGAGAGCTGAGTTGTGGATGCTCCCATTAGCCACTGAATGTGCAAAGAGCATTCGGGGGCTCAAGGATCTCTGAGCAGCAGGTACTTTTCAATGAGGAAATACTTAAAAGTATCTACCTAAGGCTAAGGTATGGTAACTGAGGTTTAAGGCTGGAAGAGCAACAGAGAACCATCTCCTTATGTGTTTAAACCATAGGGCCTGATTTCATAAATCCTCACTTGTATAAAGCAGTTCATTAAATGAGGGAGGTGTGCTTGAGAGAGCTGCTGCTCAGGGAGCAAATGAGTTTTAAACTTTATTTGGCTGTTTCTGGCACTACCTGGCATCTGATTTCAGCTTATGGATCCATTTGCAAATTTTACTGTGACTCCACAGATTCAATCTATGGTGTAAAATACCAGTCTTTGGAGTAGAAAACTGCCTCCCTCAATCCCAGCAGAACCCTTCCTTCATCTGATAGTGGAAGAAATATTTGAATAATATAAAGTAATTCCCTCCTGCCTCCTCATGGGCTGATTAATATAATTTCATGCTGCACCTGTCCCATGTTTTTCAATACAATGAAAACATTTATAATAATATAAATTATAGACCTTCAATTTGCATAATATACTTCAGAAAGACCATGTTGTTTTACTACATAATTTTTGGAGCAACCACAGTGCTAAAAACATCTTAATCTCAACCTCATTGAAAAAATCGCACGTTTGTGTTTTAGGAGACAGTGACCTCAGTGGAAACGAGGAAAGCAGAAATATTTCTTTGAAAAGTAGGAACCCGAGAAGTCTCCCCGTGAACATGGGTGATAACTCAGTAGCGTTGTTGCCATTAATCGCAGGCTCACGGTTTCGCCCACATTTCGTTTTGGCGTTGCCTTGCTTACCCACTTCTCCCCGCCGGCCCCGACCGAGAGGCTTCGCCACCGCAGGATGGTGCAACCCAAACCCAAAATAACTCCTGTGTCTGCCCCCTGCCTACTACATGCTCCAGTAAGAGACGAACAGAGATGACTCATCTTTGTTGTGAGTTACCACTCACGTTCCTCTTCTCGCTGGATGCTGCTCACTTGAAGCACATGACCAAAAAACCCCTGTCCTCCGAAGCCTGCGTCCCTGGAGCCGCGGCCTGGCAGGAGTGGGGCGAACACTCGCACACCATCGCCCTTGGGGTGACAGGTCCGTGTGCACGGTGACACCAGCCGGCACCAGCAGTAGCGGGAGGCTGAGGGAGAAGCTCGTCATTTCCACCTCTGCAACTCCATAACAGGGTGGAAATTAGGGGTTGCAAGTGTTGTGAGCGAGGGCGGCCAAAGCTGCATTTGGACAACATTCTGGAGCACATGGTGCGATTTTCGAAGTGTCCTGTTCAGGTCCAGGAGTTGGACTCGGTGACCTTGATGGGTCCCTTCCAACTCAGCATATTCTATGATTCTACGAAACCTACAGGGGCAGGCTCGGAGGACAAGGTACAAGGCGGCTTCCACAGCTGCCATTCCACCCCACCACCTCCCTTCCCACCCCGGCGGCGGTGCCCAGGCCTGGGGAGCGGGTCACCGACCCCGCTCCCCACCTCCCGGTGCCCGCCCCGCCG
>VXBA01005369.1:34314-141964 GCA_013399895.1 Serilophus lunatus
CGCGGCGGTGCCGGCCCCGGGGGGCGGCGGGGAGAGCGGGGGTCGCGCCGCGTCCCTGCGGAGGGCGAAGCCGGCCGCCCACCCCGTGGCATTTGGAAGCTGCTGGAGAGCGGGAGCGCTGCGTGCCCGGCGCTCCGGGTGCTCCGTCCTTGGGAGCGGGAGCGGCCGGGGGGTCCCCGGGCGAGGCGGCGGCGGACGAGCCGCACGCCCATGGGATGGTGGAGGGGATGCGGGAGGCAGCGCCCTGGCGCCTCTGCTAACCCAGGGTTTGGGTGGATTTCCGCAGGAGTGCCCGGTTTTGGTTGGTTGGGTTTTTTTTTCCCACTTTATTTTTTTTCATGTCTTTTCGTGTCTTTACGTGTAAATGGCATCAGTAGCTTAAATTCGGGTTTTGATTTCGTGTTTCCACAGTTGAACAACACATGGGGGGCGGGAAGCAGCACAGAGGACCTTTCCAGGGGGTCCGCGTGAAGAACTCCGTCAAGGAGCTCCTGCTGCACTTCAGGAGCAGCAAACAGATGTCCTCGGGCCCCGCTGCCGAAGAAAGCAAGGTAACCACCGGCATTTTTCTGCACTGACTTACTTGCGTTTTAATGGTTACTGAGACTGGCAAAAAAATTGCCTTGTGATAAGGCTAGAAATGAGCTGCTGCTTTATCTGATGTGGCTGGAGCCAGTGTTTTTCCTTTTCAACGCATAATGGAAGAATACAGCTATGAAGAAATCAGTGAGAAGGTTTACTATAGGGGAAGGAGGCACTTAAAAATGTTCTTACTAAGCTTTATTTTCTAAAGGGAGGTTGGATAAAGATACGTTTGTGTTACGAAACCACAGAAACTCCCTGTTAACTGCAATGAGGTCATTCATTGGAAGGGTTGGAGATTCTTCTCAGAAGAGATTTGTTGTGTTATTGCGCTTCTCTGTGCAGAACAAACAATATAAAGGTAGGCCCTTCCAGTCTGAAAAGACAAAAAAAATACAGGAAATTCTGAGAGGATTGAAGAGTATTTTTGCTTTTATTAGAATAGTTTTTCTGAGTATGCATTTGCAGGCTTCCTAGATAAGTGTTGTCACCAGAAGATTTTCGCGTAAAAAAGTTCATGGCATTGCTGAAGTGGCTGGTTTATTTATGTTTTAAAAAAATCCTCACACCTCGGAAAGGAAGTATTTTTCTCTAGATTTTCTTGAGTTTTGTGGTATTGTAACAAATAGCTTAAAAAGCCTAAAGAAAAATGGTGGTTTTCATATAAGTTTCATGAAATTACTTCTATTTTCCAACCTTAATTAAATGCAATTAAGTTAGGGTTAGACAACTGTGTACTAGAATTACTATGAGGTATATTCTGTGTTTATAGAAGGAAACAATTTCTGCTTTAATGGTGGTATTTTTCCTGTTGTTTTTTTTCCTTGAAATAACATAACAGAATAATCTTCATTTTTCTTAAAAGGTACAAGCAGGATTGGTGAACTACGAACCATACACAGGTAGACTATTTTTTTATGCATATGCTGCAGTATTAAATCAATTGTAAGAGTAACCTCTATTTGAATTCTAAATTTGTTTTCTTCTCAGCAGAACTGAAGAGCATACTAGGTCACAGTGGCAAAAGAAAGGCTCCCGAGCTCCTTTCTGATGGACCTTCTTTCAAACGCCAAGCTAATATTCACCCACATCTCCTGGTAATTGAGTAGTTTTTGCTTTGTACGATCAGAATCTACCAGAAATAACTACACCTCTAACTTTCTGAGGCTTGTTTTGATGTTTGTTTTTTTTTCTCTTGCCAGACACCACCCCAGACACCAACTTCTATGGATAACATGGAGGAGGCACATAAGAATGACCCAAAGCATGACAGCAGTTCTGATCTGCTTCAGAACATTATAAACATCAAGAACGAGTCGAGCCCCATTTCTCTGAACACGGTGCAGGTTAGCTGGTTGCACTCTGTCTCCAGTCACGGCTCACCCACTGAGCAGTACCAGGACAGCCCAGGAACACAGGCTTTCTCCCCGTCCCAGAAGTACCAAGCGTTCCAAGATCAAACCAACCACCATATACTTGATCCGCCCCAACATTACCAGTTCCCTCCGTCCCAGAACCAAGATTTGTCACAGAGTTATCCTTCAGATGCCTCCCTGGAGTACAGGCCCTTTGCTGCCAATGACCAGTCTCCTGCCTACCAGCAGAACACCTTTGAGAGCCACGAACTGCAGTACTGCCCGTCGCAGAGCTTCTCCTCCCTCTTAAACGACTCCGAAGGCTCGGAGGGCATCTCCCTCCAGCCTCTGACCAGTGCCCACCCACAGGCTGATGTTGCCCCTCATGCCCCAAACTTCAGCTTGCTTTCCAGCAACATCTGCGGCAGTCTGGAGCGCAGTGTCTCCTTGGCTACCTTGAATGTCTCTCTGCCAGACCAAAACCTTGCCAGAAGCACAACCCAGCTGGGCAAGTCATTTTTTCAGTGGCAAGTGGAGCAGGAGGAAAACAAACTCGCTAACATCTCTCAAGACCAGTTCCTTGCAAAGGATGCTGATGGAGACACGTGAGTGCCGTTTATCTCAGTGTTTCTTATGTGAGAGGTTGGGGAATGTTTGTGTTTGGGTTTCGGTGGACCACAGGGTTGTGGTGGAAGCAGTTCGTTAACAGTGTTTGTGTCACGAGTGCAGTAGCTTAGCTAATGAAGCAAAACATGTGGCCTTGCTGATGGCCGTGATGCAGAGTTGCAGCACACTGAGTAGGTGAGGTGTTTGTATTATCTAATTTTGGGTACTTCTTGGTAGACTTTGGTAAATGAGGAGAAAAACACTCTGATTTAGATGCTATAAAAGTACCCATGATCCTGTCTTAGTTATGCAGAGGAGGTCTGAAGCTGGCAGCATTACACCCCTACCATATGTTTGGATCTCTAGTGTCTGGAGCCCTGGTTTGTGTGTTGGTGTAACTCTTGTTTCCTCTCTTCCCTGCAGCTTCCTCCACATTGCTGTTGCCCAGGGCCGTCGAGCCCTCTCCTATGTTCTTGCAAGGAAGATGGCTGCCCTGCACATGCTGGATATTAAAGAGCACAACGGCCAGGTGAGGTTCTCAAAAAATCTTTGCCACCTGCTTTGTGCACCTGAGTGCTTCTGCACGTCTAGATCTTGAGAAAGATGTGGTGAAATGCTTATTTAATATTAACCCCAAGATTTAGCCTGCATACTAATATTAACCTTGAGCTATTAATACTTCTTGGGATCACCTTGAGCTGGTTAAACTATGTGCTCTGCTTCATTTGTCCTGGCTTGGTAGTATTCATAATCACTGCTTAAATAATACCAGGTAGCTTGGCTTTTTATTTGTTTTAGTTGCTCTTTCCTGTTAGAGATCAGATGACTAATAGCTTAAATTTTCTTGTTGATGTTTGCAGAGTGCTTTCCAGGTTGCTGTGGCTGCCAACCAGCATCTCATTGTGCAGGACTTGGTTAGCTTGGGGGCTCAAGTCAACACCACAGACTGCTGGGGTAGAACGCCGCTGCATGTTTGTGCTGAGAAGGGGCATGCCCAGGTGCTCCAGGTAAGAACCAGCAGGCACAGCTCTGCCCTGGCCATTAGTGCTTACACTTTGTATTAGTTGTCTTGGGAAACTCTGGGAACACCACTGCTCCCTTTATCTCTGGGTAGCCCTGAGATGTACAGGGCTACACTAATAGCTTACAGTGAGACTGAATTTCCCATCAAGGTTCTCGCTGACATTTTGAAGAAACTTGGTGGAGTCCTCTAGTCCACCAAACCAAATCAATAATTAAGTCTCCTCTTAATCGTAGAATGGTTTGAGTTGGAAGGGACTTTTTAAGATTATCTCGTTCCAAGCACCCTGCTGTGTTCAGTGACACCTTTCAACAGATCGGGTTACTGATGGCCACATCCAACCTTGGACGCTTCCAGCTCCAGGGATGCCATTAGTTATTGTAACTTTGTTGCAGTAAGGCAACGTGCGAAGTTGAAGCCTGATGTGATTTGAAAAAGACCTAAATGTGTCCCTGTTCCCACTTCTGTAGGCAATCCAAAAGGGAGCCATGGGAAGCAATCAGTATGTGGACCTTGAGGCAACAAACTATGATGGTGAGTGCTTAAGAGTTTATAATTTAAAGAGTTACTGGATATTACAGTGTTTTATAGCGGCTGATGTGAATGTTATCCTGGGTTGAGAAGCAATAAAATGGAGTATTTTTGTCAGACTGGGTTTTGCAGTTATAATTGACCTGTCTGTCAGATAAAAACATGATTAGTCTCTGTCAGGATCTCTTTCCTCTTGGGTATTATTGCTGTTTTTGGCATGGAGAGCATAAGTAGTAATTGGCTATTGTTTAAAACGTTTGAATGCCAGCATTATATCAGTGAGTACAGAAACCAGATTCTGTGGCACTAGAGGGCTGTTTTATTTGAACTTCTTTTCCATACAACAGCTCTTTCTGATGTATATTTTGTAAGAAAAATATATTAGCAATTGATTCTTTCATTATCTGCTTGCTGAGACCTCACAGTTGGTTGCTACTTAACTCCTCTAGTGGTGAACAACCCAAGTCTGAAGCTGCTTGGGAGCAGTCACTGTCACTTAGAAATATGGAACTGGCCCTAGGCTTAGTGGGAGGAAAAGCTCCTTTATCCAGCCTTTGAAATGAGCAGCCAGTCAATACTTCTGTATTATGTTTATTCCTTAATTATATTAATTCTTTTTTTTTTTATGTTAAGGTATGACAGCACTGCACTGTGCAGTTGTGGCCCATAATGCTGTGCTGCATGAACTGCAAAACAGTCAGCCACCTCACTCCCCTGAGGTCCAGGAGCTTCTGCTGAGAAACAAGAGCCTGGTAGAAACCATCAAGACTCTGATACAAATGGGAGCCTCTGTTGAAGCAAAAGTAAGTAAAATGGTTTAGTCTGAAGTGTCAGATCCAGAGAATGGAGAAACAACATGTCCTTTTCTCCCACACCACATTTCAGCTTTATTACAAAGGAAGTAGACTAATTTGAAAGCTTCTCTGCAGTTTAATGTACCCAAATGGGATGAGAATGTTGCTTTCATTCATATCAAGGTATTATCAATGCAAATGAACCCTGGGGAAAGAGAGAGATGACAGTCTAATTTCTGGATTAAGGATGATGCTACTCTGGCTGCAGTTAGTAGTGTTGTAAAGTAAGAATATCTTTGGAACACTCTGAGGTATCCATAGTAATAGGATACTGATGATACTTTGTTCTTGAATGCAAATTTATTTAAAAACTGCTTACCTGTGCAGTTCAGGTCTGTGCTGGGCCAGACGATTACTTAGCCAAATATCAAATGCTACATGATGTGAATTTATCTCCAGATGAGATCAGGTCCATTGTTCATTAGATGTGGATATTAAAATTTCTATTTAGATTGACTTTTGATGCATTGTAGTGCAAGTATGTTTGTTCAACACTCTGCAGTTACTTTGCTTTCTGTTGTTGTTTGTCTACATGTTCACCCTAGGTAGATGAAGCACCTGCAGGGAAGACTAACAGTTTCTTTTTTCGATAGGATCGCAAAAGTGGTCGTTCTGCTTTACATTTGGCAGCAGAAGAAGCAAACCTGGAGCTCATTCGTCTCTTTTTGGAGCTGCCCAACTATCTCTCTTTTGTTAATGCAAAGGTATGGTGATTTTTTTTTTTTCCATAATGCATAAATAATCCAGGATGGGTACACATGTGGCACTGTGAGTGTCCTGAGACTGATGCCCTCAACTTCATGGAGTTACTTTGTCATTTTCAGGCTTACAATGGCAACACAGCACTCCACATGGCTGCCAGCCTGCAGTATCGGGTGAGTCAGTTGGATGCTGTGCGCCTGCTGATGCGTAAGGGAGCTGATCCAAGCGCCAGAAACTTGGAGAATGAACAGCCAGTTCACCTGGTTCCTGATGGCCTTGTAGGAGAACAGGTAAAAAAATCATGACAACCCTCTCCTTCCATCTGTCCTGTATACACAAAGGCTTTATTCCTCTCCAAAAGTTTCTTTTGGGTTTTGAGTTGCAGCTTTTAAGGACAAGATTTAGCAAATGCCATTTTATTTGGAGAGCTTTAGTTTCAATATGAAGACCTAAAATTTTAGGTTTCACTTTTATCTTGACAGGAAAAACTAAAAGCTATGCTTTGACCTTGTAACATTTATAACCTCTTTGTAACATACTGGAGGTAATACTCCTCTTGTTCATCTCAGTATGGCTTGAGATCATCATGCTTTTATTGCTCTTGTCATTATAAGTAATGACAATCCTTAGACCTGCGTAACAGGTGAAGAAAATCTCTTTTTTCTTAGGACCTACACAAATAAGTGATGAAAAAGGTGACTTAAGAGGCTAGTGCAAGTTAAGGACTACTGAGGTGCTGACTACTGCCTTTTCATTGGCTCAAATGCTGTAAAATTGGATCAATTCTGGTGTAACTGAACTCAGAACCTAGGCTTAGATAAATGAAGAATGCAAAACTGGTCTAGGGTGGGGGGTTTTTTTCAGTTATGACTCACTTTAGGATGATGAATGCTAATGTTTGTCTTCTTCTCTTCTGCAGATAAGACGTATCCTAAAAGGGAAGGCGATTCAGCAGAGAGTGTCGCCATTTTAAGCTCCATGTTTCTTGGAGTTCAGCAACTCACACTCACTGTCAGTCAGGCAGTCCTAATGTATCTGTAAATAGACCATTTGCCTGGTGTGGGCAAATGTTAGTTGTTTCTATGAAACAAAAATATTTTGTTCACTATTATATAGTGGGTTATATAAGAGTAAAAAAACCTCAAACCCCAACAGTCAAATTCCTCTGACCAAACGGGAATGTTTCATTCCCAAGTATGTTGAGCATTTGCCTGGATACCTGGGTTTCACAGCTATGGCAAGAATGATTTTATTTAAACAGCCATAACTTCTAGACAAGGGAAATTCTACAGGATTTTGTGTTTTTTTTTTTTTTTTTTTGAGAGGGCTGATTCAGAGAAATTAAATATTTTTGAAGTTAAACATTTATTTATGTAATTTTGTAGCTTTCTTCTAGTATCTTGTGCATGATTATATATAGTCACTGGCACTACTGTACAGCTGTATAGTTCTAAGAATCTATTGATCACTGGGGGAACAGTCTGAAAAAACAAGTTCCTGGATCCTGAACTTGCAAATTGCATATGGAGTTTTAATACTAGACTGGTACAAATTGGGTAAATTCTTCTGTTCTGAAAGACTGAAGATGGACAGTACAGTTAAGATAGATTGTCCCCAGCACTGATTTGTGCATGCTTTTAGAGTTGTTAATAAAACATGAAAAGCCATGCTGCTTCTGGGGACTGTATCAATTTTTCTTGTACCCAGTGGGGTTTTTTCTTTTGATGGAACAATA
The DNA here is from genome assembly GCA_013399895.1 of Serilophus lunatus. Lineage (NCBI taxonomy): Eukaryota > Metazoa > Chordata > Aves > Passeriformes > Eurylaimidae > Serilophus > Serilophus lunatus. Next base: position 41,701 of record VXBA01005369.1, read on the forward strand.
GATTGAAAGATCATGATTTTTATAGTGTGTATGTAAGTTGCACTTTAAGGGATATGATCCTGATTCAGTGCAAGTATTTAGCATGCACTTAACTATTGATGCATGCTGAAGATGCATGCTGAAATCTCTCCAGGTTAGTTATAATAGTTCCACATGTGTAAGCCCTACTAGTGTTGGTAGGGCTTAAGCACATGTGTAGGTAGGTTGTTGAATTGAGTTCTAGTTAATTCTAGAGACTTAAAGTTTTCCACCTCCTAAGCAGAGTTAGTCCATTTATGGTTTTACCTTATAGGTATAGTGGCTAACCAAGTAATATTTGAAGTTAATGTTTTTCTATTTTTTAATAATTATGATTATTAATGCAAAATGTATACTAATGATGCTGTATACTTGTGTTCTGTTGGAGAAAACTTCCTCTTACCACTTTCTGAATGATCCATGCTGGGCTGTAATCCAGTAATGCGTTCTCTGTATGTATGTATGGTCTTTTGCTCTTAAACTGTTTTTGCATCACATGCAATTCTCTGCAATAACCATTTAATTACTCTGATTACGCTGTGTTGACCAAGTATGTCTTGTAGACAAGCTAAATGAAAAAAATCTGATATGTGGAGGCTTAGTTGCAATGTATTTCTTGAAGGGTCACGTGTAACTTGTGTTTGAATAAACATGCTAATTAAATTTTGGTGGTTACTGTGTGTGATACAAACAATGGCAATGAAATCAAGCTGGAGATAAATCTGATTTAGCGTGTTCATACTGTGAGGCTGATTTCTTAAGGATGAAGTTAAGTCCTTCCATCCTGCTGTTTATGCTTTCCCTTGTTTGATGCTTAGTTTGAAGCTGGTGCTTGGATGTGCTGGGTCATGCACTGTGCAGTTGTATGGCCTGTGTGTTTAGTAGATACGCCCCAAATAGAGATGACAGTCACCAGGTTCTCCAAATTGCAGGTTATCACCTGAACACTTATCCCTGTGTCCTTGAAAGAACTTTAACAGTTCTGACAATGTCATGCTCTCCCTATGGCTTCCTTGCCTTTGTACTTTGTTCTTGCAGCTCAGACACAAGTGTCACCTTGGTACAGGTGGCAGTTTGTGTGAGCAAATGGGGCCATACACATGGGAACGAGCTGTCTTTGCACCACAGGTAAAAAGATGGTCTCTGAAGTGGCAGTAATCCCTCAGGAGGAAGAGCTGCCATCACAGCCTGTCCTTGCTGGGCATGAGGCTGGTGAGATGGCAATAGTCAAGAGGGAAAAGTGAATGAAGCATTAGGATCTGTAGGAAAGGAAATGAAAAACCAAGAGGGCTTCTACACTACTGTATTTACCTGCTGTGTGTCCCTGCCTTGCTGCTGTGTATGGTGAGGATGTCAACTCAGGTGAAAGTGTGAGGATAGGAAGAGGCCCAAAGGTGTGGAAGAGCTTCCTTGCAGGGAGAAACAGAATGAATTAGGGCAGTCCTGCGGAGCCATGACAGGCCAGAGACACTGGGTGGGGATGAACTGCTTGCTCTCCCTTTGAGCGTGGGAGCTGGAAGCTATTAAAGGTACCAAGCATATAGCAGACAACTGAGTGCTGAAAGTAGTAGAAGAATGTGGTAGAAACAAGATGTTTGTTGATGTGGGGAGGGCCTGCATGCATACTTAGATGAAAAATCTTCCTGGGGAGAGTTACTGAAGACAGTGACCCTGTGAGGCAGCCATCTCTGTGCTGAGGTACTGTTCTTCAGGCCTGCACTGCTAGCAGCTCTTCCCTGGTGTAGTGGTTTAACTTGGGCTGGATGCCAGGGGCTTACTACAGCTACTTTTTCACTCTTCTTTGCCCAGTAATAGAATATAACGAGAGCTTTCATTAGTTGAGATAAGGACTGCAACAGATTCTTTGCTAATCACTGTCACAGGGAAAACAAGACTCCAAGTGGGAATAATAGTTAAGTTCATTACTAACAAGATCAGAGCTTAAGAGTGAGAGACAATAAGAGACACCTTTTTCCCCTACCCCCTCCTTCTTGCATCCAACCTGCTCTCCAGCAGTGGTCCAGGGAAANTTTTAGGTGCAGGCTGCTCTAGTGTTGGCCCCCCACATGCCACAAGTCCTAACAGGAGAATCCTACTCCAGCGTGGGCTCCTCTCCCCATGGGCCACAGTCCCCTGCCAGGACCCGCCTCCAACATGGGCCTCCCATGGGCCACAGCCCCCTTCTGACATCCACCGGCTCCAGCATGGGCTCCTCCGCGGGCTACGGGTGGATTTCTGTACGCTTGTGGTTTTCTGTGGGCTGCAGGGGGACAGCTGCTCCACCGTGCTCTTCACCATGGGCTGCAGCTGGATCTCAGCTCCAGCACCTCCTCCCCCTCCTTCTTCACTGATTTTGGTGTCTGCGTTGTTGTTCACAGGCTCTCACTCTGCTCTTTTCTGGCAGCCACCTTTTTCTAATTACTACTTTTTTTTCCTTTCTTTCTTAAATATGTTATCACAGAAGTGTTCCTTTAACTGCTGATTGACCTGCCCTAGCCTGGGGCTGGCTGGCATCACCTCTGCTGGACATGAGGAAACTTTCAGCAGCTTATCAAAGAAGCCTCCCCCTCATCCCCCCCCACTGCTACCAAAACCTGGCTACAGAGAAACTGATACACCTGGGGACTTAATAATGGACACTCACAGGCCTGCTATGAGGAAGATGTATTCCCTTTGCTCAGATTGCTGTGGCTAGACTCTTAGTGGTTCATTGGTTCACTCAGACTTCACTTATACTGGTTGCACCTTTCACAAGAAGAAAACAGAAAAGTCATCTGGCAGCCAGTTGAGCGCTTCAGAGGCATGCTTGCAGATCCTCTGCTCCTGCCTTGTGCAGAAGCTAATGCCTTGGGATATGCAAAGATGAAATGGAACCTCTATGCTAACAGTTAACTGGGTTTATATTGTGTGGAAAATGCTGTTATATGCCCCTCTCACTGCAAGTGACCCTGCCTCAGGTATATACTTCTTATTTATATGAGAAGCCCAAAAGTACTGTTTCCAGATAATTTTAATTTTTCTTTGTAAGAGGTGATTACACAGGAAAAAGATTTGCTGTTGAGATATTCAAGCCCTTCAGATCAGCCTGATCTGAGTACCTGGCACTCCTTTCTGGGTGGCATTGACTGAGTCACCTCACAAAGGGATAAAGTCCCTTGCACTTGTAAGATTGGCAGAGCATTAGGATGTATTCAGTCAATACTTAAGCATGAAGTAAATACTGCTGGTGAGAGGCATTTAGCAAGCAGTGTGGTGCTTTCAGTGGCACTTTATGCCCTTCTGGAAGGGGCACTCCTGGCACTCCAAATCAGAAAATTCCAAAGAGGAGACTGAAGTGTTTGAAGCTAATTTAATTTGCCTAGAGCGTAATTTCATTGTCTTGAGAGTTCAGTAAAAAATTTCACAATAAAGCATTCAGGCTCTGACTCATTTTTTTCTCCTGTGATCTTGGAAATGTCTGTCATATCTGACATGATATAACTAGCTACTAGAAACAATCCCTTTTTACTGATGGGCAAGCAACACTAAATATTTAGGAGGTTAATAGTGTTTCTTTAAAAACTTACTGTTCTGGGAAAGTGCTGAATAGCTTTTATTGATGTGGATACAGGGTCAACATTTATTTGGTTGGAGTGGTGGCAGAAAACACTCTGGCTTGGGTCTGAATTGGAATATTAAGACACGTGGTGCTTTGTTCCCAGGATGTTTCTGATTTGTTTGTCTAAGTAAGTCAAACCCCAGTAAAGAGTTGCTTTTTGATTTTTGTGGGCTACTCCTCTAGATGAAGATGAGATGGAAAAAGTACATTTCCCACATCTATTTCTCATTTTATAGTTTTATCATAAAACAAAAGTATAGCCAGGAAGTGGATTCTTAGAGAGGTTGGGCGTGGTAGAAATGACTGCAGAGATATGACGTGAGCTGCTTGTTCTTCTTGCCTGACAGTTTGTGTATCTAGTTGCTTTTCTTTCAAAAACATATATGTGCTCTCCTGTGTGAGGGAAGAGCTGAGAGTGATTAAAGAGCAGGTTCCTGCAATTAAGTATCGGTCAGAAACTGACCTACTATTTCAATGCATTGAAACCAAATTCTATTGTTATTTATTAATTTGGACTGTTGGGTGGTGATTTTGGCCTGTGATACTGATGGCTTTGGAGGGTCATACAACTGACTCCTCATCAAGTTGGTGAAGTGTCATCCTGTCCATAATAGCGCTACCTTTTGCTTTTCATGATAAGTACCAGCATTGCTGGTGCAGACACTGGCCTGTGCTTGGATTTAGAAAGGCAAGTGGCACCCCCAGACGTCAGGGTACCTTTCAAGCAGCATTCCACTTCATTCCCCCACTGCCCCTGGACTGCTGTTATTTCTGCCCCTACATGAGGCAGAACTAACCCTGAAATGAAGTTGTTCCTGACAAGTAGCCTTGCTATCTGGAATGCTCAGCTGTGCTCAGAGCCCGTATGAGCAGCTCAGTTTCTTGGCAAAATTTCCTGACTGTTGTTGGCTAACAGACCAGTGTCTAATCTTACAGTATTTCTTTAGACCGTTTCAGATAGCAAAGAACTCAAGGCAGCACTAATGAAATTTGGTACCACACTAGTGCAGAAGTGCTACACCACAGGTTCTATTTTCTAACAGTGGGATTTGGAGGCTGTTTTTTTCTTTAGGCACAAATCTTGGGCTTGCCAAAGAAGAGTAATATATCTTGGGCTGTGTTTTCTTAGTGTCTGTTTGCTTGCAACTCTCACGATTGAGACTGACTCAGTAAGTCTGTTTCACCTAGTAAGCCTTACTCTCAGCTCTGAAAATGTGATCTGATCTGTTTTGAGAAAGAGTTTGCTGCATTAACCAATCTATACTTCACACATGGCTTTCCCCTTAGTTTCTGGTGAGATTTTTCCCTTTCCCTTTGCTAGTCAGAAAACCTGAGAGAAAGATGACTAAGGTGGTGCTTTCAGAGGAGCGACCAGATAATTGAAAGAAGTTGTGCATTGCTTCTGTGAACTTGTCTGGGCTGCAAGTCAGGCTGAAGAGTCTGAGTGAAATGTCTTGTGGATGCAGTGCAGGATGCTTTTGCATATGCTTAATGAAAGCTTGTAGTTCTGTTCAGATGGTCTTGGTGACATAGGTGACCTTTTGGTATCACAGTGGTTATCATTTGTTTCTGAGGTAGGTCATGGTATCAAATGCTGTGTGTTGGCTTCCTGTGGCTGGTTTATAGGCCCCGAATTCAAGATCTCTTCAGCAGTGCTGAGCTCTTTTCGTTGACTTGCCCTGCGAGAGATGTAGAAGTTACATCATTTCAGCACATTACTCCTTGGGACTGTCTTCACTTGTTGCTTATGTGGCTCCTGAGGCCTTTCTGTGAAGGTCCAGAGCTGCTCCATAAGCTTCAAACTCATGCTTGCTGTAGAAAAGGACAGGGACTGTGTAAACATGACCTGTTTATGGCTAGCCAGTAAAGCCTGCAGAGAAAGCAGGTACATTTGTTATTATCCTCAGGCAGACCACGGATCCTTGACCAAGGACTTTCACTCCACTAAAAACAACCCAGTAAGTGATGTCAATAAATTTTGTGTTTCTTTAAGAAGAGTTGGAAATTTGTGGTTGCAGCAATGAAAGTTCCTGAGAGATGCTTACGATGCAACCTATGCCCTTGTCCTCTGTTCTGTGCTCAGTTGGACATAAGGTGTAGGAGTAAGAACTGAGTCACCAGTGGGAGCTCATATACATTCTGAGGGGAAGTGTTTTTGGGTCAATTTGAGAAAAGCCATCAAGATAGTAAAACACTATTATCATTATTCATCAGTAGATTTCCAGGTGGCTTGAAAAGCCAGTAGTAATCACTAGTCCCATCAGCTAGATAAGAAACCAGAAGCAGAGAGAAGGAAAGATGCTCATCTGAAGATAATCAAAGAACCACAGGAGCTTCATCTGAAGGGAGTGCAGGCTTGCAATTTTCCTTATAGTTGCCTGCTCTTTCTAAATTTGCCAAATTTTGTTTTGTAGGCCATTCATGTTTAGCTCGTGTCTTGTGTATACTCAATTCAGAGACCCTCCCTGTGATAGTGCTCTTTCTCTCTGCCAGGGTTGCCAGACTGCTGAGAGCAACCATTGGACAAAGTCTCAAAACAAAGCTTTTTCCCCTGAAAAATTTGATCTTTCTAAGCCATGATTGCAAGAACAGGAAGAGAAAAAGCAGACTGAGGCAAGGAAAAAATACACCAGATCAAATTGAGTTTGCTACGATGGAAGTGAACTCTGAGCTAGACCAATGTCTCTAGAATCACTGAATTTTGTGAACATTTGAGGCAAAACTATGTAAATCTTTTTTAAGTGAAATGAAATCATATAATGGATTACTTAAAAAAAGATAAGTAAAACTGAGGAAGAAGCATTTTTATTAGTGGTTTGAGCTTTTAACAGTGCTTAAGATATCACCATGAATGCTCTGATGGAACTATATAAAATAAGTCTTTATACTGGGATAGATGTGGGGAGATTCAGCTCAGGACACAGATGACTCATCAGGACGTAACTATGCCACTGGGTCAGTTGCTCTCGTGCTCATGATAGATGGACTTCTCTTAACAAAAATAATAAGGGAGGGAAAAAGACTATCTTTAAAAACTTAGAGATAGGAGAGGATGCTTTACTGCCTTTTTTATTTTTACACAGCTTTTATCCACCTCTGTCCTTGCCCCTGGCTCTAGTCTCAGGCTGGTATGGTTTTTCATTTTCTCAAACTTTCTCACACACGTCTGTGAATAAAAAACATGCATATGTAGAGTGAGTTTATAATATGGATCAATTTATTTTTGTACTCTGTAGGAGAATTGTATGTATATATATGCATGCAAAATGTAAGTATGTAAAATGTATTGTGTGGGAGTACATAAGGCAGCAAAACTCTTTCAAGAAGATGAATCTTTTTATTCAGGATTAGTTCATTACTTTAGAAGTTTTTACCTTCTTTTGTTAAAAATAGAAACTTTTCCCATGCTGTTCCCTTGAACTTGCAAATTTAATGTACTACTGAAAACCAAAGCACTATGAAGAATAAAAGTCAGGTTTCTGATGGTTTTCTGTCCTGACAATGAACACCAACTTAGACTCTCCCATGGCTAGTAAGGATGAAGCATAGTCCTTGGCTGTTGGTGAGGAGTCTTATGTCCTCCCTTTCCCTTGATAATTCATAAATCTGTACGTCTGTGTTGAACTAGTAAATCTTGCCATGTCTGGTCTCTGTTCCCATAAAGAGAAGGACCTCAGGAAAGGTGTTTTGCATGTACCTTGTGGCACAGAGGGCTGAGTTAACACTGCAAAGGGTTGATCTGCCACCTGTAAAACAACACACAGTGTGCCAGCAACTTCTTGTCCTCACCCAGGGCTGAAACCTGCCCGTGCAACCAGTAGTGCAAAGCCAGATACCTTTGTACTTTATTATAGACACCGTAAACAAAGAATTTTTGTTTCTTGTTCCTTAGCTGTCATAATGAAATTTTATTATTGTAGTGGTTTTATCTGCCTTCTGATGAACATGAATGTCGTTAGCTTCTTTCCCACGCTCCCTGCATCCATGTCTCAAGGTGTGTCTCTTGATTCCATGGCAGCCCTTTCCATGTCTCGCGTCCCCAGCTGTAAGTGCAGACTAGGCTGCAGTCACTGTGGCTGAGCCCAGGGACAGCTGATGGGAGGGAATGCTGGAGCAAACCTGGCTGCTGGTGTGCAGTCGTTGGCCTCTCAATCACTTGGAAGCAGTCTGAGCTCAGGATTGGGATTTTCAAGCTTGGATGTGGCGAGCAGCAGGGTTGGTGTGTACTTCTATCTGTGTGGCTTTGGACATTGGGCATGAGCGAGTGAGAGGTAACCTTGCTACAGGGACAATAGCAGTTGTCTTCTGTTCATCTGGGCTGGATAGAGAAAGAGCACCAGGAGCATGGATAATAACTTTGTACTTTCTAAGAAGGTGCTGTAAAGATGCAGCAAGACCTGTGGGGAAGGCATCCTGCTACTCCTGCCTTCCCACTCCCAGGTCGATGCCTAGATTCCTGTGTCCCCATTCCCATGGGAGGATGGTTCTTTGCTCCCCAGAAAAGTGCTTGGTTGTCACTCCTTAGCTGGGGATGCAACTATTAAGCCATCTTGCCCCTTCCTCATGCTGCCTGTGCTCTGCAAGACCAGCAATGGCACCTTCCTTCAGGGATCTGCTGGTGCTTGCTGCTCTTCCCCAGCCTCATGTCTGTCCCCACCTTGTCTACCCACATGTAGTGGGGACCCTGTGACAGCCTCTGCCCCAAGAGCCCTTGTCTGTGATGCTAGGTGCAGGAAAAAGTGCAGCAGGGGCCCTACTTCAAAAAGATATGTCTTCCCTGATCACTGGCTTGATATCTTCCCAAAGGCCTCCTGGCATAGATGGGTATTCAGGGAAGATTTGAATAAGGAGAGGGAGGAGGCCTGACAGCTCCATCTGGTCCTCCATCAGCTGCTTGCCATTTGTGTACAGACTTTATGCTGCTGTGGCATTGTCCTTGTTATCCTGCTGGTGCCTCTGGTTCTTGCTCTGCCTGTTTATTTTTACGCCATTGTTGAATTTATTGCTCCTGAACTCTTTACTCTCGTTGGCTTCTGATAAATTACTGCCTCTTATTAACCTTAAATTACTTCCTCTTAACAACCTTTAATTATTTGCTGCCATCATATCTTGGTGCCACATCCTCTTAATTAGTATTGCCGTACTAGGAGAGACTCCTATGTGCCTTTGTTATAACCATTAGCTTTGCTTTTGTCTTGCTTTGGCCATTCTCTCATCTTTCCCTGCTTCTCCTTCTTCCACAAGGAGATCCTTGTGCCTTACATTGATGCGAGGCAGCATCCTCCCCATCCTTTCTTGTGAGCCTTTATAGTCCTACTCCAACCTTCTTGCCTTGTGCTGTGCCACCAGGTCCTTGTTGCCTCATTCTTTCGTGGCCTGCATCACACCTTCCTCTGCTGGGGACAGGAGAGTGTTGGTCAATTTTGTTTTGCTTCGTCTTCTCTCTTTGCTATTATACGTGCTTTGATGTCCTCTGTTTGTCCAGTTTTCCCCATCTCTCTCATTTCTTGCTTTGGTAGTGGTTTTGATTTTTTCTCTGCTGGTATTCCTATTACTTTAGTGGGATACACTTTTCAACTTTCTCCTCTCCCTTGCTCACAAACTTCATCTTGAGGCCTATTTCTTTGTTGGCTCTTTGATGATGCTTTCCTTGAGCAGCTCCCAAGAACCTCTATCTTGTTGTATTCAGTCCATCATGTCTCACCCTGATAGCTGTTTATCACAGAATCAGAAAATGGTTTGGATTGGAAGGGACCTTAAATGTCATCTTGTTCCACATCCCCTGCTACTGGCAGGAACAGCTTCCGCTAGATCAGGTTGCTCAGAAGCCCATCCAGCCTGGCTTTTTCCCCATCTCCTGCTCAGACTCCTTTTCGGAGCACTGTTCCTGTGTTTGGGCAGTCATATCCTGCCTCTCCTGATGCCTTTGAGGGCTCCACATCTATGGAGCTAAGGCTTACCAATTTGTTACAGCAATCAGTATCCATCACCACTCTGTGTTGTGCTCTGTGTTGCTGTTTCCAGTCACATCCATTTCTAGCCTCACCATTGCAGCCGTCTTCTCCTCTGTCTGTTTTCCATCTTGTGTAAATTGTACCACCTGAAGCTTTTCCTTGTAACATCACCAGCGTGTTTCCTTTTGTGTCAGCTACTACTAAAGTGTTGGCTATGGAAAAGGCAAGTTGAAACTTAGAAGAGTAGAAGCGGAAGTAAAAATGGTCAAGCCTAGAAACAGACAAACCTTGCTGATGTGCCTCGAATTAACCTGACCTACCATCCTAGTCTCCTCTTCAAATTACCTTGGCCATAAGTCGTTGCTGAAATGCTGAGTGCCTACTTCTCTCATGTGCAGGTCTCAGCACTCATGCTGACCCATAGCCCTTGTGCCTCTCTGTTCACCCTTACTGTAGGCTGGCACAGTCTGCATCTCACCCTCCTGCCCACCCTGCACATGAGACTTTATCTAGAACAGTTGTTCTGACTTGCTTTACATCCTGCCTGTCAGCACAGGGACCAGAAATTGCCTTGATATTGCCCTTTATTTCCCAGAACTGGACCCTGAAGATTTCCAGCTGCTGTCTGTGTTTACTCAGAAATGTTTTCTTTGCTGTGCTGTATCTTTGTGGCCTATGTAATGTGATTATGTGATGCAGTTGAAGGAGGCTGGTGAGGCCAAGAGCTTTTGCTAGGATCAGGGAGTCTTCCATGGTGCAATCCTCAGTCAAGAGCCTCATTCCCCGCCAGCCAGCTGTCAGTTCTCAGGATCTGTCTGCTTGCTCCAAGCATTCTGCAAGATTGCAGGACCGATTCTGTCTATGTAAGTCATTAGTTTAACTAATATTGTATCTCTTTATTGTAAAAATGTTCTTTGAGGTTGATTAATGGGGAGTGGGTGGAGATAAAACGAACTCTGGTTTTGCAGGTGAAACTCCATTCCTTTAAAACAAAATACTCGTAATGTTAAAAAAAATAATAAACCCACTTAAAACAAACCTCTGTTTCTTCCTGTGGGGAGTCTGTCTCCCACAGAATGTTGTACTTTGCCCCTCGCTCTTTTTTTTTTTTAAGCAAGGTATTCTCTGCATGTCTGTATCTGCCTGTCTTCAGTCTTCTTCTTAATAGAGTGCTAACATGTTGGGTCACCAGGATGTACCCTGGTGGCTTGTCCCTTAAAACATGTCAGGTGCATGACAAAAGGTATAGAAAGGCTGTGGTACCTCAGAGTGGGGGGGACACAGCTGTTTGACTTTCTTTTTGTAGTGCAATGGCAGCTGCCACTTCCTGTTACATCTCACAGGACCTCTTGCACAACGTACTGTTGACTTAATGATGAATCTTACCAGACTCTCAAGGCACTGGTGTGGAAATCACTCTCTCTGTGAAGAAATGTAGCTGAGAGTGAGTGTGGTGCCCAGCTTTCCTGGTGATACCTCAGCTGTACCCCAGGAGACAGGAGGCTGCTGCTGCCCAGGGACATCCCAATGGGCTGCTGTGGAGTGGATGGCCCTGCCCCTGCTCTGCCCAACAACACCATCCTCTGCCAGGGCTGACAGTGACCTTGCAGACTGCAACAAGCCCAGAAAGACCCTCCTTAGGTGTGGTTCCTGACTGTCATGTCCTTATCAGAGACCTGTGGGGAAATCTGTGTTAGGCCTATTCTCTTGCTGAACAAATTCAGCTTCCAAGTCTGTCAGCCCAGCTGAAAACTTTATTCCAAGTGGAGATGCCTTAGGGGGAAGGCAATGTACAGAAACACTGCAGCTCTTGTAACCATCCTTGAATCCCATTTCTAGTACCACCATCCTCTTTTGCTGCCTAACCTGGTAACACCTTGGCAGTACCCATGCTGGTGGGGGAGGAATTCCTGCTCTGCTCTTGCAGAGATCACAACTGTGATGCTCTCACAATGCTTTCAGTGTTCTCCAGTTGTGTTAAAGATGACCTTTTGCTTTTTCTCCACAAGACACGCCAACCAGAAAAGAAGGCCCAATGAAACAGATTTGGAAATGTTTGGTCATTTTGATTGTACAATACACAAAGGCCTTGAAAAAAAGCCCTGGAGAAAGGGCCTTGAAAAAAGCCCTTTTCTGCAGATGCCTCATGCCCTGTGGCTGGTTGGGGTGAGGATGAGCTATGATGCTGAGATTAATCATTAAGCTGCAAATGTAGAGACTGGGCAGATGGGTGAGTTTACTTAAAAAAAAAAAATCTGTGCTTGGCTGCAGTCCAATGCTTGTCTGCCTTGGCATGCTCTGTGCTGGGATGGGTGAGGAGGAGGAGGGGCACACGTGGGGGGATATGCCTTGGCACCATGGCCATGTGAGCAGCATGCCTGCACTGATGGAAGCAGGTCGGAGGTGATGTGAACCTGGGGGCTCTTAGTGGCATGGCTCAGCTTGCTCTCCCCTGCACTGCTAGGCCGAGGCCCTGGCTCTCCCTGCTGCTATGCTCCTGTTTCCCATTTTCCTTGGTGCTTTTATTTGCTTTCTGGTGAGTTAAACCTTGTTTTGGAGAGGGAGGGATAGTGATGCAAGTGATAGAGATCCTCAGCAGAGGATAGTTCTCAAAACCTTCTCCTGCCTTTCCTTTTCCTGCTGTGTCCCAGGACCATGCAGAAGCTTGCCTAGGATGCTGGCACCAGGAGCATTCTCTCAGACCCCAAGGTGCTTTCTTGTGATCCCACTTGCAAAACTGTCCATGCAAACATGTGTGTGCAAGTACATGGGGAGGGCTGGGGCCAAAGTGGAAAACCATTCTGCTAGTCCTGCCAGGGAACACTCTTCATCACAAACAGCCCATCCTGGAGGTGTGTGCAAATTCCTGAAGCAGGCACAGGGATAGAGGTCTGTGTGATGGGGATCTAATTTGGAGTTAATTATCATAACACCACATTAGATTCCCCTGTGTCTCTAGTGCAGAGATTTTGGAAGAGTGATTCTCTGGGTGCTATCAGAAGACATGCAAATGCATGTAGAGCCAGCTCATGCTCCCAGCAGGGAACAAGCCCTCCCTTAAGGAAGGAGTGGGTGGGCCTGCTAGTTGTCTGGGCCTGAGAGGTAGGAAACACCCTAATGTTAGTCCTGGCTCCAGAAGTAGGCAATACAACTGTGTTGGTAATTGCAGGCTGTGCAGGGATTTTTGACAGCCCAACCCCACACTGGTTCATTCCTGTCTGGAAGGAAAAAGATATTTTTCTGCAACGGAGGAAGAGGAACTTTGAGGTCCTCTCTATTTAGGTCCACATCCAGTTTGTAGCATAAGGAGTGGTACTGGCACAGCCAGTCTGAGGAGGATGAGAAGCCTTAAACCCCGTGCTTGACGTTTCTTTTGATGTCAGCTGTGCCTTTTGTAGCATGGATGTAGTAAGGAAGTCCTCTCATAGGAGAAATCACAGATAGCAGAGGTAGCTCAGGACTGGGCAGAGTGGAGGGCATAGGAGCTCTGCAGGTCCCGTCTTCCTCCATGGGAAAAGCTGCTGAGGTGATGGGTGTCAGAAGCACCCTCTCCCTTGGGTGTTGGCCCCTTGGGCTTGTCTGCATCCTTTGGCAGCAGTACGGGTGACCGCTCCAGTAGTGTCTCCTTGTCAGTCACATACATGTTCTCATGGGTCCTGGTGTTACAGGGGGCTCAATAAAGGGTTGTTTTGAGGTCTTTGTTGTGGTTGTTTGACATGGTGGCAAGTTGCCAGTCTCTGGTTTAGGCAAAAATTTTGTTCCCCTGAAGACAATTGCGCTGAACAGAGTGCCCTTCGCTTGGGGAAAGGCTTGTTTCTACCAAGGAGGGTTTGACACTAGATTTCAAGCACTGGTGCTAGATTTTGCAGTATAGAGAACATCAGAAATGGATGGGAATGGACCTCAGCTTCGAGTCCTTGAGGGATATGGATTGAGACACTAGGTTTTGCCACATCCTTCCTCAAGTCCACTCCCACCTATCACCACGTCCTTGGCTCTAGAAGGTATTGCATGGCCTCAGCAACATTTCCCACAGGCTATTTTTTCTTAAGAGATTAACTTGGGCTTCTTATTTTTCTCTTCATAGATTTGACCTCATGGACGACTTCTGGATCTTCTTAAGAGAGACAAGCATTGCAGCTCTGGGATGGATGAGCAGCAGCATAAATGGGAAGGCAGTGAGAGGAGAAAGCTGGCTACTGTGCTGCCTTCTTCACAAGTTGCGTGACAAGGGAGCTGTGCTGGAGATTGTTTGGCTCATTGAGGCAAAGTGATTCTGGCTCAAGGAATCCTGCAGCTTACTGGATCTGGAAGATAGTTTGAGATGTTTTGAAATCCATTGTGACTCCTCTGGGAGGCAAAGGGAGTTGAGGTTTTCTGACTGGCTGTAGGAAGTTGTGGAGGGCCTTTCTTGTATTTCTGAGAGGTTACAGCAAGTGCAGAGGGTGAGCAAAGCTAGTCACCCAGTGAGACAAGACTATAATTAAAGCCTCCTTTCCTGACCTAATTTCTCTTAAATCGAACTTTAAGTCTGTTTTCCTTTTCGTTACCCAAGGATATTTGCAAAGTAATGCAATTAGGTTCAATGAAAAAACATGGTAGAAAACTGTTCAATGATAAGAATCTGATTTCATCTCCTGTAAAATTGTGGTCTTTCTGCTGCTTCTGCATCCTGGCAAAACCTCAGCTACCAAGGGGACCTTGGACTCATCTATCTTTCAAAAATATAATTTCTCTTTAATTTTAATACCCAAACCCTCCAGCCTAGCAAATACTTCATGTGCACAAAGCTTCCACCAAACAAACTAGGACAAATTCCCCACCACTGTAATTATCTTTCAACATTATTCCTTGCTCTCGAATAGCTAGGATATGCTTGCAAGGAGACTGTGGCTCACCAGAGCCCTGAGGCCTCATACACTGCTGCTCTGGCCACTTTTCCCACAGCAAATCTTTCCTTTTTTCCCCAGGAAAGTGTTCCATTTTATATGTGAGCACACGGCTCTCTGAGCAGTGAGGGCTCACCTCTGCCTGTGGAGGGTGAAGGTGAAACTGGTGCACGGCTCTCCTCAGTACCCACGGGTGGAAGCTTTCCCAAAGTCAGCCCAGGCTGTACCTACAAAAGCAGTTGCTGCCTATGCGGCTTAGGCACCTGATGGGGATTGGTGAGTCTCTGTAGCATACCTACACATGCTAAAAAACCATGGCACTGGAGCCTCACTTCACATCCATGAAATGAACATGGTCCTTCTCTGGTGGCTTTAGGAGGGAGAGCAAACAGTCTGTGTGAGCATAGAAGATAGATTGCTTGAGATCTGCCTCTGATTGGTGTCCAAATTAGCTCCCCATGTGCAGATGAGAGTTATTCTGTTCTCTGATTTCATGTGTCTGGTTGTGCCGGGGAGACTTACTAGCGTGCTCTACTGGAGATGTTCATAGGGATTATCC
Organism: Serilophus lunatus; assembly: GCA_013399895.1. Taxonomy (NCBI): domain Eukaryota; kingdom Metazoa; phylum Chordata; class Aves; order Passeriformes; family Eurylaimidae; genus Serilophus; species Serilophus lunatus. Next base: position 56,719 of record VXBA01005369.1, read on the forward strand.
TTGGTTTACACCCAAGGATAGTAAAATCAGTCGGGTATATCTTTCACTATCTGCACATGGAAACGGACAGCTCTGTGCAAGAATATTGCAGTTTGCTTCTAAGACCATTTTGGCACTTCTTAGAAAGCCCTCTTGATTTTTGTTTAATTATTTTTCTATTAAGCAATACCTTCAATTTTGGAAAATGTTCAACCTGACACTTCATTATTTTTAAAGTAGTGCAAGTAATTACAATTTATTCTGGTTAAAGCAGCATTTCTAAATTCCAGCCGTTTGTGGATGCACAGAGGTTGCTGGAAATAACCTGTTGCTGTTGGTTGGCCCTGGTGGGCATGTCAGCCTCCCACCCACAAGTAATTCACTTGTTCCCCCGAGCCAGATGGGAGAGAGAATTTGAAGTGTAGAAGTAAGGAAACAAATGAGTTGAGATAAAGACAATTTAATAGGTAAAGCAAAAGCTGTCCATGCACACAAACTTAACCAAGGAAACAATTCCCTGCTTTCCATGGGCAGGCAGGTGTTTAGCCATCCCCAGGAAAGCAGGGACCCATCAGGTATAATGGAGACTAGGGAAGGCAAGTGCCATAATTCTAAATGTTGCACCCTTCCTTCTTTTCTCCCCAACTTTTATTGTTGAGCATCACAACATCACAAGGTGTGGGATATCCCTTTGGTGAGTTGGGGTCTGCTGTCCTGGATGTGTCCCCTCCCAGCTTCTGATGCACCCCCAGCCCACTCATGGGCAGGGCAGCCTGAGAAGCAGAAAAGCTGTAAAAACACTGCTCAGCAATAACTAAAACCTTAGTGTGTTATCAACACTGCTTTGGTCACCAATCTAGAACACAGCACCACCATATGTGTTGCTATGAAGAAAATTATCCCAGTCAAAACCTGTGCACCTGTTATTTCCAGTGAGGAGGCTAAATCAGAGCTTTTATCTTGGTATTCTGTCACAAAAGCACAATGAGTGGACAAGATCTGTAGGTAAAGTTAAAACATTTTATTAACCTAGCTATTATAACTGCAAAAAATAAGACAGTCTTTTAGGAATAGTGTCATTCTTTGCTTTTGGGCTGTAGGCATGAAAATTAGGGTTTTTTTCCAATTGTCTACTCCACCAATTAGTTTAATGAAAGACATAGGTTCGCAATTGTGCGCTCATAGCAGGTGACTACCTCTGTACTACCGAGGCTACAACAAGTTAGGAAGTATAAAAGCAACACCTGAAGAGTAGGCGTTCTGCAAGTGCACAGTGAGTGTAAATCAGGTCAAAGAAATTAACAAATTAACCTGTGAAATTCAATAACTCAACATGGCATATAATCCAAAGTTCAACTTCATATAGGCTTTTATTGCTTGCTTTAGGACCAACAGTTCCAGTTCCCTGCTGCTGTTCGAGTTTGAGCGTGAGTGTTATTTCACTGTTATTTCAAAGAAGTAATAAAACTTCAAAAATTGGACTTTGAGTTTACACTGTTTGTGCTTGGGAATTTGAAATTCTTTAATGGAATTTGTCTTTATCACCTGGAAAAATTGTGTATGTGTGTGTGTGTGAGAGAGAGCAAGTGAGAGGCAGATTTTTACATATCTATGTCATCATGAATTTCAAAGGGCTTTCCAAATCTTACTCTTCCAAAATCTACTAAAACGCTGTGCTTTGCATATGATTATATGAAGCTTATTAGTAAGGGTACTAATGAGCCTCTACACCTGAGGCAGATAAATGAGGTTCCAGAGTAAAATGATTTGCTTAAGGTCAGACTCCTGTAAGTTGACAGCAGAGCTGGAAATAGAAACCATTGTTTCCCAGTCCCTTGTACCATTTTCCCACGGATGGAATGTGTTGTGTGTTTTTTTTTGGGATGAAAACACTGCTGTTTGTTCATGCTGTTTTGTTTCTTGTGTTTTCAATGTAATCTTCACAAATGCAAATGTCCTGACCTAGAGCTACATAAGGCCTTCATTAAAGCCTTTCCACAATACCAATCTTCATGCAATTGCATAAAGCAGAAAGGGTAGCCCAATTTAACAATTCCCACGCCTCATAAAGTGATTGGCCTAGTTTCTTTAAAGTGGCTTTAAGCCGTAGCCCCCAATGTGATTTAACATGGAAGCCACACTATTAATTGTCTATCTTCTGCCATTAAGGTAGTGAGTTACTGGAAAATGAGGCAAACTGTGTTTGTCTTTCATGCACTAATAGCCAATTTTGCATGTTTTTTTATCTTTATTTTTCGGTCTGCCATGGAGCACACTGACCTTCCTCCTCCCTTCTGCTTTGAGGATCCGTAATTACGATGAGTGCAGGGAGGTTAAAAACTGGTGCTGCACAAGAGAAGTTCTGGTATTGGTATCATGGCTCTGCCCTGGACATGGGCAGCCACTAAAACACCCCACGCTCACAACCCAGAGAGAAACTGAGGATAGTGTTCCCACTCCTGAAATGGAGACAAGCTAACAGTTGTTAGAGAGATGCCTAGAAACTCTTGGTTGTACTATTCAGAAGGTACTGTACCTCTATTATGGTGTGCTTTGCCTGTGAAGGATGAAACCTCCTCTGTTCTCTTGCCCTTTTCTCCACTAAAGCAGGGTCTTTTCTTCTCCACTGTATGTGCAGCATGCCTTTTCCTCATTTCCCTGTTGTTGATGGAGCAGAACAGCTGTTAGTCTTGTCAACAATTTGGAGTAAGGCCAGAGAAAGGGGTTTTGGCAGTTCTGGGCTTGCAGGAAGACTTGTGGCCCAGAAAAAAAAAGAAATTATATACATGCACACACACACACACACACATATATGCATACACATATATATACATATATACATATACATGTGAGAGAGAAAGCAAGGGTGAGAGCTTGCCAACAAGCCTACCATGTGAGTGAGTGTGTGTACTTTTTGGCAGGGCACATGTGATTTTTTGCCTACACATTTTATACTGTTTCTACATATTCTTCTTGTCCTGAGCCCATCTTAAACTTGAATATCTGGGGACACAAAATCATTCCCTGGGATGGTAGTGATGAGGAAGCCATCAGTACTTGCAGTCATGGTTTACCTGTGACTTGACTTTGCAGCACATGTGACAGGGATCATCCATCCCTGGGCAGTTGTTTTCTCCATCAATTCTCAAGCCAGTGTGGGTAATGCTGGCAAGTGGAGTGGGGTAAAAAAAAGCCAACAGTTTACTTGTTGCATAAACCAAACAGATGAACATATGTTCTCCTACTTATGTCAGCAGGGCTGAATCAAATGATGGCCACAGAGTTGAAATACCTCACATTGATTAAAATCGGTGGGGTGTTGTAGGTTATCTGAAAACAGAATACTTTTTCAATGCACTGAGTAAAGCTGTAAAACTGTGTTCTTTTGGCAGTAGCCCACTGTAAACAGTGAGCTACTGGGCTTAATGAGGCAGTTCTGTACCATCACTTTTAATAACTGAATGTTTGTCTCCCGGCTATTCAGGTGGGCTATTACTGGTATTTAATATTACTGGCAATGTTGTTGTGTATTCTGTGCCAGTGCTGGCAAAGAGCAAGGCAATTTTTCCAGATAACAGCTTTGCAATAGTATTTTTCTGAATTTAACTGGGAAAAAGACCAGGCAAAGCCACTGCGCACTTGTATTTAGCTTTGCTTTTTTCTTAAAAACTTTTTTTTCAAACACTGAAAGAGTTAAACGAAATAATTACAGGCAGCATGTTGATTCTAGCTTCTGTTATGGCAAATACAAAAATGTATTGACCTAAAAGGTAAATGTTGATTGAAACAAAAAACTGACGTCAATGTGAACTCCAAAGCATTTTGTATCCTGATGTTTGGCACACGAACACCATTCTATATATATGGCATGAAGTCCTTGGCTTTGTTTTAATTAGATGTATGATAAACTGGCGATTGTGGTTCTCATTTCAAGTGTAACAATTTACAGCATGACTAATTCTGCTGAAAAACCTGAAATTGTCAGCAATAATCTGGAGGGCTTAGCAAACTATCAAATGACATAGCAACCGTCAAAGAGGGTTTTCAGAAGAAAAGATCCATACACTCCTTTTGGTCTACCCAAATCTGCCTATGGAGATCGGTTTGTGGCAGAAAATGTAGGTACTTGGTGTAACTACCATGCCTCTATAGATGTGCTGGTGCTGGTTTGGGACTCTCTCTCTCCTGCTGCCTCCCACAGCCCAGACAGACCTTTTATGCAGGGTACACCACCACCATTAGCCTTTCTTTGTGCAAACCAGTGGACCTGAGCTCATATTTTTCTCTGTCCCCAGTTTCACACAGCACTGAGTTATCTACTGAGAATTCAGCAGCTCTGGGAAGGCTTGTCTGCTGAGGAGCAAGAAGGTTAACTCCTGTTAAAGTATTATGGCTGGCTCAGAGAGATGTTAACTGATGGATCCAACAAGGCTTTCACTACATACAAAAGGAGGTAAATTTTATTTTACCTTTCCAGTAAAAGCCCTACTTGCAGAGTGCAGAGATGGATCATGGCTGGTGGCGAAGGGGATGCATGGGCAGCTCCTTGCTCGTGAAGGTGAGAGATGGGGCTGGGTCCCAGACAGTGGAGGTGTATGCAAGTGCTGGCTTGGAGCCTGTGGGTGCGGGTATACCAGGACAAGAGATGACCAGGAAATGGGATGATTGCCTGGGGGACATGAAGGTGGAGCACAAGGGGGTGGCATGCCTGCAGCTCTGCTAGAGGCCGTGCTTGAGTAAACTACAATTAGATTTATACTTGTAAATCTCCCTAGAAGCCCTTGAGAAAGTACTCACTGTGATTTACAGGGCTTCCCCCTGTCTGCACCTCACTGTGTGCAAACCTTGGTCAAAGCCCTCACTGCCCCTCCAGTAGAGATGCTTCTCCAGCTGTGAAATTTGTGTGTTCAGCAACTGTGCCACGGAGCTTGCTGATGAATCTTGGTGTCTCAAAGCCCTCAAGTGTGGGTTTGGGCATCCCTCTGCGTCTGTGAATTGACTAGAGCTTACATTCATTTTTGCGAGCCCCCAGCGTGGGCCATAAACATGGATAATGTAAACATGTATATGTGCTCCAAAGCATCACCCAACAAAGGAAAAGCAAGATGGAAGACAAAAGGAAAATAAAAATATCAGCTCTTTCTTGGTTTCTTAAGAATATCTGACCTCATATATAGACTCATACTTTTTCCCATTTCTTTTTCCTCACCCTGATATATAAGTGGAAAGTGACCGGGTGCACTGAGAGTGCTGATTGTGCTAGCCCAATATTAACCTTTGGCTAGCATTGTACCTGGGCTTAGGAGAATGACTTGATCTGAAGGCACTTTGCAGTGGTGCATTTTTCCCTTCTGTTTTTAGAGTATCCCTATGTCTCACTTTGAAGCATTTCTTCCTTTCAGAAATTGTAACTTTAATTAGAATTTTTTAATTAAATGTAAAAGAGGACATTCTCAAGCTGCAGCGTGAATCTGGCAATTTATGTCTTAAGAAGGAGATTACTAACTTGAAACCTGAAGTGTTCCCCTTTTTTCATAACTTGGCTACATTAAAAACACAGCATATGTCTGTAGATTTCCTTGGAATATGTTCAGAGACTTAATGAAGAAGTGAGTAATTGACTAGTTTTCCTTGAACCTTGATGGAAAATCTGTAGCTTTTTCTTTTAAAACAAGAATGCCTTTTTTTTTTTTTTTTTTTTCCCCAAGTATTTCAGTCATTTGTGCTATGCAGAAAACAAGGTCTCTAAGAAGCAGGGTTTTTTTGCTTTGCAAGTTTTTTCTTCTCTGTCAGGTCTGCTGCCTTCAGGGAAAAGTGGGGCAGACAAGACTGATGTTTAACAGCAACAGCCAGCTGGGGAATCCCACCGCCTTGTCTTCTGGGGAAGAGCGAGAAAGACATACAAGTCAAAAAAGGAGCAAATTAGAGAACTTGCATTTTCACTCCTCTTCCAGGTGACTTTTAATGAAATACCTTTCCATGATAGTAATCTGTTGCTTCAGGCTACTGACCATGTATGTGGGTCTGGAAGGGTCCAAAACCAGACACTTCAGAGGAAATTCTATAGTCCATGGTAACCAAGTTAAGTGATGTGGCACACTCAGGGTGAAGAAAATGGGAGAGCTTGTTTTGATACCTGCTTCATCTGTCATTTGGGGACTGAACATGTAGTTTATTAAGAAATCATGGTGACATATTATTTTAATTTCCTGGTGTTGTGCAAAGCAAAAATTTGGTCTCCTGCATTTTAATGGTGAGCTTTTAGTGGCTGCTTTGTGGTTAATATTGCAAGATAAAAAGCCTCTGGTGTCACTAGAAGGAGGCACTCCAAATACAAAGAAGTTGAAAATGAAAGACTCCTCACATGAGACATAGCTTTTACTGTGCCACTGGGGCATCAGAAACGAGCCTGTCTCAAGGGTGGGTGGGTGGGTGGTCTTGCCCCTCAGCTGTGGCTGGACTCTGAGGTCAGGATGTAGAGTGTGCTCAGAATGCTGCCTGTGTCTGGCCATGCAAACTTTATCTCAGTCACTGAAGACATCTATTACACACTGACTCACTCTACAGAGACACAGACTGCAGAGGGAAGGTAATTTTTTGAGGGAGTTACTTCAGAGTAAAACCACACTTGAAGAAACCAGGTCTTTCCTGCTGATGAGCTCAGCAGCTCTGTGCCAGCACTTCGCATCACAAATGATGTTGGCAGGGTTTGCCTGAACTGCGGAGCCTGTTCAGAGATGAACAGCCCAGCCCACTTGTCGCAATTTACCAATAAATCAAGATTTCCTGCAGTTTGTGAACTGCTACTAGGTGATTCATCCTTCTGCTGGTAGGTGGGTGTTGTTCTTGATGCTAGACTGGGTATTTCCTTGCCTTCAATAATACTGATATTGTTCAAAACTCAGCTTTCTCAGGGCTCCTCCTTCTGGGGCTCCCAGCACGTGGAGGCTGAGAATTTGGATGTCTCCAGACACGTTGCTGCACATGGGGAAGGTTGACAGAGAGCAGTGTGGTAATGTGCTGGGCGTCCTATCTTATTTGCTTTCTAAAGGTTCAGGGATATGCTGCTCTAGTTCTCACATGGATGCTAGATGCAGGGTTCCTGCTTACTCAGCATGCCTTCCTCATCCCTGCTTTTCAGGGAAAACTCGGCAGAGAGATGCAATGTGCAGGCCAGCTTGAGGCTTCAGAAAGCTGTGTCTGATATCATAGGTGCCTGACCAGCAGCCATCTTGTCATGCTACAATGTTGGCTCTGCTGCTGGATGCCCATCATAATTGTGTTTGCTGGCTAGGATAATTTGATTGGAGACGAAATTCTGCATAGCTGGAGTGAATCACAGGCTGCAGGAACTGTACAAACTCCAGTGGTGTCTTGCAGGGTGAGCTTGCGTTTTGAATGACTCATATATTATCTTGTCTCAGGTTCTTTCCATGCTGTCAAAATCAGGGCTGATGGATATTCACGTAGATATCAGAGAGGAGGTGGTTTGAACTAACTCTGTTTTAAAGCAAATCAATGCCTTTTATGAATTCTTGCCCCGGTCTAGCTCATTTCTGTCCATTTAGAATAAATAAGCAGTGACTTTAGGAGTTTACATATTATTAACTTGCTACACATACATTATCAAAACTGATATCTGGTGTCTGCATTTCCAAATGGGCAGTATGTGGGATCCAGCCAGGAGTAAAAAGCCCCTTGCATGAATTATGGATAAACCCTATCTGTGCTCTGTGGTGGATATTTTTATCAGCCCTTTAGCTGGAATAACATGAAATCATGTAAATATTTGGATTCTACATAACAGCTGGAATGACAAAGAAACCAAGAGCAGGTAACTCCATGCAATCCATTATAACCCAAGCTACACCTGTATCTTGGGTAATGCAAGCATTTGTATACACTTACACACACATATCTGTGTATCTGTATTGTTAGTTCTTGAGGTGGAGCTCCTGCTGTGTGTAATATGCTGCTTGATAAAATTTTTGGACTGAAGTAGAAGAAATGTCTCTTTCATTTCCAGAATAAAAACATAATGATTTAAAGTTAGCTCTTTTCATTTGCTTCCCTGAAGACATATTGTGTTATTTTTGGTTATCTTTTGTATTAATATCTTTTGTTTGATTATATTTTGTTTTGATGTGGGTTTTTTTCCATTTCAGCATATAAACTTCTGGCATACCTGTGCTTCTACTTTTCTTGGGAAATAGAGAGTGCCACCAAATACACAACTTCAACTGCAGCAACGAGTCGGCCAACATCAGTAGAGAAAAGGTGATGGCTGGGGCTGCTTGGGGAGGCAGAGCATGGGTTTGGCTGGGCACCACTGTACAGCCTGGCCGTGTGGAGCCTGTCTTTTTGGCAGAGCTCAGCCTGGGGCGTGTGGCCACACACGGCAAGGGTTTGGATGAATGAGGTGGGTTTCAAGTCCTGCTGAAGGAGTGCAGAATATGCTCCCCTTGCTGCTCCCAGGCATTGCTCTGCTTTCTGTTTTGTACTGGCTACGTGATGAGTGGAGGCCGGGTGCAGGTGATGGGGACCTCCAGAGGTTTGTGCCTGCTCAGTCCCACACCACTGTGGGATACTGAAAAAACCTTGCTGTCCTCTTTAACTCCCACTGCCTCCTTGAGGACAGAAGCTATGAAATTGAAATTGATAAGAAACAACTGAATTGTCTGTTTCTCTGGTGTCTGTAGGCATCCTTATGTAGTGGAAGAGGAGGCACCAGATGCTCACTGGTACTCTGGCAGTTTAACTAAGCAATTGCCCACACCCACTCAGAACCCCTGCCTCCCTTCTCCCCTTCTTATTTTTTCTTTTTCTTTATTTTGAGAGGGTTTCTTGTGACTAGAAACTTCCTTTTCTCAGCTTTTCACACGCTACTTCATTTCTGGGAGGGCTTAATTCCTGACTATGACATGGTTTGCTAATGGCTTATAACCCTGGAATGGAAAAAAAGGTTTCTCAGATGGAGAAATATTTACCCAGAAAGACCTTAGCTTTAGCCCTGGAGCAAGCAGAGAAAGTACACAAAAGCATTGTGAGTACATGGAGGTCATCCTTCTCCCTTGATAGTTTGCTTGAACTGAGTAAAAAAGGATTTGTTCCTTATGGAAAATAGAAACATTGGATACTTGAAGAGGCAGAGTGCACATACAGTTGCTTATGAGACGAAACTAATTGGTACATAAAATGACAAGATGCCAAGGATATATTGACAAGTAAAATCCAGACAGCTGAAAACGTATTCTGAAAATCTGTGGGGAGTATGTGGGGATGCGAAAATAAAAATATCTGTGCTGGTTTGGAATTGCACATGCAATATCTGGTTTATATTTCTTAATAGGAGCTTACATTTGCATCAAATGAATTTCATTACTTGCCGCTGAAGAGATCTTCCCAACAGGCATGCATTTTCCCCTTATTAGCTCAGGTTAAGTCTTCCTGTTAAGTATAGATCTCTCCACACCTGGATAGGTATTCTCTGATTACTGTATATGCCTTAATTTGTGACTCTGGGGATGTGCACAGTAGTCTCCAGGATAATGGCAGGGCTGCGGTGGACTTTAGTCTTTCTGCTTGCTTTGTATCTGCCTTTATCTTGCTGCTACACTAAAAGGAGTCTAGGGATGATAGTAGATGTTTAGACACATGGGGTCTTGTGAGATTGAACTTACAAGTGTGTACTACCACTAACCTGAAAAGAGTTTTTCTTTTGATGGTAAATTATATAGATTTATATATTCTGAGTTCCTAAAACATAGGCTTTTATGATAGAAAAAGAACAGAAAGGATGCAAGGTCCTCTTAAGAAAAGCACTAATAGCTTAGACCAACAGCTCTCTATTCTCTTCCTTTCCTCTACTCCCTCTAGAATTTCCTGATGTGGCACAGAAACACTTTTTTCACCCTTATAATGCACCCTTTCTATATGCTAAATATGCACTTGCATGTGCACCCTGTGGTCAACAAGCCTGGTTGGCACAGTCCTCCACCCTGGCTATTTGCTACAGTTTTGCTGCCTTTTGGAACTGGGTCTGGGTATTAATATAATTCAGCCATGGCAAAGCAGTTTATCTTCATATTCTTGTTCTTGGAAGAGGGATATGCCTAATAGTGGGAAGTCAAGGTTTACCTAAAGACAGGAGGAATCCAAACCACTCAGCTTCAAACTGTTACATCAGCAATGGATTGAATGCACAGAGAGCATCTAAGGGCTATAAATATGATGGACCTGGAATTAATATGTGCATGGTAATAACAATAATTTTTTTCTGGAAGTGATTACTGGAAAATGGTGGTGTTGCTAAGTAGTTGGTCTCCCCTGCAGGTCTGTAGTATTTTTATTCCTTTACTTTTTTATTGTTTAATGAGGATTTTTTTTTCTGGTTTTGTTTGTAAACAGACAGCAGATGCCAGGGCCTAATAACTATTAGAGATGTAATCCAAAAGCTGTGAAAAACAGTGATTGTCTTGCCTATGAGATCAACTGACTAGCAAGTTAATAGTTAGGGATTATTTTCATACCTAAACCAGAGACTGAGTAACTCTTCCATATGTTTACAGGGATAATTCTGGCTATTCTTTTTATCTGTAGGGGCTGGATAGTTGATCCTTTGCTCCCCCTCTCCCAGCAAAGCATTTCTGAACCGTAAGTGTGTATAATTTTAATGGGAAACTGTGAATTTTATATGCAGTTAGTCTCCCAGTCAACTTTTGATGTTTTATTGTTGAGGGCAAAAAAAAAGCAATATCTCAAAAGCTCTAGTTTGTCAATTCTGCTGCATTCTGCCTGCTGAGATCCACTGTTCTTAGCCTGCCTCACCTGCTCATTCACGTCCTCACCATCTGGTGTGGTAACTTGCTGCCGTACTAAAAGTCTAAAATACTCTGAATGTCTCCCTTAAACCTCTTCACATCTAGATGTTGAGTTCTGCTTTGCTCTATCCACATTTCTGCGAAAGGACACCTGATGGAAATTGTCATAATAGTATATTTTTCTGCCTTTTTTTTTCTAAAGGAAATTGCCTAGGTATATGATTTAAAAATATTTGTCTCTTTATTAGAGCTAAAACTGGGGTCTGCATGTTTCTTTGGGAGGGCAACAGCCTTTTCTGGTGGTCAACTCATCTACCTGATAATGGAGAAACGAATAACTGAAAGTGCTGAGCAATAGAGAGATGTCACATCTCATAGATATTATTTGAATTGGCTGACTAGCAACATGTAATAGAAATGTTTCCCTTTGGATCTAGGGTGAATTATGAAAATGTCTCATTTAAAGAGAATGTCAAAGATTTTCTATAAAGGCTCCAATTTTGCTATATTATTGCTCTTCCCACTTGAAGAAAAAGCTTATCATCAAATTTGATTTGTGAAGTGCTAAAAACTAAGCTGGCTAAAGGAGCATCTTGAGTGTTATGACTTCTACTGGCCAAAGTGAACATCAGCAAGGTGCGGGCATTCCATCTGTGAATGTGGTTCCCTGACTTTATAAGCCTTTAACCATGGAAATTCCCACTGTAACTTAACCTTGGCACACTGATGGGAAGCAAGTTGGTCTGGCATCTCCTTCCATGCAGTCCTGAATCTGTCTTGTCATTACTCTGAGCAGCTCTTTACCTTGGGAGGCGTTTTTCTCCACCAGCTTGGCTGGTCTTACGTGACCATGCAGAGTTCACTGCAAAGCCTCGGTGTTGACATGAGGAATATGACAGCCCTTATCCGGCCACAGACGTTTTCAAAAGTACTGGCTGGTGGCCCGGGTTACCTGAAGCAGTTACTAATTGTTTGATGATGACGCAAATGACAGGGTCCAATTTCAGCCCCGCTGCCGGCTCCTAGGCAGGAATGACCTGCTTGACTATTATTGCTCTCCATATCCTGGTGGAAGGTAAGCCTGCAAATTCCCCAGGTCTGCTCTCCTGCCATAGGTAGGTTATATTGAAAGGGGAGTTTAATTTCTTTTGGCCTGAAATACTCTTTCCCCTGGCCTTTTCTTCTGATTTGAACACATGGGCCTTTTCCCCCCGCCACCCCTATTACATATAGAAATTGTTCCTTATGCTTGTCTAAGCTAGATTTCACATATGCTTATGCTACATACATTTGTTATTGTTCAAAACTGTTTAAAATCATATTCAATGTCTTAAAGATTATTCTTTTTGTCCAGGTACCTGGTCTAGCTCTCCAGTAGCAGGCACATCATACAAGATTGTTTCACCATGACTTGGAAGCTACCCACATTGGATTTGTCATCTGTATCATTGGCAACACTTGTGGAAAATAGCTGTAACAGCTGCTCAGTATTACTTAAGACAGTTTTATGTGTTTTCATAAATGTTTTCACTTCTGATTTGGTCATTTATAGCAAATATCATCTCCTGCTATTTATGCAATGGTCAAAGCATAAAATACATCCCAGGAATTAGTGGTGGGAAGCGCTAGACTACAGCTTTGGCCTCCTACCCAGCCCAATCCTGTGATGTGGAGTGAGTCAACGGCTGTGTCTCAGTCTCCCTGTGTAAGATGGGATGGCAATGGGTGGATTGAAAAGCTTAGAGGGTCTATTAGCCTGGCATCACCTGCCATCCAATTCCTACGATTAGTGGGAGAGAAGTGCGGCAGGAGCAGAGCAGAGGCTGCTAAGGTCCCCTGGGAGCACACCAGATGCACCAGTGGTCTTCTGTTGCAGTTGGCTTGCTTGGGGCCAGTTCTGAGATGCCAGCAGGTGGGCAGATGAGTGAAGGGGCCTTGGGTGAGAGGCTGAGGCTGGGTGCGCTATCCAAAGCAACTGCGGGAGATAAGTTCTGTGTGCAATCCTGAGTATATGTTTTGTATGGCTTTGTCACCTGTGTGGTTATTGTTCTGTCCAAGCTTTTTGGAAAAAAAAAAAAAAAAAAAAAGAAGAAATAAGAGAAAAAAGCTCGTTGTTTTTAATGGTAGTGTTTAAAAATAATACAAAACCATCCTCAGTGGCCAAACCACAGAAATTGCCATGCAGATCCAAGAGCAGGTGTGCCTCCTGGAGCTACTGGAACAGCATCAGAAAGCTGCCAGATCCTCAGTAGAAAGTGTCCTCTTAATTCTGGGTCAAATTCTGCTCCAAATGTGGTTGAGCGCAAAACTCCTATTTACTTTAATGCTTGCTGCCTTTCATCTGTTGTTTTTGGAATAAACTGAGATCAGGCGTGAGAAGTGCAAACTGTGTCTTTTGAGGCAGAAGGAAGTCAGTGATGTGCTGGGAGAGGTTGGAAGTGGACTGGAAGCTATGTCCAGGTCCTTGGGATAAGTCTGTGGAAAAGGGTCCCCCTGGTCTTTCAATATGAAACTAAGGTTTTAGCTTTCCATTCTCACTTCACATATTCCTTAATTTTGTTCACAGGTTCTGCAGCCAAATGCCTGTGTTGCACTCAACTGTGACCTTGCTCAATAGGTCATTTCCACTGGGTTTTGTGTTGCTCCCTCCTGCTAAAACAGTGGCTCTGGGGTAGCCATCCCTGTATCTGTGGGTGTCAGTGTGACCTACTCATCAAAATAGCTCCATTCCTGGCCTCAGGTCCTCCCTGCACTACAGATCCCCCAATGTCCATCGGCATGTTTAGCTGGCTTCATGAAGCATCATGGACTTCAAGCTTCACTCAAAAAAAAAAGTATCTACCTTCTTCAACTTGGGACATGCAGAATTTCAGCCATTTTTTGTGCTATGGAAATTATTCACCCCTTCAAGAACACCAGGTTATGTGAGTATGTTCTTGAATTGTGATAGAAGTAAGGAAAGAAAGAAGATAAGTTGTATGCATAGGCTACCACAGGAAGTACTTCCTAATTCAATTTCCTAACCATATAGCCAGTCCAATTTCTGTGGTAGTGGGGATATGAGTTACTAAGTCATGGTTAGCACAAATGCCCAAACAGACTCAGACCTTCTAACATTCTTCTCTCTGTTCATACCCGTCACAAACTTCACTGATAATTGACCTATTATTCAGTGGAAGAACTCTTTTCCCGCCCACTTTCCTCCCCCCTATTTCCCAAACCATTCCCTCTCACTTAAAGCCTTCCAAAATATTTAAGACTTGATACACCAGAGTGCCAAGCACACTGGCCCTGATTCAGTAAATCACTTAAACATAAGAATAATTTCATTTGAAGTCAATGCAGTTATTTGCATGCTTTAGTTGCTTTGGAGTGACTTGCTCCATATTCAACAGGGTGGAGTTCATCGAGTCCTTTCCTGGCTGTGTCGCTCAAGTTTGCTAGACAGGGAGGAAAGCTACAGTAGCTCTTTTCAGTGCTTGCCCCGCTGGAGAACAAAAGGAAGCGGCACCTAGAAAGGGTATTTCTGGGCAGGATGGGGTTGTGGTTCACTAATGCTGTGTTGTAAAAGGCTTGTTCTCATTGTAGTCTTATCAGAGCCTGGGAGATTATTCTTATCAGAGCCTGTAACAATATTTTATCAGCTTGAAAGATGATCCTTTTATACCAGGGCAACTGTGAGTCTCTTAAGACCTTTTCTTTTATTTACCTCTCTGCTACATTTCTCTGCCCCTCTCCAATCACCGTTTACACTTTGATATGAAAGCTCACTGACATTTGACATATAACACTGTGCTGGAGGTGTTTTAAAGTGTAGTATGTCTGGATGTGTGATTTAGACCACTGCCTCTTAGTTCCCAAATAAAATTATATCTCCATTGCCTGTTTTAGGAGATTAAACCCATCAATGCTTGTTTCTGACAGTCTGAGCTGGTGGTAGAACACAAAGGTATGCAGCTGTGATTTTATCTATGCTACTTCAAGTTGCTAGTTTGGGGTCTGAGGTGAGCTAAGCAGCTGTTTTGGCAGGAACACTCTTTCATTATATGTGGAGTCCTGAGTAAAACTGGAGTTTCTGAATCTTCCTAGAAACAGGTCCTTTTTAAACAACAACAATAATAGTTCTGTTCCATCTTCTGTGTCAAAACCCCCAAACTGGCCAATATGCACATACTGGTATTTCGGTATCCTAATAAGGAGAACTGAGCAAACTCCCTGCCCAGTCCTTAGAGGAGTGGTGATAGGTTGTCATCAGCAGGTGCTCCAGACCTCTTGTGAAGTCTGTTTGTGTTGCCAGGAGATTACCCTTGATGTCAGCAATGCAAGAGGCTCTATAGGATAGCTTTTGCTGTGCCTGTTAGTGTAAGAGTTATGTGCATATCATCAAAAAGGTGACACTTCAGCTTCAGAGCTGCCAGACAGGGATATGAGCTGCAAAGGGCTCCCAAAGTGGGCCCCAGAGGTCCCTGTGTAAAACACTCAGTACAAACACAGGGAGAAGAGAGCTACATCTGTACCAACTGTGGGAGCAGGGCCAGAATGGGCTCAGAAGCATGACCCCCAGGCAGCCACACTACCTCAGTGCCAGTGTGGTGCCTTGGTGAGAACAGCCCCAGCCTCAGGGCAGTGAGGGCAGTGCATCCTTGGGGGCTATTCCCCAGGGCAGCACAGATGGGTCCCAATCTCCTGGATGGGGGGAGAAAGGCTGGCTGCAGGGGAGCAAGCCGTGCTGTGATGTTTGGCCTTTGACCCTGGCCCCTTTTTTTCCTTAGCTTAACCAACGTCAAAGAGACCGGCCTTGGCTGTTCATGTTTGCAGTGTAAATGAGGCCCAAAAAATAGTTTGAGTGCTTGATGGTTCTTATTTTATCACATTCATGGCCCTCTATTTACTTTCCAACACACAACCTGTGCATGTGGATTTTTCTGATTTTGTTGGTGCTGCAGATGTGGCAAGAGCATCTGTGTACTGAGTGAATGCCAATGCATAGTACATACCCATCCTCACATGCCTTGGTAGCTGAGGAGAGTTTGAAATGTCCCTGTCAACAGTGAAACCCACTCCTGTGCATTCCCTCTCACTCACTCCAGTCTTACAGTGCCCCAACCAGAAAAGAAGCAGGAAAAGTGCCATGATGAAGTGACTGTCCAGGAAAAAGGAACTGCAGGAAAACAACTGAAGGGAGTTGTCTAGAAAGAACCATTCGATTTTCAGCAGAGAAGTAAAAATCCGAGTTTGTTTCTTATCAGGAGATAAGTGATGTGATTGCAAGGCACACATGTAAGAGACCAGGCCACAGGTTTGCGGGGCTCATGGTCCTGTCCCTGTCCCAGAGTGGGTGGGTGGGACCAGAATGCCGAATTCAAGCTTTCCCCTCTTGCAGTACACTCAGTTTAAGGGGAGCAGCCTGCATTCCACTGCTGCTCCCCCGTGCTCTCAGTACTGTGGCCAGGTGCCAGTGCAGAGCATCCCAGCTGGATGTGTGTGGATCAGGATCATGCCTCAAGAGCATCAAACACTGCCCCCAGTGTTGCCTCAGTCACAAACATGGGGCCAGACCTGCAAGCATATCTCTTTCAGGTGAGGCCAGCTGTAGCCTTAGCAGCCAGGGCCTGCATAGATTTTTGAAAATGTTTTGAGACTTTTTCCTGAAGGCTGTTGCTGTTTGGGTGCAGCACAGGCAGTAAAATGCAACAGCAGCGGTGCTGGTGGGGCCCTCACATCATGGCTCTCTCTCCACTGGCTGGCAGTGCTGGGGGATGTACCCTGAATTTAGAGTCGACCTAACATTTTTTGCTTGTTTTTGGCAATTTTTAACTTCATCAACTTCCACTGAGGAAAGATACCAGTGGGCCCCCTTGTCCCTCCCTCTCCCCATCCACAGTTGACAAAAACATGCTGGTGCATCCTAGACAGCCATGCCAACTTCTGCAAATGGGGTCATAGTTCACAGCACCTGCACTGACCTGGTTTTGCTCATCCTTGCTCTCTTGCATCCTGCAGTCCAGTGTTTCGCCTGCCAAGGAGCTGCCACTGACTTCTCAGCTGCCTGCCCTGCTGTGACTGTTGAGAGGGAGCTATGTTGGCCCCTGGGGTTGTAGTGAAAGCATTTGGGGTTGTGGCTGGAAAACTCCCCACACTCAAATACCTGAAGGGAAACCGCCCAGATGTTTAGTTTTTTGATTTTGTTATTTTAATTTTTTTTCCCTTAAAGTTCTGAATTTACAAGCTTGCCTTGTGGGGATTTCTTTCAGCTTGTGTGGGAAAGGTCCGTGTGGAGGAGAGGGAAGAGCCTTGACCCTCGTTCCTGAGTACTTAAAGCTGGTGAAATTAGCAACAGGACTGTGTTATTCACCAGGATTGCATCTCCCCATCCTTCTCCTGTAGGTCGTTCCTCCCCAGAAGCATGGGCCTGAGCTTCTTGGGAAGAGACTGATCCTTCCAGAAGGATCCTTTTGACATGGACTTCAGGAGGAGCAAGATCAAACTTTTAAGGTAGTATGTATAGTTTTTTTAGCAGAAACTAAAGTCTAATCTAAAAATTATGTTGTGGATTAATATTATCCCAAAGGAATGACAAAACATAGCAAAAATACCTTGTACTTTTCTGATCTCCAGCCCTAACTTAACGCTTTCCCTCTTCTTGGGGTTTTGATAAAACAAGAGACAATGGACAGAAACTAGAACACAGGAAGTTCTACCTGAATACAAAGAAGAACTCCTTTATTGTGTGGATGACTGGAACAGATTGTCCAGAGAGGCTGTGGAGTCTCCAACCCTGGAGATATTCAAAAGCCACCTGGATGCAGTCCTGGCTAATGTACTCTAGGATAACCCTGCTTGAGTGGGGAGGTTGGATCAGGTGACCTCCAGTGGTCCCTTCCAACCAGACCCATTCTGTGATTTTGTAACTGTGGTACCACCTGTGCCATATTTTGCCAGCATCAGTTGTATCACTTAGACATTACAACACCAGACTGACAATTTCTCTGCCCATCCCTGTCCCCCTCCCCCCCATAAAAGTTTGTTATGTGTACCTGGACTATGTGATGTAGCCATGAGGCACCTCACCATCGGTGGTTTATGCAGATATTTAAATTTGTATGAGCTTCACAACTGTGTTTGAACCCTCTGAGCTGCTGGAGCATTCACTGGTTGCTGTGAGGGGCTGGGGCCCTCAGCAGTTTGCAGGGTGGAGCTCATTGTCTTGCTTTAAAGTAGCTCCTTATGAATGTTGTAGACTGAGAGCAGAGGGGCAGTGGTGCTTCCCACTGCTTGTACCCAAGGTAATAAAGGGAAATGGGATTAGTAGGAGTTTTCAGAAGCCTCTAACTCACCAGCAGAGCATAAATATCTTCAAGGGTTTGCCCTCAGGTGCTTCTTAAAAAAGCAGCCGGGTTAAAGTGGCTTTGCTAGGTTTGTTCCCATGAATATGATTTTCCCTAGGCATACTTTTTACATATACCTGTTAGATAAAAGCTACCACACAGCAAAAGAAAAACAACACACAACCCTCTTAATTAAAGATATCAGGGAAAGGAGGCTCCTTGTACAAACAAAAAAAGAGGTGATGTGGCCCTAGTTTACAAGGCCCTGAGAAATAAAGCTGCCCATGATTGCTATGGTGGTCCACCTTGGTTCTTGCACAGAGTCTATGTTCAATGAATACTGGTAATTCATTGCCTGGTGATGGCAACCACTAGAAAACCTAACTTCAAAGCTTCATCAGTCTCTTTTTTTGGGGCTGGTCCTTCTGGGTGTACCCTCTCTGCAGCCTTATATCTCCCTGTCTAGGTTATTTTCCTGCCTATCCAGTCCATGCTGGGATCTCACTGTCCTCAAACTCCTGGGGGCTTTTGAAAATGCATGATATATTTTGGAGGATGGGTTCCTTTCATACCCGTGGCAGTCCAATGCCTCTTTCCTTCTTGTCTTGTCCTTGCTCTCTGTAGGGAATCACTGCTTTTTCTTTTCACAGCATCTGTAGAGGGTAGGCTGTCCGACTCTTCTTTGGCAGAGGTGTGACCTCCAGCGTGGGATGCAGTGACTTTTACATGGCTATTCCTAGCTAGCCCATGATAGGCTACGGAAATCATCCCATGTTGCTCAGGATCTGAGAGGAATGAATACTTTACTTTGCTCGCAGTGCCAAGTGTACAATCTGGAGGAAATGGAGGCAACAACTAGTGTCAATAGAGAAACTAACTGTTGGATGTGCATACTTTGTGCCAGTTAATGCCATTATGCCGACAGCTTGCTTTGTTGTAAACTCATTCTTGTGAACAAGCCTGAGATCTTGTATTTGAAATCCAAGAGACATCTGCTGTTGAAGATTTGGAAGCTGTGAAGGCTTTTGCTTGTGTGTGATGACAATATGGATCCATGACCTATGCCTTTCAAAATACATACGTATGGGACATTGAGGAGGAAGGCGAAAGATGGAGAGAAGGTGTGTGTGGGGTGCCTTTACTAGGTAGGGGCTGCTGAGTGTTGGATCTGAAAAACTATCTGGCTTTTTGGAGTGTTTCTGTGGTCTAATGGAAGGAGATCTCACTATGCTGTCATATCTGCCCTGCTGCAATTTGTGCTCACATAGGAGCACAGTGACATACTGATCAAAAGCAGTGGTCTGGTACCTTCATGGTGGAGCAGTGGACCTGACCAAAATGACTAATAGAAAACAGAGCTGCAAAAGCTGTGTGTGAGATCTGGAAGACAGTCCAGACCTAGAAAACTCTTGTGAGAGCGACAGCAAAAGCTTATCTTGCTCTCCTATCAGTCTGCTGCTCATGGGAACCCATGCAGCAAAGTATTTGTTCAGAGGGCTAGTTGTGTAGGTGGCCGAGCCTGTTATCGCAGAAACAAAATGTTAGTCATGAGAGTGTGCTTGCTAGACATGCCTTCTGCATGCGCCTTCTCGCGCAGCAGCCAGCTTTATCTCCTGGCGGGGTGCGGGCCCTTGCCAGCTTGGCATGGGAATGCGGCAGGACGGGACTTGATGCAAGGAGTCTGGAAGGGAACGCTGCTCTGCCAGCACCGAGTGCTTCAGCTGCATTTCCATGTCTAATTCACATTTGAATTAATGCAGCGTATATGAAGGCCCTTACAGCTAACAAGTGGTTGTGGTTTAGTTTTGTAAATCATTATCTCACTTTCAGATCAATGAAACTAACTCCGCGACTGACAAACAAAGTTAACATACTAAGGCTTTCAGATGTGTGTAGCTCTTAGGTTGGGTGCACAACTTTAACTAAACTTTCAGTGGCTTTTGGAAGCACAGATTCCCTCAACGATGATGAAAGTGAGCACAGCAAAACAGAGGGTCCGAAATTACAAATCCCTTGGATTTAAGTCTTCAAATCTCATCTTTCCTTGCATGTGGTAGAAGGAACTATTAATGAGGGGCCATGGAGTTACACTGTGGTGAGCTCTGGTTTTATACAAATGTGACTGAATCCAAAAACTTATTCCCCTGTGAGAAATAAACAAGCAGTGCTATGCCAGTATGGTTGCATGGCTGCTAAGGTCATTTTCCCTTCTTTTTGCTGTTTCAGTAGCACTAAAGCAAGTAACAGTTAGCATAGACTTTTCAATGCAGGAAAGTGTAGGGAAGCCTACTCTGCTTCAAGTAGGTTCCCCAGAGCATTTGTGAAGGAGGGAGCTGAAGGCCCCATTGCAGAGAGATGGGAGGCTGTACTGAAGGGAACAGAGGCGGCTTTGGTGGGTGACACACATTTGAAGCCTGATTTCACCGGTACCCTGATTTGTGAAGGCATTCCCATCCACTGCCACACTGATTAATTTACCTACAGCACAAGTTGCCAAGGTTATTTAACTATCATTTTCTTGCTACATATTGATTTTATTCTGTTGCCTAAGGGAATAGAAATAATTAGCAAAAGAGTCTTCCCATTGCATTTACTATGTAGTTAATTAGACGTTTTATGATATAGAGTAGTCATGTGAGAAAAACAGTGCTGTAGTAACTCAGGTGTTCTCTTCCAGCTGATGTGAAATGGCAGGTCTTCATTGACTCCTGCTGGCCCTTATTGTTTTACAATAGCAGCGAGAACATAGCTCTAAAAGGCATAGGAAACACAAATGGCTTTTGTTTCATAAACACTCAGAGGCCCAGCATTTGCTTCAGGGAAGCTCACGCTGTTTTTGGCAGTTTGTTGGGGAATTAAGTCCAATTGTTGGAGGAACAGTGCACGGATTTGCAGAGTTTTCTTTCTGTCGCTGTGGGAGGGAACCGGCAAGTCTGTGCCATTTCTGCACTCTTTGCATCCACCTAGTATTTAGATAATCCAGGACAGTCAGGGGAACAATTTGTCTGTGAGCTCAGGGACTCTGGGGCTCACCATGGTGATCCCAAATACTTAGCCTTTCATTGCATCTCTGCTGAGGTTTCTCCTGTGGTAGGATTGCTCTCCAAGAATTGACCAGCTTTGCTATGACAGAAATGCCTTTCTTATCTTACAGTACCAATGCTCTGGGTCAGACAGTTCAAGTTGTGCTGCTCTCTTTCACACTAAGGATCCATGCAGAGTCTCCCACAGGCAGCTGGCAATGGATGCTGTGTCTGCCTCAGGAGGTGGCCGGTTGACCACCTGCACTGACATCTGTGAAATACTCTCCTTGGCAGGTTCTGTGTCCAGCCCATGGCTCGTTGAAGGCCAGAGACTGCTGAGTGGCACCTTTGCATGGCACACTTGATGGTGACAGTCACCAATCCACTTGTGGGTGCCATGAGCTGCCTCACATGTGACTGCTGCCTGTGAACTATGCTTGCAGGTGCTGCTGGGGGTGGCTGAAAGGAGCTGTGATCATGTGTATGTGTACGCAGCAGAGATTAAAAAGAGACTTGCACATGCCAGTAGGTACTTTGGATGTTGATAATGAATCTCTCCCTTGTAACTGAGTGGCTTAAATCCAGCTCATGGCCTAGAACGAATAATGTTCATTCCTGAAAAAAGGACTCCTCAGCATGCTTTTCTGGTTTCAGTTGAACATCTGATCTGTTTCTTAAATTGGGATAGGTACATGTGAATCCTAGAGAGGAAGTGAGGCTGGTGGCTGGATGAAGGTATTTCTCAGTCTCATCTCCTCCCAAAAAGTGACTCCTGTAAAGCTGGAAAGAAGCACATGCTGGCTTGGGTAGTGTTCCATCTGTAGACCCTCACGTCTCTGGAAGAGGTGTGTCACGTAGTGGGTGGTCCTCTGAAGATGCCCACATATAAGTGTTCCAGCTTGTGACATATAGAGTATGTGCTTTGTCAGAGCAGGCAGGACCAGCCAAGAACTGCTTTGGAGTCAAGTAGTGCTGCTTCCTAATAAGAAGACATAGTCTCGGCACTTGGAAGATCAGCTGAATATATAGACTGGTGGCATGTCCCTGCAGATGTCCCCAGTTAGCAGGTGCAGAACAAAATGTCTCCCAGGGAGACATTCATACCTCAGGGAGGGGTCTGAACAGAGACCAGGGTTTCAGCAGCTCCAGGTTCTGCTTTCAGATCCTCCATCATAAGTTTCCATAAGTGATGTGCCTTTTGCTTCTGCAATCACTAGTCTACTGACATGACAAATTCTTTGGGTCTGGGTGCTATGCAATTTTCTGCAACCTTAATTTAATTTGATGCACTTCTAGAGGGTGAGCGTTTCTCTGCAGAGCCACGGGCACCTGATGTTCCTGCTGTGCCGGGGCGCACTGCCTGGGGAGGCACAACCCAACTGCGGGCTCTGGGGATCTGAGTCACTTTCTGGATATTCTTCTCATTATCTAGGGCTGGTACAAGCATCTAAGTCAGATGCCCCAAGGTTGTGTGATGATCCTTCTCATCCCTTCTCCAGACATATGCTTGTTTTTTACCCACATTCACATTTCTATATGGCTAATATCTGTTTTACATCCATTTATTTCCAGCTAAAGGCCTTTTTACCTACAGTCTGTGTTGTGCTGTGTTTTTCCTTGGGTAACTGCAACACACAGGGCATTGTTCTGCAAATCTTTGTTGGAGCTTGAAATAAGGGCTTTGTGTGCCTCAAGATTGTGGTTTGTGGTGCATGTTCAGTTTGGTCGATGTTAGATACTACTTAAAAATAAAATTTCTCTTTCATCAACAGAAAAGGAGAAATTCTGCCCTGCCAAAACCCCTTCCTCTTAGACATTTATCAATGCAGACAAAATATCCTCATCCTAGCTCAAAGCTATTTTTGTGTTAAAAGTGACCTTCCCATTTCAATTTTGCACAAGAGCCTATAACCTCAAAATTAAGCTGTAAGTGTATAAGCAACAACTGGACTACAATTCGATTGCTTCTTCAGAGAAGACTTTTTTTTTTTAAATACCTAGCTAAGCAATATTGCCTCAGTTGAAATTTAAGGTAAGTTCACTTTAAGCCAGCTGTGCTAAAGAAAGGCATTGCCATTGCCTGCCTGCTAGTTACTGCTTCTGTGCCAGAGGGAGGCAGCTGCAACAGCAACGGCCCTCTCTGTTGTGTCATTGTGGGATCCCTGTGAGCATTTCCCAGGCACAGTCCTCCTGCCTAGAGCAAGCAGCTGGCTCTGGTGGTTTGAGGGTTTGCCCTCAGCATGAGTGCGCAGGGCAAGCTACTGGGCAGAAAGACAACGCGAAGCCCTGACTTGATCTGCCAGCAAAACCACTTGTTATCTGTAACCCACTGGAGATGAAAGCAACACTGTTTACCTATTTAAACTCTTGGAATAAACACATTGTAGCTGCAGTATGTTAAGGAGGGAAGCAGGCTATAGGCATGTCGTGATGCTAAGCTGTTAAAACTGATGCAGCAATATGTGGAAGTCTTGTCCATCCATAGCTCCAGATTTAGAGCAGGCTGTGATGTGTAGCACTGAAATGTAGTCCAGGTCGATTTGGGCTGGAAACAGAAGAGGCTGCTTGCATCCTCAGTGACGGGAAGGGGCTTGTCTAAGTGGTAGGTGAAGGAAAGGGTAGCAAATCTTCAAGTGCCTATCATGGACCTTTCAGATATTTTAAGTTGCAGAATGACTTTGCATCTGATGGGAAGAACCACTGGTATCTAAGTTTGGGCTATGTGATTAATCTATGTGGAATGGCAGCCAAAGCCATTTCAACTTTTGCCTGTGATCTTTATGTATTAGGATGACTCCTTGTTTCAGTGTCAAATGAGACATTTCACAGCTCAGAGAGCTGCTTATTTTGTTTGTGATGAAAGCAGTGATTCAGTTGCTGGAGATTAGAGAATCTGTAGTTTCTTATTATCAGATATATAATTTCTAGGGTTGATCTTTGAGCTTGTCTGATTGTAAAATACTTGAGAGCTACCACAGCTGAAGCTAGCACTTCCCCTCATAACCGTTGTTCTTGGTGAAGCTTTCACAGTTG
The DNA here is from genome assembly GCA_013399895.1 of Serilophus lunatus. Lineage (NCBI taxonomy): Eukaryota > Metazoa > Chordata > Aves > Passeriformes > Eurylaimidae > Serilophus > Serilophus lunatus. The sequence continues at coordinate 80,902 of VXBA01005369.1, forward strand.
AGTCTTAGCAGGAAAGGAGGGGAAAATGCTGGGAAAGGAGGGGAAAATGCTGGAATTTCCCTCTGAAAGTAGCTAATCAGGAACCAGTGGTCTCCACATCTGCAGTTAACCTCCAGGTGGGAGATTTCAGGCGTACTTTCCAGCTAGCAGAAGATGTCATGGTTGGAGTATGTTGTCCTCTACTCAGAAGTTGTGTATCAAGTGGTTTCCCTCTCAGCATCTGCCTGGCATGCAAACTTTTGAAGCACACTTTGATGAAAGGTAATCATTATCACTGCAGGAAAATATCCCACTTGCTAATTGAATTCAAATCAAAATATTTAATGCTTGGTGTTTCTGAGACAGAAAACAGGCTGGCCATACCAGACTGCTATCCTTTGTCCTAGCTCAACACTAGCCTAATAAATTTCTGACTTTAGGATGAACTTGCCTCCTAAAACACATGTATCTGCAAACCCAGCTGTGAATATGGCAGGTGGAGAGGCTGACATTCTTTCAGCATAATGATCATGCTGCTGCTGATCTCCTTGAAGCAGTACTCAGGGCTTGATTCCCCTTGACAGCCCTTTCAGTGGCTCTAAAGCCATGGAAATGTGTGATGTGAAGTGACTCATGAGGCTGTGCTGAAATATTAGCAGTATGGCAGAGAAGGAGGAGAGGGTTTTGGCAGCAGCTGGGGATGGAAAGGAGAAAAAGCCCAGTGGGAAACCAAGCTCATCCCTCCACTGTTTCTGACAGAGATGGTGTTTATGGGGTTATTGAAGGACACTACATCTCTTTGTGGACATGCATAATGTCCTGTTTGCAGGAGTCATTGGTCATAGCAAAGCCAGAGGACTTCATCCTGACTTGAGGAATTGTTTCCATAAATGTTCTGCTGATCTCCCAGAGGTGGTGAAAAATGCTCTCATCCAAACCAAATTTATGCAGAAATGGGATCATGTCTTGCAAAATAATCATTGCAGCTGATACATCTGAGTAGTTTGGCAGACAATAGCTGTTTTCACACTCTGACAGGAGCTTTGGCGATTGTGTATAACTGCAGAGGGAAGAGAAACTTGGAGCAACAGCCATAGCAGTTCCTGGCAGTGAGGACAGCAGCACCAGTGAGGTGTGTAGGGGAGAGGAGCCAGCCATCTGCAACGTGAAGCAAAAACCTAAACCAAACCCATGAACCAAAGCATTGTTGGCAGATCCTATTTACTTATTTTTCCTGATTTGCTTTAGTAGCAGTCAAGTGAGCCCTACACAGGCCTGGAATTTCCCCAGGAGCCCTAGAAATCTGCCTGATGGCTCTGCCTTGCATGGGAGCTGCTCCTGGACCAGGGGCCACTTGAGATTCTGCTTCAACCCACCAGCTCACCCTGAGTTTTCACTCTTCCTCCTTCCTTGTGTGGGAAGGTTCTCCCTCCAAGCGCCTGTTTTAGAAAGAGGATTGCCAAGGTGCATTTTGGGCAGCAAGCAGGAGCTTATAGCCTGGATCAGAGGTGACAAATCCTCTCTCACAGCCCGTGTTGCTGTACCAGTGCTGGAGGTGATGGCAACTGACTCACAAGAGACATTTCCTTGGTCTTGCTATGTAGAGGAATGAGGTGCTGAGCCGTGGAGAGTGAGAGACAGAGTTTGGCAATGGAAGGAACCCTGCCATCTTCTTGTATAGGTGTGAAGAGCAGTTTCCCACAGATCTGTTGAGTCAGTCCCATTTGCAGTGCTTGGCTGCTGGTGAGCTTCTGCTTGAGGGCAGGAGACTGGCATGACACACAGGCAGGTGCAGGGAGAAGGAGGAGGAATGGGCTGAGTGTGAGGTGTCAGCATGAGCACTGCCAGGCATTTAAGGGCTCAGTTGAGCTCCTCCATGAGAAGGGCAGAGCTCAAACCCTGTAGACTCATACACCAACTGCCCTGCTATGGACGCTGTGCACTAAACCCTGCAGGCTTGTTCACATATATTTTTTTAGCATTGACCTTTTCCTGCCTTTTCATCTCACTCTTTCCCTTATTTCTCTCTGATAAACTGAAGAAGTGCTTTGTGTGCAAGCAAGATCTACCTGTCATATAAGGGTGTTCAGGTTACTGTAACATGCTTCTATTTCCCCAGCTCCAGCTGGCTCCTCCAAATCCAGTACCCACTGGAGGCTGTTAAAGTTCCACAAAAGGCAAAGAAAACCACAAATCTATGTGGTTTTAGCCTTCTAAAATAAGCATTATCCTACACTTTTAAACTGAATAAGCGCCTCCAAAAGAGGAAATGACAAGAGTAAAGGGAAATCAGTGACTACCAAGGTGCTTGAATCACCCAACCTGCCTTTCTGAAGTTAGCCTCCTACACTGCTGAAATCACTTACGGTAAATTTATCTTAAAAAAATGAGAGTAATCTTGGTTTCTCTCTCTAAAAACAGAAAGTGCTGTTTGACAGAGGGGATCACTGCACACTACTACATGACGTAGGAGGCCCTGTTGAGCCATCTTGCTGCAAAAAAGTTTGAGGAAGAATGACTCAGCAAAAGCTCCCTTGAAATAGGTGAGGCATATGCAGGTTTTGGCTTCTCCCTAAAAGCAAAATGAGTCTGCATCATGATTTAAGCCTGTGGGACCTTGGGCCTTGACCCATTTCCTCTTCTGCTCTTCGAAAAATGAAACTGGCCAGAGTTTGCCTTTAATTTTAATTTTTAATTTTTTTTTTTTTTGGCTTTAATTTTAGGTTAGAGGCTGGTTTGGAGTACAAGTCCTTTAATCTGTTTTTCACAGGTCAGTCACCTACCTAGTGCACTGGGCAGAAGACCATTTAGGGCCAGATGCTGCTGAATATTTACTTCAAGATGCTGGTCCCTCCTGTGCAGTGCTAGATCTCTACACACAAGACCTGACTTGTGGAACAGCATTGCCATTTTTGAACCTATCCTTTCTGATGGTTGTCAGTGTGAGGTCTTGGTGCATGCTGGCTATCAGATGTTGAGCAGAATGGACTAATTCAGATTATCTGTGGTTTCTGGTAGTGTATGTCACAACCTTAGCTATCTATGGAGTGTTTCTATTGTGTCTCTTGGTGCTGAAATGGAGTTTGTCAGTTTTAGGCTTAAGACCCAGTGGGATTGGAGCATTAATGAGAAGCAAGTCTGTGAAACAGAAACTGTCCAGCAGCAGCTGCTCTGAAATGCTGCAAATGAGTACATCTCTGATTCCCTGCCTGCCATCCCCAAGGCCAGATCCTACCCAGCCAAAAGGCTCTGCTCCTTCCCTCATCCCATCATTGTAGTAGAGAGGTCACTGTGTCCATACAAGCTGCCTTTGAAGGTGCAGAGTTGAAATGATACTCAGGAATACATAAACTGGAGTGAAAAGAAATGAAAGCCACCCAAGGCTGAATCAGAAACTCAAGAAAAATAAAGGAGCAGTGTAGAAACAAGTAACACTCTCTTCACACCAAGGCTGTTGAATTCAATACACTTTAAAGGGGTGAAGAGCTTTTAAAAGGTGACACCACATCCGGTACTGTGAGAGGAAGCTACATGCAAAAAGACAGGGCATGTATTATGTAAGGAAAAAGGAATTTTTAAAAAATATTTTTATGCTTTTCCTGGAGAAATTAATTCCTGCGCTCTGGGTCCTGTCATTTTTTCCTCTAATTGAAATATTTCTAAACAGATACGGTTTTCAATTTTGAAGTAACCTGTACTTTTAACCCATGAAAATATTTTCCTGCCCAGTCACTACATAGTTTGTAGTGATCTGCTCTGAATTTCAGGTATCACTAAAATCACTTCAGCAAATGTAGAAATGAGCCAAAACTATGCTTTTGTGGCAAAGGAGAGCAAAGAAAAAATAGTGAAAAAAGGACTTTCCCAGGCTTATTCCATCTCTTCTTGATGTCATTTCATCTGACATTTATTTGAAAATCTAAACATGAGAGCATGTGTATTTCCTGTGCCTCACACTGCTGCTATTTCTGAAGGAGAGGAAATGATTGTTTTCCTATTCAGTTGCTTCTTTTGTTTTGATTTAAATGTTAGCTGCAGATCTGTCCAGGCACTTCTCTTTTGTTCCTCTCCCACCTTTTCGTTTTCCCAACCTGTATTTTGGTTTACAGCCTGTAGCAGGCAGGCTGCTGCTGTGTGCCCAGAAACCACAGGAGTGTGGAAGAGTGACAGACCACATGCTATACACATGCTGATATTTTTATGAAATCAGGTCAGTCATTTTCAATCCTTCTTGCCAGCAGAGGAAGATGACGTCTTGTGTTGTGATAATACTGAAAATCCCCTGTTGCTTTCAGTGTGAGTCAGATCAGAATTGTTCCTAATAGACTCAGTATCTCGACCCATGAGCTGAAGCCCTTGGAGATGTGTCTGTTCTCAACTGTGTACTCTGAAACTTGAGTATATAGTAAATAATTCTTCAAATTACTTGGTTAATTTTATTGTTCAGATGGAGCTAATAATGTCACATTTGGTAGTAAATGTCCAAGACATGTCTTAGAGGTGTGAGTTTGAAACAAGGACTTATCCTATTGTTCATTTTCTGCCAAAAGTTAAATTGCAGGCCATTTTTTCAGATACCTTGTTAGCCAGCATGTTTCTGACTAACAGGTTACTATGGAGACACCTACCAAAAAGCATACAAGTACGTTTATCCTATATTTGTGTGAACTGTTCCTCCTTTCCATATGCTCCTGCTGACTCACGTAAGGTAAGGAGTTGTCTCATAATTTTGGTGGAAGGCCTAATGATCAGATCTGGATCAGAGGGAGTATGCCCTGCCATTAGTTATGGTTCAGCAAGGGCTTTTCCTCTTCTGATCTCCTTTGCTTTGAGCCAGGTGGGTTGCAAAGTCTTATAACATCCGGTAACAGGAGTACCAGGCTCTTTCCTTGTATATTACTTTAGGAATGGGAAGATGGTGAAAAATGGTTCAATTTTTGGAAGAATTATTCAGAGCTGACTACAGTCCTCTTGATGGCAACATGAGATGTTTCTTGGTTTGTAAATGTTGCTGACAAAAGGTGCCTCTGCCTGTGGCTTTGCTCTGGCCAGGGCTCCTTTCCATGTCCCTGTGGTACTGATCTATCCCTGGCATGACCAGTGGAAACCAGGTGGGCCTGCAGCCTGTCTGTCAGGGTGCTGAGCACTGGCCCTTTCAGTACATGCAGAAAACACTCAAATATACCACAAAGTAAATTACAGCAGGTTGCCTAAGTTCACAGAGAAGGTGGAGGACGGGGTGGAGGGGAATCTAGATCTTGATATGCTACAAAGCCACCTTCTTCCTTCTCTCTGCTGTGCTCAAGGAAGCCCTCTTTTTCCTTAGCATTCTAAAACACCCTTTTTTTGCAGCTGGCAGAGAGCATTTCCTTCTGAAACTGTGCAATCACTGCTGCAGGTCACTAAGACATGTCTGTCTCCTCCTGGAGAAGGCTGTCAGTCAGCTCCTTCTCCCTGTGTTTTTCAGACAATTGAGCTGCCTTCCTATTTTGCTCCATGCCCCTTTCATGGTAAAACTGATGCCAGATGAGTTCTGGCTGTTTCCTCACTAGCGTGAACTCTGTTTTACTATGTCCTCCCTAAATGTCTGTGTAGGGGACAAGTCACAGCTGGATCTTTTCAGGAGGTCTGGGAGTGCAAGAGGGATGAAATCCCATGCTGCCTCCCCAAAGTGCATGTTGGGGGAAAACTGATGGAGTGAAGCATAACATGAGCTCAGGGCGGGAGGGGCAGCTTCTTCCCCAAGGGCTGATGAAGGATTAGGAGCCACAGAAAAAGATGTTGGTTGCTGGTGTCTGTCTCACTTGTGACGCAAACCTAGCATGGCTAAGTCTGCATGGCTGAAATCAATCCAAGTGATACGGGCTTGGGATGTCCCACCAACAGCAACAGAGCTGCTGGAGTCTGGCACTGTGGTTTCAAATCTAAATATTATCTGCAGTGGTGTGATTGATCAGAAAAGAGAAATGGGATGGGTTATGGCTGGCGGGTAGCCATGTCTGCTCAAGAGCACCACAAGAAGCTGATGGTGGTTGCCAAAGCCAGGTCAGCTCTCCTGGAATTGCTCAGTGCCTGGACGGGGCAATGCTATGCCACGCCTGGGGCCTCTAGACATTGTTGTCCTCCAGATAAATAACAGGGTTCAAGCTGCTGATGTTGCTTGTAACAATGTGAGTCAGGTTTTCCAAAGAGCATGTGCTGAGCTATGGGAAAATCCTGCCCTTTGTTTAGGTGTCTGCTGGGGTGCTGAGTTCCTGAGAAATTTCAATGCCCTCCTCTAGGAGATGCATTTCTTTGGGTACCATGGCTTGCATCTTCTGCCCAGTCTTGATCCTATCCTCCCTGGCCCTGTATCCCTTGGTATGATGCCCCAGCTCTGAGTGGGATTGTACACTCTCAGCATGTCCTCCAGCTAGCCTTATTCCTGGGGAAGGAAAAGTGCTGGTCCTTGGCCTTTACTCACCTTTGCAGTTCTCTGGGACATTTCCAGAGTTTATACACCCTGCAAAGCCTGGTAAGAGCCAGGCATCACCAGTGGCATATTTGAAATCAATAGACAAAGGTAAGATTTTGCACGATGCTCTGTTCTGCTCTGGAGCAGAAAAACCCAGTGAAGGTTTTAAATGCACTGAAATTACGTCTGGTTTAGGAAGTCCCTGCGATGTAAATTGCTGTAGGTTGGGAATGGATTCAGGGGAGACACTGCTGTATGTTTGCACTATTCTTGTGCTCTTCTGAGGCTGCTGCCTGGCTGGTTTCAGAGGGCGGAGATAAAGCAGGACAGACTTCAGTGCCCCCACACATCTGCTTGGGGGTCACATGGTGACACGAGGCTCCCACAGAGACCAACACAGTGGCACCTCTGGGGAAGTTCCCGCCTGTGCAACTAGGTGAGATCAGGCAAAATTGGCTTCCCCATGTACCAAGTGACTTTTGCTTAGGACTGCACGTTTATTTTTAAAAAGGGAAATACAGCTGTATGCTTTTCACACTTGCACCAATACCGAGAAAAGCCACAGAGATGAAGCTATTACAGGACAAACCCCAAATCTTGTCAAAATGATTCCAGCTGTGCTTCTCTTTTTACATAACACTGTGGTGTAATATTTTTACTGCTTTTCTGTTTTGCTTTTTGTTGTTTTTGCCTTTGGCAACGTGGACAAGGTGCAGTGGTAAATTTCAGAGCAAATACTGCCATTCCAATGGGCTGGCTGCAGTGTTCTCTGTGCCTACAACCAGCTAGTGAGCGAGACTATGGAGATCAGTTATAATCTTCAAGTCAAGTCTTCAGTCTGTTTTCCCTCTATCAGTTTTTTATTTCCCATTTTCCCCTTTTTTTGCCTTGACTTTTAAACGTTGTTGTTGTTGGATGGATAATGCCAGGACACCTTGTTTGTTTTTAACTCTTTTTTTTCTTTTCTTCTTTTTAAACATGATTTAAAGATTTTCCCCCTCCTTTACCTCTTCTTTTACTTAATGCAGCTAAGATGATCTACAGTGAAGCTGGGAACTAGATGGTGGCTTTTAAGGTGATGACTCCTAGAAACTCTGTGAAACCAGCAGGAATGTTGCCAGAACCATCTGCTCAGTACCCTGTGGTAACAGGTGTAATGTCCATCAACTTTCTGAAGCTGTGATTTAGTTATGATTGGCCCTGCTTCCACTCCTGATGCCGCAGTAACACTAACACATACCATACACATCCACAGGGAGAGAAATGTCTGCAGTGGTGCCTGTATGACCTTGCAAGCTGCCCATGGACACAGGGAGAAGAGCTTGGCTTTTTGGGTAGCTTGTTATTTGTCTTCTCTGAGGAGAAGGCTGAAGTCCATGTGGAAGATATTTAAATTAAATTCCTGTTTGTTTAGTGGCCACAGCAGCTGTTCCTTTGAATCTGATGTTTCTTCAGAGGGGGAGAAGTGACCATAAAATGGTCAGTGATCCTACATTGCCCTGAGCTGTTTGGGATGCCAGACATGAAGGATAGAGAGCTGCCTGTGACCACCTCCTGCACAATCTGCAGTCCCTGCCCAGGGCCACATTGGACACTTCAAATCCTGCTTATAGAAACTGTGAGAATTTGAATTGTTATTATTCGAGATGTCTTTCTTAAAATGCTGCCCAAAGCTCCAAGCTGTGTGAACAATAGGACTTCATATTACCCCCTGCAACCTTTCCTGCCAAGAGAGAAAATAAAACTCTTTAGTTTCATTTAAATGGAGTAAATTGTTGTGGTTTGAGTTTTGGTTTGCATCTTAAGGTTGTGTAATTTACCATAATCTATTTCTATGAAATTAACTGAAAACATACTGGAAAATCATCACTTGGAAAGAAGATCCCTCAGCCGTTTGGTTGGCTGTGACTGGGGCATGGAAACTTTACCTTTAAGCCATTTTTACCCTTAGCCAGGGTATTGCCCGGAATGGAGGATGAGCTGTCAGATGGCAAAGCAGTCCCACTACAGTTTTCCAAACAAACCTGGTAGTTATCTTTGCAGTGTAGAAGTGTAGGACTGAGTAGTTGTCTTCATACCTAATACATGAGGAACCAAGATTGTTTGGCTCAGCCTATGGACCTGCTTAAGGCCCTAAACTGATTTCAATGGAAATGAAATGAAATGACTAAACATCCTTTGCCAGGGTGTGATCTTAGCTAAAAGGATACAGAAGGCTCTTAAGGGTGAAAGGAACTAGTAATCCTCTGCATCCTTTCTGGAGGATTGCAGCCAAGTCATGACTGCAGTACGTGGTAGTGCTTGTGATGAACTCAAACAAAAAACATGGCTGGAAAGAATCTGTGCTAAGAGGACAGGCCAAACCAATGGGATTTTATTTATATCACAAAAGATGGTGCTAAAAGGAGAGTAAATGGCTTAATAGGTTAAGTTAGTTTAATGTCCTGCATGAAAGTAAACTGTGAAAGCATAAAATGCTGGAGCAAGATGAAATTCGACACAAAAATACTGATTTATCCTATGCTGCAAACCATGTTTATAAAATCTAAAGATGCTGGAAATGCTGGTCTATAACAATGCTGCATGACAATGTCAGTGGGGAGCATCATATCTCCTGAGTGCATGCTCCTGGGAGGATAACATAGCATTCAAGTAGCACTCCAAGTTCATGTGAATTCAAGTGAATGCTGAAGCTATGGGAAATCATTTTATTTTCTTTGGCAAGATGAACTGTTGAGCAGATGAGAAACTAAATATCCTTTTGATGGAGGGGAACAAAACTCAGTGTTTCAGCCAAATTTATATTTTCCTATGTAAGTATTTTTTTTTCCAGAAAAGGCATGAAGAAGGGACTGAAAGTTTAATTTTAAGATTTGATGTTCAATTTTTGCATAATTAGGAAATAAAATACTCTGAAAGAAAAATACTTGTCAGTGTCAGGTTTTGCTTAAGTTGTTCATAACATTTTGCACTCCTGTTATGTCTGTCATGATGAGATATTGTTTTTAAGGCACTCAGTTCTTTAGTCAGGAGACTAAATCTCAATCTGTGAGTGTCCTCTCTGTATCCTGTCAATGTAAATATGTAAATGTGAATAGTGTAATTGAATTAGATATGTAGACTTTTAATGGAAAGAAAAGTTAATTTCTTGATTAAATTTATTCTAGGGTTTGCATGTCTTCAGATGAGCTACTAAATTTACTTGTCACTCCGAAATGCTTATTTTTATGTCATGAAAAGAATGCAAAAGGAATAAACTTAGAGCTTATGAAATTAAAATAACTCTTCTAAAAAATAGATCAAAGCTAGAATTTAAAGTATTTGTTGTTGGGACAGGTTTATAAGTGTTAATCAGAGAGCATGAGCCCAGTAGATTAATTTTTCTTTTTGTTTTCCTGCCCCAAATGTAGCTGGAGTATTGTGGGAAGAGGATTACCTAGGAGAGGAGAGGAATATTTAGGGTTTGAGTAGAAGAGCATACAGCACTATTACAACTGGACTTTTTTCCCAGATGTCTGTATTCTTATTCAGGGCCTCATCCTCAGAAAGAGGATCTATCCACTATCTTGTAGTGCTTTGACATGACCTTTATGCTCTTAGTTCCTAATCTGTGGTGTTCAGCACTTGAAAATCTGGTTTTGGAGATTTTTTTTAAATTCCCCTCCAATCTTCGCCCCATGGTTCTTGTTCTCATGGCTTCTTAATCATTTTCCTCTGCCTTGGCTTCCTGAAAGCAGCCCATCTGCTCTTTTGCACTGGTTTCAGTCTACACTGAAACCGCAAAACTCAGATTAGGCTCTTCAAAAGCTTTACCAGGCTTCAGGAACTCCTGAAGCAAATCTGGGCCCGTTTTCATGCAAATCCAAATACCTTTTATGGTTTCGTTTCAACTTGACATTTTGATTTTGAGATTTTTTGAGCTTCTCAGACCCTACGGCCTTATGTGAAACCCAAAGGGCGTGAACTTACATGAACTAAAATGGAAAAATATTCAGATGAACCCACTGAAAACTGAAACTACGTTCCCACAACCGTGCTTAATAAACTGCTCTGTTTTTCTCTTAATTGCAGAAGTGGCAGCTACTGTTCCACAGCTAGGAGCTGCAGCAAGGCAGAGTTTCCAGTTTATGTATACTAGATTTATTAAGTAGGGGTCCTGGTAAATCACAGGTGGTTTATAGTCTTCCATCTGGGAATCAGAAAATAGGGAACCTCCTCTGTCTCCCTGTGACCAGAGCAATTTGAAAATCAATGTTTTCCCCTCCCAGGATGTGCTGGCATAGGGGTAATGCAGGATTTCTCGTCATGATGTGTCAGTCTCTCTCTGTCACTTCCAGGAAAAATGCAGTGTGGTGTCCTCCACCTCAGAGTGGCTGAGAGCAGTGCCAGGTCAGCCCAGCACTGACTGTGGTGAGGGAGTCTTGGTACTGCTCTGGCTGAACATCTCCAGCATCTCTCTTTTTTTTTTTTNGTCTGCACCAAACAGCCATAGGGGACCTGGCTAGATCCCACTGATCCTCTGCTTGGTCCCCCACACCAGGTCACACTAGCTGTGAGATGCATGTTTCTGACAGCAAATGGATGCACCAAGACATTAATGGTTTAGTACCAACCGTCTCCTCTGTTCATGCTGCCCAGGAAAAAAACAGGAGCAGTGGCAGAGGTGTGGGGAGTGTAAGCCAAGCCTGGGAGGCTGTCCTCACTTCTGGGCTTGGTCCTGCCCAAGAACCCTGGTCTGCTTTTTTGCCTCAGGTTTGAAGCACAAGAGTAAGATATGGTAGACCCCTCCCCCCTTAAATGAAACAACTGGTAGCAGTGAAATTTATTTTCTTTTAGCTAAAAAAAGCCCCAAACCCTTATTGGCAAAGATATTCTCAAGGTTTTAGAGGGAAACCCCATAGCATGATCCACTTCCATATGCAAACAAATGGTAGTATATGACCTTTTGATGTCATGTGCCCAATGAGACGTCACTGACCAAAAAAGCATGGAAAACCCACTGTGGAGCAGGGGCTGTGGATGACCGTGCTCAGCCCTCGGTTTTCACATTTTAAAGAAAATATGTGGGTGTGAGACTGAAGGTCTGCCATTTCGAAGGCTGGCTCTGATTTTGTATGTCTGTGTCAATGGGAGAAGTGAGCCAATCTACACCTAGGAAAATGAAGCCTTTCGAACTGAAGCTTTCAAAACCATCAGCTAAGACTTTTTATGTTAATTAAAAGATTAATATAATTGGTTTAAACAGCATGTAGATTGCAGCAGCCTATTAGGGATGTTCTATCTGCAGTTTACATGAAGTTTACTCACTACAAATACCATATGTACAATGAAACAAAGAAGATGATGAGGTTAGTCATGGAGAGGACCAAGTTGTCCTCATTAGTTACCTTGTGGTAAAAAACAAAGTCAGCTTATCTCTTCTACGAATTTACTATGGACTAGTTAATACTTGGTACCTGCTTGTTTTTGTCTTCTCTTTCAGTCCTCTCCCACCAACTTCTCATGCACCAGAGGCTTTGTTTCTGAGAATTATCTGACTTCCACAATAATACTTTCTGCACACAAGGTCATTGCTGGAACTTGCTGCTTCAGAGCTCCTATATCTGGTAATAGACACAAGGATTAAGCCCAGGGTGACAGAGGAAACCAAGCTGGAAACTGAACCTAGGCACTGCCAGTTAAGTTTCTTGCTTAGAAATGGTTTGACATTTTTTTCAATCTATCTCTCTGGGACTGTTTTACCTGGGCTGAGCAGTTAGTTAATATGCTAGCCTTTTTTTTGGGCTGCCCTCTTCCCAACACCAAAGTTTATGTACTTCCTAGCACGCTGGTTTGTGTTTTTTTTTTTTTTTTGCCGGTTTTTGTTTGTTTGTTTGTTTTTGTTGTTGTTGTTTTGTTTTGTTTGTTTTTTGTAATGGACAGGTGTTAAAAACAGCAGTTAGTCTTCCATGGTATGTGGACAAAACTACTGACCAGTGTCTCTCCAGCAATTTCTTAGATTCACTTTGAACAAATCTGAGAAATGGTTATGTCTTGACTTTCTTTCTAAGAGATTTACATACTCCTCATGAATGGAGACACAAATAGAGGCTTCACTTGTTGTACTTTCTGATAGATATGCAAGAAAGATGAATCTTCCACAAGAATATTTGCCAATCTTTTACTCCTATGTCTATGTTCAATTCTGATGCTAAAAACATATTGCATCAAGAATTCTTTGTCTCTGAGACAGAAAACAGAGAATTTATTATGCAAACCGGGGCTTTAATTGTTCAAAGCTTCTAGAGAAGAAGGCCATTAACCTTAACTGCTCCTCCATTTATAAATATCAGTCTGTTCATCAAAATGGCATTGCCCCCTGGAAGCTTGATGAAACATTGAAACCCGAACCACCTCAGCATGACCAAAACATAGAAAGTAGCAGAAACTAGGAGGATTTTAGACATACCTGATTGCCATTAGTAATGCCACAATCATTGCTTTTCCATGGCCAGACTGGCAACACCTTTGAAGATGTCGAGGTGATTTCTGACAGAGGAGTGTCTGTTGAGGAACAGTGTTTTGGGTTCAATTTAAATAGGTCAGCAGAAGAGATAGCTTGGTCTTTTTCTTTTCCTTTAACCAGAACTGACGGAATTTTCTATGGAGTTCTCAGCTTTACCATGCTATGGTTTTACTATTGGAAAACCTGATGTATGGCAGTTTTGGGTGAGTCTCACACTTTCCTTATTGGGTTAAAAATTCTTAAATTCAAGCCACTAGTAATGTTTCCCAACTTCTTTTACTTCCAAATCACAAGAGTGCTTTTCTGTGTTGCTTATAAGAAAAAAAGATCAACAAATTGTTTAAAGTGTTATGCGTGTGAAACACCATCTGATCATTTTGCATTGGCATGAATGGTTGCAAAAAGGTGGAAAACAGTGCTCTGTTGGTCCATTCAGAGCATTTTGGGTTTTTAGGTAGCCTTTTATTAACATTTGGCTTGAGCTTTGTATCTGCTTGGTAATGACAGATCATTTGTATGATGAGAAGTCTGCGGGACATCAGAGTGACAGATCTGCCAAATGAAATGGGCAACTCCCAGCACAGTGGTCAGAGGAGATGGCTGCCTAGGGGTGTTTCGGGGAGTACATGTAATCATCTGATGAATATGGCTTCAATGTTTCTTAATGGGAATATAGAAATAATGATGAGTGAATGTTGAAAAGCAAAGCCCATACGCCCATACGCTTTGTCTTGAGACCTCATCCTTTGAAGGCTTCAGTCATTTCAAAACAATGCTGTGCCTCTGAGTGACATTTTATCCCTAGAAGAGGCCAACTGATGTTGGCTGTGAAATAGCTTTCAGAAAGCTCAAGGGATGTTTAGATTTGAAATCACATCTCACCCACACATGGCAGGTTGCTTTCTGTTTAATGCTTCATTGTGATTTTGTTGTTTGTGAGTGCAACAAGAGGCTGCAGATGTTTATTTCTTGTGAAGATTTTGCACATCCTATGACAGCTATCCAGACTGCTGGCTGGCCTATCTGACCCTTCTGAGAAAATCAGAAGGGATTGGAAAAATAATAAACCACCAAAATAGCTGCTAGGGTAAGAGATGGAAATCTATAGTCTCTGAAAATGGAAAATGAAAAATTTCAGAGAGCAGTGGAAAGCATGCATCAGCTGTAATGGAGGATGTAATTCCGCTTCATATTGGTTTGACAAAAATTGCTTACTTGAGACACCTACTGGGTCTCATTTTCCCCCCCTGCTCCTGAGTACTTCTGTTTTCACTAACTGTCTGATTGCAATGGAATGGAGCTCCCTCAGCTTTACATGGAAGATACCAAGGCCTCTATCTGCCAAGGGCTGTCCTGTGTTACGAGGGAACACAGTCTTTTACTGCAATGCAAATATTAGGACAGATATGAAAAAAAATATAGACACCAATTTAGCAGGATAGTTTGCTTTTGTTTTTTTGAAGATCTGACACCAGATGCAATTTATTTTGCCTGACTTATACAAGTACCTTTTCCTCAAGCTTCTAGTCACTATTTTTCTAGGGAGTGGATGTGTATGAGAGGAGTCATATGGTTCTTGCATTAGGCTGATCTTTGTGCTCCAGGTGGTGGGCATAATGTGGGATGGCATTAGTCTGAGGTAGGCTCTGACATTCAGCCATGTCCTCTCTGTGATCGATGGCATATACCACCCCTTAGTGTCCTGGTGGTAGCAATGTCATGTTCAGAATTAATATTCTTCAGAGTAAAGTCATCTGAAAGCTTGTTTGTTCCCTGCTAGGTAGAAGGACTGCCTGTAGATTCGATGTGGTCAGGAGCATGTTCAGGTCTTTCCGCTGTCTTGGTTATACTTTTGACCCTCCCTGTCTGATACCAGTGGAGGTAGAAGGCTGCTGTAGCCCTCTCTCCATAGTATCAAAAAAGCTCCAGCAGAACAAATATTTTCCTGCTTGTCTTTGTAACTCGATACAATTCCATAGTAACTATGTTCCACTGCCAAAGTTACTCAGGTCTATAAAAACTGATGGGAAATGGTACCATCTGCTACTCTAAGCACCTCCTAGGAGATGGTTAACCAGCAATTGGGGATTTTTTGCAGACAGCTCAATGCAGTGTTGTACTTTGCGTGGCAGTCACTGAGCCTTCTCCAAAACCTTTACCAAAGTAATTTTTCTTTGTGCAGGATGGTCTCTTCACAGGAGTCCTTACCTTGGCCTGACATTTTCTGAGTTGATTCTTTGTGTCTGATGAGCCTGAGGGACAGCAGAAAGAAGTGGCTGTTTAATAAATGCTAGACACTTGCCAGCTTTTGTTGTGCTGCTTCTTGGCAAGTCCCCCCATCCCTAAGCTTTTTCTTCTTAAAATGATGGGGCACTATATTACATAGATATAACTGAGCAGTTTTGTTTTAAAAAGCCTCCTGGCATCTGTCTCACCCAAGTGTTTGGTCAGCAGCAGTAGGAACCCGAGTGCCCTGCCCACACAGCAGACCTGGCCTCTGTTGCAGTGAAAACTCAGGTGGTGCCTTTTCTCAGAACTTCCTGCTGCCCACCTGTGCTTCTGTACAGGCACATGCCTACCATGCCTGCAACCAGGTCATGACATTCTTCTCCCTAGTGCACTTCCAGGGTGGGTGAAATCTGGTTTCCTAAAGCTCTGTGACTTGTGCTTTGCTGTGCTGGCACTTCGGACAGAGCTGATGTGACTCCTGCACCAGGGAGAAGCTGGTGAAGGGTCTAGACAGTAAGTCATACGAGGAGCAGCTGAGGGAGCTGGGGTTGTTGAAGGAAGCTCTGGGGGGACCTTATCGCTCTCACCTGAAAGGAGGTTGTAGTCAAGTGGATGTTTGCCTCTTCTTCCACGCAACTAGGGACATGATGAGAGGACATAACCTCAAGTTGCATCAGGGCAGGTTCATGTTGGACATCAGGAAGAATTTCTTCATGGAAAAGGTTGTCAAGCATTGGAATGGGCTCTCCAGAGAAGTGGTGGAGTCACCATCCCTGCAGGTGTTCAAGAAATAGCTGGAATTGCACTTAGTGCTACGGTTTAGTTGTCATGGTGGTGTTTGGACAAAGGTTGGACTTGATCATCTTGGAGTTCTTTTCCAACCTAAATGTTTCTGTAGTTCTGTGATCTGCTGCCTGACCAGTGATGGCTCCATGATGCTTCTTTCAGCTGGGAGCACTTGCAGGACACCATTCTTGCTTCTTTTGCCAGTTGCCTCCTCCGGAAACTTCTAGGAAATTGCTGTCTTAGAAAGCTCAATGCTGTTGAAATTCGGGTATGTTTGGGGATGGCACAGTTGGAAGATGGATGGGAACAAATTTGTGAAGAGACACAGAGGCAGCTCAAGGTTATAAAAAACTCATATTCCTTAGAAAACTAAATAAAAAATGGGCTAAATGCAATAAGAATTTTATATGGATTGGTTTTTTTTTGTTTTTTTTTGGTTCTCCTACCTTATGTAGGCCATCTCCATCTGTAAAGACATCTAATTCTGTACCTATCCTCACAATCTGAATTTGTAAGCAGTTAACTAGGAATTTCTCAGCCATGATAGTCTGTCCAGGGGGCCACCTTCAGGAAGCACAGGGCCAACATCTGAGTTTCAGGGAGGGGAGACATGGCAGCCTCATGGGTTGGCTTCCCTCCATGCTGCAGAAAGTCCTCATGCCAACATCTCACAGCAGGGCCACCTGTCTGTCAGGTGGATGGAGAGGGATGGAGTCTCTGGTGACTAGCTGGGTACAGACAATGGGTTTGGCAAAACCAAACTTTGCTCCCCTGCTCCACAAAGTGCTCTGAAGCTGTTAGGTAGGCAAGCCTTTAAAGTTTCCTTGTTTCCCAGCCCTCAGTGTGCTTGACTGTGTCACTTTGCATGTATAAGAAGTAGTGTTTAGCCTTGAAAGTATTTCGATAGCAAAGCACCTGTTGTTGGACTGATGAGATAGTACTGAAAAGTCATTTGAGAGCTAGATACAGTGTCCCTAAATATTTTTGTGCTGCTGTGATGCCAGTGGTGCTGCTGGGAAGAGAAAAGGATTCACAAGAGGCGAGTCTCACAGGGAGAGGTTATTGCTCCAGAGAATTTGGGTTTTGCTTGCCTGCATGTTCAGCAAGCTGTCTTTCATTCAGACAAATGCCTGAATCTTTGTGTGGTTGGAAGCATCTATTTCTGCAGTCAGTGTGCTGATATTTATTGATCATTATCCATAGTTTTTCTTTCAGAATGCCTCAGTCAGAGAGGCAGAAATAATACTGGCATTACAAAACAATTTTAATGACTGGTAAACAGTTGAATAAAACTGTTTGCAAACAGCTGTAGGGCTCCAAGCTGTTTTGACATCTCCATGGCAGAATAAACTGAATGACTGACATAATCCTGGAAATCAGGACTGTCTCACAAGTGAACTACAGACAGCAAAATATTTGCTAAATAGTTCCTTTCAGGCTTTTCAAAAAGTAATTTCAAATGTGTCTAATGCCTTGCTTTATACAACCGAACTGTTAGCTGAACTCTGTCAGCACTTTTAAAGGATCTTTTTAAGGATGCAAGTGGTTTGGGAATCTATCATGTTAGTTCAGCAAAAGAACAAGAGGGTATATTTCATGTGGCTGGGTCACTTAGTATGGATGCCCAGGGCACATCTAATAGTGCCTTTAGCACCATAGCAGCTGCTGCACCAGCTGTAGTCTAACTGTATCAGTAACGCTACAGTACTCAGCCAGCAGTTACCTACACCACAGTCTCTGCTGCACTACATGAATTTTGCTGCTGGACACAGGGAAATAGTTCAGCAAAATGCTTTCAGCTAGTAAATGGAACTTGGTCTCTTCATTTCTTTGTTTCTATAAAAATGTCCACAGAGCTATTCTCATTTCTCTGTCTTAGGAGACAGGAGCTTTAAGTAGAATAAAATAATACTTTTTGACAGAAAAAATACTTGGCCTTGTGGCCCGGGCTCACTCAGCCTCTTGAACATGCTGTTAAGGGGGACAGCTCACATACTTTAATTCAAAGCTTTTGCAGAATGACCAAGGCTGCATGCAATGTGATGTTAACGAGCTTTTTCCTGCTGTGGATGCCACTGGAAGTCCTGCCTGCCACCATATTCCAGCTGTCAAAACACCAGCAGGGTGCAGAGTGCTGTCACCAGCTGCACTTTACCAGTGGTGGGTATAAAATTT
Organism: Serilophus lunatus; assembly: GCA_013399895.1. Lineage (NCBI taxonomy): Eukaryota > Metazoa > Chordata > Aves > Passeriformes > Eurylaimidae > Serilophus > Serilophus lunatus. Next base: position 99,030 of record VXBA01005369.1, read on the forward strand.
GTAATCAAGTTGTAAGTTATTTCAAAGCACCTCATCTGATTGAGAATATTCCTTGTCTCTTTTCTTTCTGGAAGGGAGTTGTCCGGGTAGTTGGCAGGTATATCAAAAGCCATCTTGTCCAGCAGACCCTGTCCTAATTAATGGAATTAGGACTGGTGTGATGTGAAAGAGAATAGCCTCAAACACAGTTGGTAGTTTGCTCTAGATGCATGTGTTTTTTTTATGAATGAGAAAAAGTTTGAGGGAGCTGAGATTGCTAGCCCTGCCTTATCAGTTATGATTCCTTTGATGTACATGGAGTAACACTAATCTAGCCAAGGATTAGACATGGGGTCTTTCCCTAGTGGAACAATAAACCCATTAATTAACACTGCTAATGTCAATGTTATGGGCTTTTCTAACCTCCTGTGAGATATCCAGTTCTATGAATAATCTTACTGTGGTTCTTTTCTCCCTCTCCTTACCTTTTAATGGGGGATAATGACACAGGTTAGATACTTTTGTATGAGATTGTCTGTATGCATCATGAAGTCTGTATAGTGGTTGATTCGGGTTTTGTTGGCTTTGCATAATTCACATTTATTTTATTTTCTTCATATGAAAACTCAAGTGGATATTGGCTGGAGCACAGCAATAAAAAATATTTGAGTGCTACTTGGGAAGATGAATGGCACTGCAGAGCTCCTGCAATTATAGCTGGAATTGAATATTTTAATTTTTCATGCTTCTATTCCCCCTTAGAAAAAACTTGGCTACTTCTGTTCACATTGCTGTGAGTTGTATTGAGGAGAACTGGTGAATGAACTCCTCAACATAAAACCACAAATGTTTTCCATGTAGAGGAATAAAATCAGATGGTTTGGGGGAAAGCATCCTTTCTTCTGATGAGAATCTAGGCCATAAGCCAAAAGTACTGTTTGTTCTCAGGCTAAATATAAGTCCGAGGCGGACAACTGCTTTTGGACCATATAACTCTACACTCCTCCTCAGTACTCTGGCATCAGTTCTGTGTGGGGCTGAGGGCAGGAGGTATGCTGCCCTGGGCATCGCAGTGCCTCCGTTGTTGCAGGAGGAGCAGATATGCTGGAAAGGCTGAGCCATGCCCTGTGCTATCCTTGTTCATCACAGAGGAGAGAAAGGCTTCTCAATGTGCAAAATGAACAAGGTGCTGAGGGCTGAACTGTCTTGCAAAGAAAGAGGAAACAAGGGGGGAGTAAAGCTCTATGTCAAATGTTTGAGTAATTTATCCCAGTATATGCTAGTTTCATCATTTTTCCTGAGGGAAAATAGGACCACATAGGAAGGGGTAACAGAATGCAGCATGAGGTCCTGTCTCCTCTGAATGTGGTACCTGTCTCTCTGGCAGGGATGCGTGCCATGGCTGGAGTGCTTGCTGCTGCCCTGCTGAGCAGAGAGAACGGATTAATTCAGTTATGGCCATGTCTTTTTTGGGAAGGAAAACCAGGCTGGGAAGTGTGTAGTGAGATGAACAGGAGGCTGGTAGGAGGAGGTGTGCTTCTGGAGCTGAGGATCTCACAGCACCACTCCCAGCAGCTATCATGGGCATCTCTCCAATGCCAAACATCACAGGCCTTTGAATCTCTTTTTGTCCCTGCTTTGCAATTAGTGCTCAGCAGTGACACTGCTCTGGGTCCTGCTCTCCTTTTAGAGCAGCTGCTATTGAGAATGGACAAGCTGAAGAAAGAGGCTTAGGTTTGTTGATCATTGAGAGGGTACCATAACCATCACTATGTCACTGAGCTGGAAAAATAAGACAGTGATAAACTTGATTACCAGGTGAGAGTTTTTGTTTTCTGAAAAGAGACAGGAGAGTATTGGTATATTTATACTGGCATTCTTCAATTAATTTTTTTATATTGTTCTGGTTACTCATGCTCCAGAAGGACTAATTAGTTAAATAGTTACAGTGAGAAGATTGCCATATCTTCCTTTGGAAGAACCATGAAATGAAGCTGGCTTCTGAAAATGGAGATATTAATGATGTCTCCTTATAAATATATATTTTTGGGAACAGGGAGAGAGGAGAAAAAATCACAGAGGGGGAAGAAATATTTGACTTAAGTGACACTACTGGAACAAACTCAACTGGCTAGAAATCAGCCATGAGAGAGTTTAGACTTGAAATTAGTAAAGCTGTTCAAAGATTAAAGTTCTGGATGAGTCTCTCAAGCAGTGTAATGGGGACAAAGACCTAAATCTTTTTCAAAATGGAATGTACCAAGTTATTGAAGTGATTGTGCAGCAGGGGAAGAAAATTCCTAATAACAAACAAGACATGTCCTCAGATAACCATGAACTAGCACGTCCAAAGGGATTGGAAAGGAGACTAGATAAAGCATTCATATTTCCCTGCTTTAAAACCATGCTTGCAATGGGATGTAGGAGCCATGGAGGAAATCCTTTCCTCTCCCCACAACAGTACCCTAAAGGTTAGCTATGGATAGATAATGACAGGATATATTGTGAAGTAGGAGACTGCTGCTGTTCACTGCTCTGGTGGAGAGATGGTGCATCCCATGTGTGTCCTTCAGTTTAATCTCTGGATTTAGAGCTGAACAGGAAATTTCCTACAAGCCAAGTGAGAAGTGCTCTTTGCTGCCCTTAGCCCATAGGTAAGGCATGGTCCAATTCCAAGATCAGTGTGGAAGCTCACCGTGGCAGCCTCCTTCTCCCATCAGCAGACAGAAACATTCATTTTTGAGGAGTAACTCATCTGACCTATTTTATATATTTACTTTGAGATAGGAAAAGAATGTTCCAAAAATGCATATCCCTTTTCCTTGCTGATTCTGGGAATCAAAATAAGTAGTTACGTGCCAGAGGAATCCTTTTGTCCTGAGGATAGGGTATGGCAAGGAGAAGAAAGGAGTTTTTTTTCTTAGAACAGCTGCTCTGACAAGTTCCCAGGGAAACAAGCATTTGTTTAAGATGGGAGGAATTAAGTTCTTTAAATAATCACTTTCCTTGGCTATTCAAACTTTCATCAGCTCTCACCTCATCAGCCTCTGTCTTTGATGGATGTCAAGGAGAGCTTTACCAGCAACCTTTATGGAAGGAGAACTGAGCTAACATGAAAGTATTTTGCTCTGTGTGTGTCTGCATGTGGTTAGAACTGCAAAACAAGACAACAAGGCTTGCAGCTTTTCTTAGATACGCTCATTTACATCAAGATGTGTTGCCCAATTACTACAGGGTCCTTTTATGGCACTTTCCTTTTTAGATTGTGGTGGATCTTACATATATGAACCTTTATTTATGTGTACGTGATATGCATTTATAAGCCTTTACTGTGGTATGGGAAGAGGAAATGTATTGGTTAAAGAGGAAAGTGTTGGGTTTTTTTTCTCATAGGAAGTAATCTTGCTTTGTAAGCATATTTGTTGTAAGTAGGTACAATGGAAATGTTTATCTTTCACTTTCAAGAAGTAAACTACTATGAATATAATATCAGTTATACAACACCTGCATGACTACATTATCACTTGAACTGATGTGGAAATTATTTTTAAAATCATCTGTGGTGCAATAACTCTCTGAAGTACCTGAAAGATGTAAGACTGTGTTCTCACATCAGTGAGGTTGAAAGTAACTGGAGTGGAAACAAGGAGATTATTTATATCTTAATTACAGCACTGAAATAGAATTATGAATTAAAGCAACCTGGTAACCTCCATAGGTTCTTTCATTGCCTCTTTCTGTTAGTCTCCTATCTCCTCTGGAATAGCAGCAAGCTGTATTGTGAGAAAGATTGCAGGAAGTGGCCTTAGTCAACTATTATGTTAAGTGTTATGTGTTGTGTTAGGTGTTATGAATCAGAGGCACAGACTCACTCCTTTCTGGAGACAATGCAGCAAACATGGAATAATCATAGAATCCTAGAATGGTTTGAGTTGGAATGAACCTTAAAGATCATCTAGTTCCAACCCACTGGCCATGGGCAGAGACATCTTTCACTAGTCCATGTTGTTCAATGCCCCATCCAACCTGGCCTTGAATACTGCCAGGAAGGAGGCATCCATAACCTCCCTGGGGAACCTGTTCCAGTGCCTCACCATCCACCCTCACAGTAAAGGATTTCTTCCTAATATCTAACCTTAATTTCCTCTCTCTTAGTTTGAGCTTATTGCTCCTTGCCCTGTCATTACAGTTCCTGAGGAAGAGTCCCTCTCCTCCTTCCCTGTAGGTCCCTTTCAGGTACTGTAAGGTGCTATGATGTCTCCATGCAACCTTCTCTTCTCTTGAGTGACACTGTGTATAGACTCGTGTGAGCAAGTGTGGGGGATTTTGCTTCTGACCAGTCATAAAGGTGTTCTCTTCTACCAGAAAGTATTCCTTATTTTAGTACATTTCTTTTGTTCTGTGCAATAAAGTCTTCTGAGATAGGAAGGAGTAACCTGCCTCTATAATCTATCTATATCTGTGAATGAACTCCATCCAGAAGCTGTTGGGGTGCCAGTCATTTCCTCAAAGAAATTATTCTCTTGAATTCTCCTGCTGATTGACATCTTCATCTGCAGTGTCTGAATGTGTTTGAATTGGATCACAGGGCCTCAGCCTTGGGAAGGATGGGTGGAGCGGAAGAAAAGCAAAGTTTCCACCCCAGCTCAACTGATAATGTTAAAACAAAATCTCAGCCTTAATTTATAGCCACAGCCACCGTTGGCAATGTCTGTTATTTTTAGCAAAATTAAATTCAGCCCCTACAATTTGAAGTTAGGAAAAAAACAAATTTCTTTAAGTAATTTCTTTGTGGAAATGAGGTGGAAATCCATGCATGTCTCCAAGAAGCAGCTCTTTGGGACAGCATGGCTGAACCATCCCACCTGGAGCACACAGCAGCAGTTATCAAAGTGTATGGCCTTTCACCTGTCCGGCAGATGTGGTCTCCTGTGCCAACTTTGCCTTCAGTCACCCTGGGCAGTGGTGGTAGTGTCACCCCTTTATCAGGCCTGCTGCTTAAGATAGTTCCCCCAAAGTATCCATGTGATTGAGGGAGGTCTGGACTCCTGTTCAACTCTTGATCAGAAAGGAGGGAACACAGGCTTAAAACAGAGCTTCTGGAGAGCTGTGCAGCCAGAAGAAACAAATCCTGAGTGCCTGCCAAGATAGGATGCTGCTGCTCTTCTGCTAGTGTACTTCTCCACCCACTTAGACCCATGTCAAGGTTCTTCTGCCTGGGGTGAGCCTCTCCTGTCAGGGAATTGCTCACCTTCAAAAACCCCCTCACTCTTCTTTGAATTAGGATTCAATATAAGAAAATGCATCTCTTTCTCCAGAGAGATCTTTACTGAGAAATCATTCTTTTGGCTAGCTTGGCCTGTCTGGCCTATCTCATTGTTGCCTTGACCATTGATCTCCTCTGAATAAAACACAGTTATCAGGGTTAAGTTGCTTTATGCCCTTATTGGAGTTTTACATTCTGATCTGAAAGTTAAATTGCAAAGAAAACATTGCAGAAAGGTTACAATAATATGGTGAGGATTTCAGTTTGACACAGACCTATCTCTGCTGTTTGTCACAAGATCATTTAATCTCTGAAAGTCTACCTATAATCTCATCAAATGGATTTCACTGTTTGATTGCTTTTGAAACAACACAGCTGTTGTGCAATAGTCTCTGTGTGTGTGAATTAACACTTCAGCACTTGAAGCAGGGAGCAGAAAAAGAGAAAGATATTTAGAAACCGGCTTGGTGAAGCCTTCTGAGGTTTAACCAGCAGAGCCACATGTAGGAAACAAGGAGATACATTGTGAGCACTGGAAAGCTCAGTGACTGTTTAGCACTGTCACTTCATGACCTGTTAGTTCCTGTCCCACGGGTTCAAGAGGGCATAAAAGCTGAAGGGCTGGTCCCACATGGGATATTTTTGGGCTGCCAGCCACCTTGTGTGGGGAGGGCACGTACAGGGAGGGTACCAGACTGCAATTGTGCCCCGTGTGTGGGCTGCTCCTGAGGCCTGGGCCAGGGGCTGCTGCAGGAGGTGGGACCTCAGTGTGCCCTCCCACACCCTTGTAAGCCCTGCACAGGCTGCATTTACACCAAATCAGGCAGCATGCCTGTGTGCTCATGCAGCACGGGGCTGCCTCTGTGCTGGCAGCTGGCAGTCCTGGAGCCAGTGACCTAGGGACCCCGGCACTGTTCTGGCAGGGCCAATCTGTACAGTCTGTGACCTGCAGGCTCTTGATTTCACCTAATTCCAACTCCTATAAAATGTGCAGCCTTACTCTTTGCTTCCTACTGTTAACAGATGAAGCAAGTTTCTATTTATAACTCTTTTCATGGACTTCCTTGCCATGGGCTTTCCACCTTTATTGCAAACACAGACCAGACAGTAAGCATAAAAGTCACCCTTATTTTGCTGTGTCTTTAACAATGGCATCTCAGCTTCTCATTGAGCAACTGTGTAATGCACTTTGTACAAAGTACACATGATGTGACATATTAATCATCTGACATGGAATAGTTTGGGTTGGAATCGACCTTAAACATTATCTAGTTCCAACTCCCCTGCCATGGTCACCTTTCACCAGACCAGGTTGCCCAAAGCCCATCCAGCCCAGCTTTGAATACTTCCAGGAATGGGTCATCCACAACTCTTCTGGGAAACTTGTTCCAGTGTCTCATCACCCTCACAGAAAAAAATTTCTTCCTAATATCTAATCTACACCTACTTTCTTTCAGTTTAAAACTATTTCCCCTGGCCCTATCAATACATGCCCTTGTAAAAAGTCCCTCTCCATCTCCCTTCTTGGCCCCCTCAGATACTGAAAGGCTGCAATAAGGTCACCTCAGAACCTTCTCCTCTTCAGGCTGAACAACTCCGACTGCCTCGGCCTTTCAGTACAAATTCTCATCCTTTGCATGCCAGGTAAATAGATATATAGGCTCTGCAATCTAGTTCAGTCAGAAAAGTCTGCTTTTAAACAGAAGTGAAATAGAAGTTTTTCTGGACCACTTTGGTAGCTGTGTATTAGGAACTGGCTTCATGGATTGTTGTGTTGGCAGGGCAGAGAAGACACCCTCTGCTTTCAGCTTAGCTGCAGCTACAGCAGCATCTCTTGTTATTTTTGTTAAACCTGAGAGCTGGCTTGCAGCAAACCTCACTGCATGACATATGCTGATGTAGGGGATAGTAAAAGGTTGGATCAAAGCTGTGTTTGAATGTCCTGGTAGGCTCTGATAGTATCTATTTGTCTGACAAGTCACTTTAACACTCCTTGGGCTCATTTCAGAGGAAAAAGGGAGAGCTGTGGTTTGTTGCCAGCTCTGTTTAGTGGTAAACCTGTCAGCTGTGGGAAAGGTGGTGAGATGAGAGAGTGTGCTTTGTTAGGGAAAGCCTAGCTGGTGATGCGCTGTAGGCTTCCTGAAGCACCATTCTCCCAGTTACTGTGCCATTGGAGAGGACTGGAACCCGCCTTCCCAAACTCACATGCTCCCTGCCTCCTTGGTATGTCACTTCTGCCGGTGCTCCCTCATTGCTTTGTCCTCGAAACTTGTCACTTGTGGGGCTAACATCCCCACCAGCTCCTGGGAGAGGGCAAATGTGCTGGCAATCAGCATCCTGCGTCCAATTTGTAAACCCTCTTGTCTGAACCATATATTACTTCAGGCAATTCTCCACAGGCTTTTTGGCTTGCAGGTTTATAATTTTCCTAATGGAGCTGCAGACATTTACCTCAACAGCTGGTAGTGACCAAAATGCATGAACTGGAGCTTTCACAGTGTGGGGCAGCGGGTATTTTCCAAATGATGGTATCACTTTTCTTCTTCCTCAGCCTGTCACCCTGATGGATTGAGAGAGCTGTGGGCAAGTACTCACACGTGCCCTCAGAAACCTGTATCGTCACTCTACCAGTTTTGAACCTCAGTAAAATTAGGTCATCTCTCAAGTCTGTGCCAAAGCTCCAGCTCTGGAAACACCAAAGTGTGCTTGGACTTAGGACAGGTAGGTTGCCTACAGACTCCTATCTTGGGATAGATGCTAGAGATTGCAACAGAGTCCAGACCCTCTACTGACTTCTAAATGGGACCTCCTGTTCCAGTTCAGGGGTTAGAGGTGCTGTTACAATAGACAGGATCATTTTGGTTACTTTATTGGTTTCTGTGAGACTTCCTTTAGCAAACCTGTAGTTTCCCCTTTGTAATGATTCAGTGGATAGCATTTACTGTTCGACCAGTAACCAAAAAATGATTGCACTCAGGCATAAATAACAAAGAGCTTTCCCAGGGTATCATTAGACTTGTGACTGAGTAATGGGAGTGAGAATATTATATACATATATATGTTATATATTGTATATAACATAACATATAGGTTAGAGTGATAAACAAGAGAAACCAAAGGCAACCAAAGTATCTGATAAACTAAATAAGCAGAAGTTCTCAGCAAGAATCCAGATAATACTGCTAAATCCCAGGGAATGCCTTTGGTCCAACGTCTTTTTTGCTTTTGTCTTTAGCTGCCAGTGTGGTGAGACCTAGTTCTGCAGCCTGAAGGAAGGAAGAAATATATGTGCCCTCTCCCTTCATAGCCCTTTAACCACTCAGAGACAAGTAGATGACTGCTTCCATCTCCAGCTGCCCACAGGGAACAGTGGCAGGAGCAGGATGGTGATGCAGAGCAGGACAGAGTGAGGAAGAAGGGCAGCTGCAGGGCAAAGTTGCCTAGTGTTAAGCCCAGCTCTCAGAGGGCTGGAGGGGAAGTGAGGAGCTAACATCTACGTTTCCTGCCTGCTGGGTCCCCTGATGGGTTTTATGAAGAGTGTGGGTTGGAGTCTGGCGTACCTACCTGTGTCAGTCTCCTCTTGAAAGAACAGATGTCTAACATTGCAAATGTATAACACAAACATATGTATAATACAAACCCCACCAGACTTGGACCTGCTTGGCTGCCCTGTCTGCAGGCACTCTGGTGTCTCCTGGTCCCAGTGCTCCTCAACGGCTTTTTCCTTAAACTCTTCTCAACTGTCCTGCTGTAAGTTCATATACATCCTGTACATCTGTTTCTCCTTGTCACTTCAGGACTTTGTGCAATTTGGCCCCTTTGCAAGGGAGTTGGAATGGCAATGGGTATGCAAGTACCTCTTGTTGTCCCTCAGCTACAGCTTCCATGGGCAGTAACCATGTACAACAGTGTACAACACATCTGCCATCTTTAAAAAATAAACTGGCTACCTGCAGGCAAACAGTTATGCTGGCATTAGAAAATATTAGTGAGATGCTCATATACTGCAGGATCATCTGCCTTGCCCTCTTATAAAGATATTACCTTGTTTGTGCATGAGTAACTGTCTTGTACACTGGCAGTGCCTTACAGCATGTTTATGAACACTGTGGCCTTCCATCAGGAAACAACAGCAACACTGGGCAATTAAGATAATCAGGTCACGATGTGAAGTGTCTCTCTGCCATTAACAAAAGTGTATAAACGGCCCAAAGGCTGTAAATATTTTTCACAGAGACTATTATTACTTTGCATTTCTGAGTAATGGTTATGCAGTAAGGATAAGATCAAAATAAAATCATAATTCAATAAGATTAGGATAAGCAAAATGGAAGAATGTGCAAAATTTTCTCATAGTGGATTATAAAAACAAGTCTCAATCATATACAATTGGCATATACAATAAACATAGGAAGGTGGTCTGTGGCATGACCATATAAATTGGCAAATCCAGGACAAACCCAAGATAGCTCACACTGTTTGCATTTGAGGATGGAGACTGTGAAAGAGGAAGGGGGAAATAGGACAACAGTGATCATTAAACCTTAATCCAAGTTCCATTTGTCTTTACATGAAGGTGATGGTATCAATAAAGTGCAAGATGATCTACTCAGACATTTGCTTTCACAAAGTTTAGGTAAGCCTTTGATTTTGAAAGTGGTGGTAAATTGTCAGCATACTGCTCCACCCACAGTAAGAACCACAGTTTGAATGGTTGTACCATGAAATAAACAGAGGCTCAAAATCTGTCTGGTTGACTGGTTGATCTTGGAGAAAAAAAAAAGACCAAAACAATACCAGGCCTCATTTATTTTAGATATCTTCAGACAATAAAAGGGATGGAGAAGATTTTTTTAATTTTCTGTTACTTTACCACCTTTATCACAATATAGCCTTTTATATTTGAGTTTGTAGTGTTGTTAATTGCTGCCATCAATGGAAAGTAATGTATTCCCATCCATTTCACCTCCTTTACAAAAGCAATCCAGACCGCAATGAAGTCATTTTGGTAACATGATACAGATATTTGCAAAAAAACTGTTGTTGTGCTCGCCTCTGTAACTGTCTTCCATCACTGATTTAGCCCTTACCAAAATGTCAGAAACTATTTATTAACTGTGGTGAATGTACACAGTACTTGGCTTAAAATATTGTTTCTTTAAACTTACTAACACCCTGTGAAGGTATAGCCAGTACAGCAAGGATGATGCCTTTTAGCCTGTGGATTTTAATCCATGTTATGTAAAGGAAACACTGTATCCCACAGCAACTTCAAGTGGTGTTTATTCATTTCCCGGTGAGGGAGTGGGGGAAGGAAAATGTGTCTGAGTCATAAAATCCCAAACTTTCCCAAAATTTGGGTGTGTTTAGAAGCAGAGTTTTCATCCCCGTGACTGTATGTGAGACCACTAATATGGTTTCATTTAGTTCTGTAGAGAAGCTTGAAAAACATCAATATTTTGAAACCAGTTTCTCAGAGGGAAAGATGATAAAATCTTCTTTTCATAAGCCCTATCTTACTAGCACAATTCCTCTCCCTGGGCATTGTGCCTTTTATTACTAAGGTACATGGAGGCAATAATTGCCCCATACCTGTCTTAGCCTGGGAATGCTGGTGTGGGATTTGTCAGGCTGGGTAATTAAGTTTGCTTCCAGCTCATGATGCATAAAACTCAGCCAGTGCTCTTTCTGAATAGAGAAGCTTTGGCTGTGCATGGTCTTTTATACCTCTGAGGAATCTCATTCCAGATCCAGCTCAGATTGGCTTGGCAGTGCTGAGCTGTTCATCCCTGTGGATGGAGAAGGCACCGGCAGCACTGAGGGCCAGGGCTGTGGTCCAATGGACTGCAGGTGCCGCTGGTCCTTGACTGGGTATGAAGTGCCACTTCCTTGTGTCAGGCCAGGGGCTGGGGGTAGGTGAGCTCATCGAGAGAAGGTGTGGGTGCCAGCAGCCAGTAGTGGATGCTGGATACTGCTTCCCATCTGTGCTTGGCCAAGGAAAATGCTCAACCATGTTGCCTTGCCAAAAAAGTCATTGTTCCAAAGGAGACTCAGGTAAAGCATTGGAAAACATTCTTTCATTTTGGCCTAACTTGTCCCTGTACTGGGAATTCTCAGCATTAGAGGGGAGTGAAATGAACTCAAACTCTGAACCTTGGCCATTGCCATCCAAAATAAACAGGAGTGCAGGGAAGGTGATCCTACTTGGCTTTTCTCTGCAACCTCCAGTCATGGCTGTGAGGGATGCAATAACCCCTCTCCTGCTAAGCCGTCCTACTGACCTTTCCAGGCAGGAGATGGGTGCATTGCTGCTGGCGTTGCTGCTGGTTTCCCTGCCAGGCACAAGGAAGGGAGATGTCCCCTGGGGTTGGGCTCCTGTGCCATCAAATTGCTGTGTGAGGTCCTGGTGATCAGTATTGCTGCTGACTGTGTCCTGTGGGGCTGAGCTCTGTGAGCTGTCTCTGAAGAGCAGGGTAAGCTACATATTAAACACCCCTCCAGTCTTACCAAGGCCTTGTAGGGTCCTCCTCTCCCCCAGTTTTGTGCTACCTGCAAGTGCTGTGACTCCTGCATGTCCCATCTCGCCCTTCAGTCCCCTCCAGCATACTCCTGACTTAGGATAAGATGGTGGTAATGGTGCCCAATAGGCTTATCACGTTGAAATGTGTAACTTCCACAATGTGTCTTTGTTGCAGCCACCCCTAGGAGTGACATCTGTCTTTGCTCTGAGTTGTGTGGCAAATCCAGACTGCCACCCTAAAATACTTTTCAACTGCAGTCTCCTTCTGGAGTGAGAACAGGGCATGTTGCTGTTGACTCCCTAAACTCTGGTAAGTTTGTGTATCTGCTGTGAGTTTCATGACCCCTGGCAGTGCAATAAAAGGGGGAGTTGCAGCTGTTCTACCAGAGCCTCCTGGTGTCCTGAAATTCCAGAGGTGCACACTCTACCTGCACATACCCGTTCAGACTGAGATGTCCAGGCTGAACAGCACTACTGCTGATGCTCTCTCACAGCTGAGATATCTCAGGCAGAAATACGACTTTGAGTTTGAGTTCTGTATTCAACAATTATTTTTTTTCCAGGGTAGGTGGGTTTAAGTGCTTATCTATTTTTTTCTGGCTTACCTGGGTTATTACATTTCCATAGGTCCAGTTGACAAAAAGCTACTGATGGCAGTAGCTCTGTGCATTGACATGAAAGAGAAAGGTGTTTAGGAGTGTAGAAGATTACATAGAAAGACACATAACCCCCACTACCCCAAACAACAATGTTTTAGTTGAGGAAGGTGTTTACTGAAGTCAGCCTGGAGAGCAAAGTCGTAGGTGAATCCCTTTTTGTCTGGATTTTCACAGAAGACTGGACAAATGACTAGAGAAAGTGTTAACAGTGCCAGTCTAGCATTATGTGTTGGTTGATTGATTCTCCTTGAATCCTTATTTTACAATAAATAAATAAATACAACAATTTTTAGATGAGTCATGCGGTCCTTCTCTGAGCTAGCTTCCAGGAGAGTGGACAAGATGACCTAAGAGGGAGTTTCTACTTCTATGCTTCTAATGACTGTGTGAGTGTTTAAGTTGGACTGAAGAAATTAATACTGGAAACAAAATCAAAGCATCCTTGGCTTTTTGTCAACACTGCTGTGGCTGGCTGCTTCTGTGTTCCCAGAACTTCTCTGAGTGTCAGGATTTCGCTGGCCAGGCTGTGTGAGGGGAGGCACACCAGGAGGTTGATGGTGAGGAGATGATGCAGGGATGGGGGTGTGCAGTGGAGAAGCACAAGGCGTGACACACAGCCGTCTTGCAGGGAGCCTTGGGCTTTCAACCACCCATGATTCATGCCTCTGAGAAGAAAGAGACAGGGAGGGTAGATGTTCTGCTTCTGTGAACTGTATGGCTGAGGTTTTAGAATTGTGAACGGACAATATGTGACAAGGAATACTGAAAATCCTTGCACACAGTGGCTTGTTCCAATTAATATTGGAGTGTTATAGTATTGGGGGAAATGTGAGCACTTTGTAGCACCAAACAGTGGATTTAGCTGTGATAAGGCTTATGCTTCTACATATGTACTTAGTAATTGCAGTTTTCATGCTGACTCACAGCTCCTAAACAACTAGTATGTTGTAGACTGGCTAATTTTTCCAGTATTCCCTTATCCATGCTTAGGACGTCCAAGTGGTAGCATGGGAGCATGTCTGAACTGTCTGAACATTCAGTATTATGCTTCTTGGGGTAGTTTTCTTGCAATTGGGCAATCCTTATGGGCTAGAGAAACAAACTCTGTCATGATTTTATGCCTCAGTGTTTAGCAGGGATTTTTTACAAGCAGGGTGGTGAAACATGGGAACAGGTTTCCAAGAGAGGTGGTGGGTGCTCCATCCCTAGCAACAATCAAGATTGTAGAGGGCTCTCAGTGACCTGGTCTGGTGGAAAGTATCCTTGCTCATTGGAGCTGGGTTGGACTAGATGAGAAGGTATCTTCCAACATGAACTGTTCTGTGATTTTATATACCTTTTCTCATTCATGCCTATGTTTAGCTCTGGGCTTTATCAGTGATGAGTGTGTATCCCACAAAACAATCATAACCCAATATTTCTACCACCACCACAACACATACACACACACACGCACACAAATTAGCAGTTGAGCTTCAAAACTGAATTGAACATACATGTTTTTACAAACTAAGGTTTCATTGCCTTTGGTTTTGATTCTTAAAAGATAGCTGCTTTGAAGCACTTCTCAGCTCCGGGAACTTAATTTTGGTTTAATGAGCGTCCAGATTGTCTTAATTATATGATACTTGGCACTGCTAAGAAAAACAGTAGCAATCATAAGACCTTTGATATTTGCCAGAGGTGTACCAGAACCTGTGGGTAATTTTTCATGTGTCTTATTCTCCAGCCCAGTTTTCAGGTGTGGCTGACTATTAATGCTTTCCAGTTAGTGGACATGAACTTTGGTCATGAGTATAGTACCTTTGTTTTCTACATCTGATATGACTCACAGTCCTGGAAACTCTATTTATTTTTTAAGAATAACATGAAAAACTACTTTGTCGTGGCTGACTGTCTCAGTATTTATCACTATGGTGTTAAGCCCCATCAGTTCATTAAACTTGTGTATGTGAGCACATGTGTTTGTGGGTTGACATCACTGTTAGCAGATTTCTCTTTCTCAACCCATGCTAACTATTCTGTCATTTAATTCAAAGCCTGAGAGATGGGAGAAGGCAGAAATTTTAATTAATCATGGACTGGAGAGCTTGAGCTGTTTAAGTATAACTGTATGTGTCAAAAGACAAGCTAATTTTTGGTTCTACACCATTGAAGCTGGATTCAGTGTCCACTGGAGTCAATGGACTTGGTTTTGTTCACTCCAGAAGTACAAGATACAGCTTGTGGAGGTTGACCCTCCTCCAGCTCAGACAAAATGGCATCACCTGTAGGGCTGAGCATTTGGAGGTTCTCTTTCTCATTATTTCACTGTAATTCCCCTTTGATAGTAAGTGACGACTATGCTTTGCTATTTCTTTAAGGTAAATGGGGGTGAACGATGCCAAGTGGTCCAGCTGGGCTTCATTGGGAAGGAAGGGCAGCAGTGGGGCTGAAGAAGTTGAAAGAGGTTGTGAATAGTTACATCACTGTGATGGAGAGGGGAGAATTACCTGAGGAGTTAAGTAGGCTCTGAAGTACTTCTTTTGGGCTACAAAAGGCCTGGAAATGCACTGTTACATCATTGTTTTCTTGTTTTGATGGGTGGAACAGAGACAGAAAGCTCTGATGGTCCCCTATAGCTGTGGCCAGATGAGCACTTTTATGCTGATTTTCTTATTGGCTTTGGCAGCAGGCAGTAACAAAAAACTACCACAAAAGGTATGACTATTCTTTATTTCTGCATGTGTTATCCAGGAAGCAAGTGCCTTTTCTTGTGCTGCTGGTGTGTATAAAGGTTTTGTTTATTTTGTTTATTTTTTCCTGAGATTTTGTGAATCATTTGATTCACCTGCAGCCTTTTTAACACTCCTGCTTTCTTTAAGCCATGAGTGAAGAGGTAATTAAAGTTATGTCAGTGTGCCTTCTAAGGAATATCTGTTAATTAATTTGAACTACCTCTGCTGTATCTCTGTACTCACTGAACTTGTAGCTATGAACAGAGATAATGTGCATCCCTGAGCAATTACAGTTTAATTTCCTTCTGAGAAAAAAAGTCTTAGTTTAAGAAGTGTTTGAAGCCTGGGCCTTACCCAGGCCCACCCCCCTTAATATGCCTTAGTTAACTCTTGGCAGGAGCCTAGGGAAGACAAAGAATTTTTGTAGCTCTGATTTGAGATAGTGAACTCGGCTAGTTTCAGTGGACTTATGGACAGGGATGTGAATGGGACTCATCCCCAAAATCACTTCGGTTTGAAGACTTTTAGGTCCACCGGTCTGTAAATAAATCTTTCAGGTCTAGGCACCAAGTATCAGTATAAGATAAACCTGTTTGAGTGCTGCTTAACTGCACTTACAAGGAAGTTCTGTGCCTCTCGTGTGAGCAGAAGAGGATTGATTTGGATTTCTGTTGCCCTGTCCCTAGTCAAATGCATGCAACCGTGGTATACAAGACTTGCTATACATAGCTTAAGAGAAACATTTTCAGTGCCTGCAATTAAGCGTGACTGTTCCTTCCCTTCTCCCACGTGCTCTTCCTTGGTTCTGCTCCTCCTGCTGCTTGCCTGAGGCTTTCATTATCCTATGATCTCAGCCTAAAATCCACTCCAAGGTGTAAGCACAACAGTGAGTGGCAGAACTGTTTTGGTTTTTTTTTCTTTGCCTGTGTTATCTGTTTCATGAGAAGTCACCTTTGTGTTTAGCATCTTGTTTAAATTGCTGAGGTGTTTCCATGTCTTTAAAGGGTTACTCTGCACTTGCTTGAGGTATGCTGCTCCTAATCACCTCCATTTATTGCTGACACATACTTGGCTCATTTTATCTGGAGATAGGGGCAGGAGGAGGAAGCCTAATGCTTTCTTAACCTGGGATGGCAGGTAGCAGTGCAGAACACCTACTACCTTTGGCAGTGACCTGACAGGGTAAGATAACATTGTGAAAGAAGAGGTTTACTGACTACAGCTCTCCTGTTAAAGCCACTCCTGGGAGTGACAGTATTCTGGTAGAACAGTCTGGATACATATGAATGCTGCTGCCCAACACTGGGGACAGAATGCTCTAATGCAAGGTGCATTAGTGCCCAATGGCAGCACTGGAAAGGAGGTCTTTTCATCTCTTCTAGACTCCTGACAGTGGTACCAGCATGAACACAATGTCTGGGAGCCCTTTAGTCCCCTCTGTTCCTATTCTCCCACCCTACTCACATCTTCATGGAGCCCAGAATGGAAATTGTTTCCACCACCCTGACTGACACTCTGGTGTGTTTGGGAGCGAGGGTAAGCCAGGAGCATCGAAATGAGCACGCCTGTTGCAACATCTCCTGTGTGATGCAGTGGTTTCAGTTCTTGCACTCCTCCCTTCCTCACTGACAAATGTCGTAGGAATGCACCAAGCCAAAGCTTCTAGGCTCCTGTTTAAATTTTTGCATTTCTTGACTTCTTGAATAAAAAGTTAGAGATGCCAAATTTTCTGGGCTCCTAAATAATGCAATACTGACTGGATGGAGCATCTTCAAAAATTAACCATGGAATTTTAGGTTTTCTTGTGAATCTAGTTAAAGGGAGCTCCTTCTCAGAGAGCAGGTACTCAGCTTCTACATCTTGTCCTGCTAAGATACATTCAGCAGAGCAGCAAAATCATTAGCTGGTCCCAAAAGCATGGCCTAAGAATTTAATGTATGCTGTCCAAGAGGATGTGAAACCTTGAAAGTCAATTATAGTGGCTTCAAATGAAGTTTGCGAGGCAACACAGACATAGAAACAACAGATGCCAGGAAATGCTCTTGAAAAAAAGTGCAATTCACATGCTATGCTTGTTTCTGGTGAGATCTTCCAAAATTATTGAAGTGTAAATCTGATTATTTACTAAGTTTTCAGAGTGGTAATGTGAGATGCTTCTGCGGGTTTTCTTTCTGCCTTAAAACTGCCTGATTAGTGATTTAAAGTCAAGTGGAGGCTAGGATTTACAAATCTGAAAGGTATTTTTGTGCTTGGGAATGTCTTCATCCATCTCTTCAAACTTATGTTCTTGTCTTCTGTAATTTATTGCAGTGACTTCTTGCCTCAGTCAAAGCAGTCAAAGCCATCATTGAAATAATGATGTTTAATTAGTCATAATCCTGGAACTTGCAGCAGGTCTTATTCCCAAATGGGATGCTGTGTCAGCACAGGACATTGTATGTTTTAGGTTGCAGGGTTGGAATCTGCTCACTCACTTTGCTTTTACTCCTTAAAAATAAATAGTGCAAATTGGGATGCTTTCTAAAATTAACTACAATAGAGAAAGCAAACATGATTATTTTCAGGGTTCCAGCTCAAGGGGGCAAAGGCTGAAAACATGCAATGAATGAAAGTTATTAATTAACGACTAGTTACTGGATTCTTCCTAATTTATGACTTCATGTATTATAACACTTTCGGTAAAACATCCTTGCTGGTCATAAACGTGCCTGTTAAGTAATCATACAGTATGAACAGCCAAAAAAAATATCAACTCTACAAATTAGTAGAGCCTGTTTCTGGCTTGAGCAGGTCAGAAGTTACTCAGCAAAACAGTTGGTTGAAAGAACATCTTTCCAGCTCTTTTAATGTAATAGAGGAATCCTTGCTGGTGCTGGAGAGGAGTTAGCTTTCCCAGAGTGTGCTCCCCACTCTAGAAGCAGGGCATGGCTGCAGTGGTGAGGGCTGAAGGGCAGCCCTGCAGCCGGGCCTGAAATGAGCCATATCCTCAGGAGCACTTCTTGCACTTCCTTCTTTGACTACTCCAGGTTTGGCTGAGAGCTGAGGGGCCACAGCTGAACCAGTGAAGATGTACTCTGAAGGGCCCAGGGACTGCTGCACAAGGTGGGGGCCTGCATTGGAGATCCCAAATAGACTTGAAATGATGGCTGCTTGTCTGTGTTTTTCTTTAAACAATGTAGTGCAATTTGAACAGAGAGTTAAACCTGAAAATGGCTTGGAGAAAGCATCTGCTTCCCCACTAGCCTATAGACTTCATTGTTTAACCACCCTTCATAACCAGTACATCATGGATGTTTGTATCCCCTATAGCAGGAGGGGGAATGGAGAGGGAGATGGGAGAAGTGAGTGTGGAGTTGGGAAGGCGAAGACCAGAGAGCTAGACAAAGCCTTTTCTCTCCCTAGCAGCTAGAAGACTTTTGTATAGGGAGGAATCCATAGCCTTTCTTATTCTGATTTGTCTGTATTTCAGTAATAAATGCAGTTTCAGTATGAAAAGGTGAAATGTATCTAGAAATCAGTGTTAATTATACAGTGGCTATTTTACTTGTGAGAGATTTGATCCTGGACAGAATTTACAAGGGTTTTGGATTGAGTGGAAGGTAGATCCCCATATCTCTCTGATGGCTTCTCTGCCTCCCATCATCATGGCTATTTGCAGTCACTAATAACCTCATAACTTGCCTGTAAGGCATTGTCTTTGCACTTCAGCTCCTAATCCATGAAGCAACACAGACAAATGACTTGCCCAAGGTCACACAGGAAATCTGTGTGTGAGCCAAAAACAGTGTTTCTGAATCATGACTTTGACGTCTTTGTACCAGCTTTGATTTGGTTAAGGCTGAGTCCCTGGTCAGAATGAAAGAGTTAAAAAACCCCCAAAAGCACAAAACCTACCAAACCCCATATTTACATTCTTTAGCGACAAACTGTGCCTCTGATTCAAGTATTTTTCACATGCTCTGACCCTTCATTTTTCCTCAGCTGTCAGTTACTCTAAAGAGCTTTTCTCAGTGTGTTTACTTGGTCACATTCTCCATAAATGGACCTTCAGGGTCATGAAGCCTTCTTGCTTGCTGCTTCTTGGATTTTTCTACATTTTCTTTTCCTTTTAGTGGCGGTTTTGTTTTTCATTTTGTTATTGGAGGGCAAGCAAGAGAGGAATCTCAGAGGCAGCCAGCCAAGAGTGTGAGCAGTGCCAGGTTAAGTAATGGCTTTGCTGACATGGATTCTCGTAACTGCTGCCTATTCTTGCTCTGCCAGGAACAGCCCATCAGGTGGCAAGTTTTGGAAGTCTAATCAATATGTGCCAGTAATTTGTAGACCTATACAGGGCTGCAGGAGAAATCCTGTGCATAGACATGTGTTTTCTGAGGAAACTTATTAATTAAGTGTAATAATATTTAATTATTTTGGTAATAGGTGGCTGGAAACTACAGGAGTCTGATGAAGTGCATGTGAGAAGTTGTGGACGTTGGTGCAATCAGATTGTAGCAGTGAGGGTGCAGGGTGAGCTCTGAGGGGCTGGCTGCAAGGGAAGTGGTGCTAGGACTGTCTGGCAGCAGGGACAGGATCCTGGTGTTCCCTGGTAAGCACTGCCTCCCTCTTCTCATCTTCTCCATAAAGGGTATGATTCCCCTTCACCATCTTTTGATTCCCTCTCCTTTTATTTATTCCAGATCTGTTGGAGATGGCCTACAGCGGTGGAGGTATGGGTATCTTGAAATGCCCAAGCAAATCCTCTGTGTTGGCTGGAGCTTTAAAGCAATCTGAACAGGCTGAATACAGAACTTTCTGATGTCCACAGGTTTGGAAACTTTATCTTAATTTCAGTAATATCTTAAAATGGGATGTTTTTCTAAATTTCTTCGTCAAGCACAATCTAATTCTTTGACTGATGATGCAAACTCTGATACCTCAGTTCTGCACAGGTTGTTTCCTGTCCCCTTTGAGTTGATGAATTTGTCAATACCTCGTCCTTGTCACAGTGCCAGAGAACCAGCTCAAAGCCTAGTGCTCTGAAGGTGACTGTTGGAAGAAATGGCTCAATGGACGTACTGATATTTAGCTATATTTCCAAGTCTTCTACCAAAAAAAGACACTAATCTCTAAAGAATGACTTCTTTCTCAGAGGAAGCATTGCTCTATTTCCAGTGTGTTATTGCTGTGCTGCTACTTCATCTTGTTCAAAATGAGCTGTTGTCCTAGACAGTGGCTAACAACAGGTGATAGAGATATGAAATGTCAATGGAGGGGTAGAGGGATAATGTGAGAGAAGTGTAGAATATCAAGAAGATAAAGTGAAGGTCTGCCTGACTTGTCAGAAAAGACTGTCTTTTGCAACCAGGCAATAAAAGCAAGGCTTTTATCAACTCTTCAGAAGGTAAGGAGTCTTTAACTTCTTTCCTTGAGCAAAGCTTGAAGTTGTCTTGACTGTACTTGTTGACTGAAATACAAATGTTCTTCTGTTCCCATTTCTCACTAAACAGACTATGATCTAATTACTGTTTAGTTGTTTTGATCTGTGATGCTACACAACTATAGTACCATCAGATGAGAGAAGTGTAGCCTGAGTGTGCTTTTTTCTCAACAGCATTTTTAAAAACAAACTTAAGACCCTTCTGTCCCCTCTTCAATTATTAATTAAAAGATTGGGATACCAAAGTATCATTATAGAAAGATTTTGGAGGAAACTTGTTGGACTTGTTTTTGAATTATCAGATCTGTTTTGATTTGTAGTAGTCTATATTTGTGATAGAGCCGCAAATGATTTCGCTGGCTAGGATTCTTTCAGAGGCTTTAACATTGTGTGTCTGTGTGCGTTTTTGCATGTTATTCCTTTGTTTTAGTGAATTTGTGCTTTCAGTATTTTGGACATTCAGTGTAGGAGCAAGTGGTTGCTTGTGAAGTGCTCTTGACTCATATTTTGCTTTGCACAAAATCTGGAGCTGGACGGGAGGAAGTTGGTCAGAGGTGGAGATGCTCAGTGAGACTTTTGGACCTCCTTTCTGTGCTGGGGCAAACATCTAATCACTAGTGAAGAGAAGGGTTCACCTGAGCCTTTAGTGTTGACACATGGGTAAAGGAGCTTTGCATTGCTTAACTGCCCTATTTTGAGGCAGTAACTCACATTTTGGGGAATGTTTCTGAAATGACACTATGATTTTAAACATGTTTCTTCTTTGTGGACTGCATGCAAAAACACACTGTCCCTTCCCCCTGGGTGTGAAAAAATATGCAAGCTTGCCAGAATCCAGCCTTCTACAGACACGGTTGCCATGTAGCACTTGTGGAGAGTGTCACAATTCTTCATTTTTGCAGACTGGTGTCAACTAACTCATCTCCACAAAACTATCAAGAATGGATTCACCTTCTTTAGAACTGTTTTTCACTTAATCTATTTAAAAAGCTAAACATTTGCTGTAATGAAGACTTTGATATTTTTGAGGATGGATAATAGTGAGGGGGGTGGGGTTTAACATAAATACTTGTGATAAGAGGAAGAAGTTATACTCTTGGTGTAAACACCAGCTGAAGCTTGGATTTTTTATGTAGAAAGAGCTCCACTCACTGGTAGAGCAAATTTATGGGCTGTTACTTGTGATGACTCAGTCCTGAGCTAAAAAGATGTCTACTGAAGCAGATATTCCAATAGAAAATGTGACTACTGGGAAATTCTGTCTTCAATGCAGAATCGTTTTTTCCTTACTAAGTCAAATAAAAAATATTTAATGGTTTACAAATTTTATGCTGGTGTATATCTTGGATTAGAGAAAGTATATTTTTATGGATGTGAAGGGAATAGGATTAGAACGTTGAAAAGAGTTTATTTGGCTTACTACACGTGTGGCTGATGTGCCTGATGTACACACCATACTTTGGCTTCACTATGATTAAAAGTAATTTCCATCTTTGATCAAGAAGTGACCAACCTCTTATTTTTTTTTTCTTCTGACCAAGTCAGAACTTCTGCTTCCTCCTTTGCTCTCCACAAAGGAACAGATCCCTCTGCAAACATCATAGAATTCTCGACTTGGAAGGGATCTTAAACATCATCCTGTTCCAACCGCTACACCACAGGCAGGAACACCTTCCACTAGACCAGGTTGCTCAAAGCCGCATCCAACCTGCCCTTGGACACTTCCCAGGATGGGGCATCCATAATTTCCCTTCGTATCCTGCTCCAGTGCCTCACCACCCTCACAGTAAAGAACTTCTTCCTCATATTTAACCTGAAACTCCCTATTACCCTTCATTCTGTTACCCTTCATCTTATCACTCCCTGATAATGAACCCTTTCCCATCTGTCCTTTAGGCCCCCTTTGTGGTATTGGAAAGTTGCTATAAGGTGTCCCTGGAATCTTTTCTTCTCTAAAGGCTAAAAATCAGAGTAGAGAGACAGAATCACCTGCTTCAGCATGCTAGCTGCATTTTTGATGCAGCCCAGGACATGGCTGGCTTTCTTGGTTGCAAGCTCATGTTGCTGGGTCATGCCTGGTTTTGTAACCAGCTGGTTGTGTGCTGTGTGACTGGCTGCCTGCTGGCTGTGTGATGGGGGGCTCTTGGGAGCTTGCCATTCCAACAGGCACCAATGAACTTCTCAACAAAAGGCTCACCAAAGATGATTTGGAGGCCCTCCTGACAATTAAGTATTAAAAGGCTTGTCCATGACCATATCCTTCAAAAAGAGATCATGGTTCATGGATTACTGTATCATACATCTAATGCAGGACAAGGCTTGCCTAGTCACAGGCATGATGGGGCCATGTGTGCAGAAATGTCTTGGCTGGCTTGCAGGAGTCAGTGCTGGCCTTGGAGACATTGTTGTATCAGCAAGGCACTGCTGGTCTGTGGGTCTACACTCACGAGGCTGGATGGCTTTCAGATCCCAGCCAGGCAGGAGATGTGTAGGTGCCTGAGGCTGTCTTGGCTCTGGAATCTCTTTTGGCTGTTCCTAACCAGACACAGACAGGGCTATTTATGGAAAAAAGAACTGGTCTCACACAAAGCCCACTAAAATAGTTGCCATTTGCTGTGTCATCATTGTTGTGTCACCTGGACAACTTCACTGCCATTGACTGTGAACAAAGTCCTTTTGGTTGTCCTGATCTGAGACCGGCTACTGCATGGCCAGTGGCTAAGAGTGTGTATGAGCAAGTGGTGTGTATATACAATGCTGTGGTAGTCTGGCTTCAGGATATCTTGTTTCTCTTTGGGCCAGCAACTCTGGTTACATGGACATAGTAGCCAGCACATTCACAAAAATGGTGGAGGTATGTATTGTGAATTACAAAAACAAATTCTATCTGAGCTTAAAACTGGGTCATTCTTTAGGATTTCCAAGTCATGATTTGAATCTGATTTGACTTACTGCCAGTCACAAGAATTGATTCTGATAGGAATAATCAATAATGTTTCTTAATTGCCCTGAACACTGTCAAGACATTCATGACTGAGACCCATTGTCTGTGTTAACATGACATGCAAAATGTTTCAGTGCTGGAAGAAAACGCTGTGGGACCTAAACAGGCAAATTAATGTGTACTTGCTCAATCATGATGAGAGTGTTATCTGATTTTAGTCCTCGAGTGTAAACACACCCTCTCTCTGGCAGATGAGCTTGTCAGTCCAGGTAGCTCTAGGCAGAGCAGATGTGCCATGTGTGATTGTGAGATTGTACTACCTAGCACTTGGGAATGGGGAGAAAATGTGGCCTTACATTGTGGCCTGGACACATCTGGGAGAGATGGAGCCCTTTTAAATGTGAGGCCTCCTGTAACTACTGTCTAAACCTGCCTTGTCCATGTGTTGGGCACAAGGAGCTCTCTTGAAGGTTAGAATTGGAAACTCTTCTGAGCGAGTATCTCTAGTAATGCCATGGTGAACATGCCTAAACAGCTGCATCAGCTTGTCTGGTCTGTTCTCTCTTCAGGAGCAGCCATGTAAGTGGGCACCCTGGTAGAAGGCAGAGCAAGGCAAGTGTGTGTGTGTTACTGCCCTCATGAGAGTCTGTCTACAATAACTTCTTAAACGTCACTCAAGAATTAGTCATGCACTTGTTAAGGGTTTTTACGGTATTATGTGATCGTGTGGTTTTACTGTCCTCTCTGCCTTTACAGGGAACTCCCCATGAGTCAAGGTTTTAGGCAGCAAATAACCTCTCTGAACAATGCAGTGTTTTGCACTTCCCTTCTCCCTCGCTTTTGTAGTCTCTGATGCCTTAAGTGTTATGCTTAATATTTTAGAGAATTCACTTTTGCTAGATAGCTGGATAACTTGGAATATTAAGGGCCAGAAGAGCCTGTGTTCCTGTATGTTTGCATTCTTGTGTGTAGATAAGTGGGGTACAAGACAAAACAAAGAGTTAGGCTTCCAAGCCTTCTAGGGGCTGGACATAGGTGTGGTTAAGTAATAAGGGACAATTCTATTGGACGTTGGGGTAACATAGAAGTAAGAGGGACTTTAATTATATAGATAGTATGGGGGAGGGGTGCTCAGAATGTTATAAAAATGGGAAGATTGTTATGTTTTTCCTCTTTGGATCACCGGCCATTGACCAGTAAAGTTGCTTCTCCCCTTCACTCCGTGTTTTTCAATTTTTTTATCTGAGGCACTTGAGGCATCATCTCCAACCCCTAGAGCTGGGTTGGCAGTGACAGAAGGCTAAGCTCCTGACTCTGATACAGGGTGGCCACTGGCTTCACAGGCAGTTCAGTCAAGCCCACCGCTGTTTTCTTGCAGATGGTGCACAATGCCTTGTAGATGGGCTTTGGGACAGATGAAGTAGAAACCTTTTCTCTTAGATGTTGCAGTTGCTCTGCACTATAGATCTGGGACCTTGCCATGCTAAATGATACACAAACAAATGTCCCAGCTCCTGGCAGCCTGTAAACTAAATGCATCTTGACATGAACTCACATTGGAGTCCAAACAGACATATCTACATTCCTCTGGCTTTACTAGCAATGATTTGCCAAGTTACTTATGAAAGCAAAGTATCTTTCAGAGGCTCTGCAAACCTGCTTTGGCATGTGATATTTTATTAGGCATCTTTGCAAGGACACTGAAGTGATAATAATGTGATATGTTAAGGGGTAGTTAGCTATGTTGACGTTGGAGGAGAGTCATGTCATATGAACAAATAGCCTGCTGACACGTGGCTTTATGAAGAGACACATATTCAATAAACGCTTGTATGTAACAGATGATGGATAGTTGTCATAAACTTAAGAATATAACAACATGTAGCCATCTGTATGAGAATAATTATAAGAAAAACACTTCAGCTACATTCTGAGTAATCGTCATTTCAAGGCTGTTGAAAGCCTTATTGTAGCCAATATATGAATATTTGAAGTAATCAAGATTTACAGATGAGAAAAATACTTGAATACTTGTTATTTTCCCCATCTCTTCTTGAAGAGTGGACCCCTTAGTACTGAAGATCAGCATTTCTTTAGCTTATGCACCTTTATATATAACCCAGAGAAGACTGAAAATTCTGCATTTAACTCCTTTTTTCAAGGAGTAGTTTGGTAAATCAGAAGAGGGGCAGAGCTATATATGCTTCAACAGTTGAGTTAAGTATGAAAAAATTATTTGGAATTTTTTTCACTACTTAATTTGCATTTCTGGGATTTTTAAAACAACCAACTATTCATCTTGTAACTGAATTTCAGTTCCTGCAAAGAATGGCAGTGTTATGAATTTTTTTGTTTTGTGACTTTTAATCTTTGACTTTACTCTTTGTCTTTCTGACAAAAGTATACAACTTTTTGAAGACATTCACAGTAAGATAGGCTCTGTGCTCTCTTCAACGACTAAAAAAAAAGGCAGGTGCTGACACTCATGCGTTATGATCTGTACACTGATACTCCTTTTGATGCAAAACCTTTCTTTGCCTACTTAATTGGCAACTTTATGGTAGTGAGTGCTAGACAATGAGCCCCAAGCAATTGTAATACTCTCCAGACACTTCAATTATGTACCTTTTTCAGATTTCTGATGTGGAACAGGATCATCCAGCTTTTCTGAACAGCCTTCCTCCTCCCTTTGACAACATTTTAGAAGTTTTCTTAAAAGAATAAGATGTTTCGAATGCTTTAAATCTTGAACCAAGAATATCTGGGTAAATCAAGCAGCAGAGATGCCCTATTTATCATGAAGTGAGTGAAATTGTGATGGATTCTTGATTGTGAACAAACTGATGGTCTTCCCATCATCTCCTGGAAATGCCCCAATTTCACAGCATATGCCTCTGGGCAGAAGGCATTTAGCATGTGAAAGTTGAATGCCAGTTGTGTTTTTAACTCAAAAAAATGTTTGAGAAAGAGCTGTTGGGTGTACCCTGATATGAAGGAATGATGAACAGTGGCCAAAGAACACGAAGGTCCTTTTGGCTTTGTCTGGTTCTCTGGCCTAATTATAATAGAGGCTCTCACAGAGATGTGGGATCTACCTTCAGGGCAGATGAAGCTCATCTGTAGGAAAGTACACTTGCCTGTTTCGCCAGTGTGGATATTAGTCATGCTAGCTTGTTCTTCTGAGCAATGGTGGGACTGCAGGGAAAGGATGAGGATTTCCAGTACACTGAGTGATGCTGAAATCAATGGATAATCTGTCACTATGGCACCCAGGACATCCAAGGATTGTGATTCCATTCCTGCTGCAAGCTGGTGTATGTGCAGTGGCAGTCAGGACATGAATGTCATTCTTGATCTCTTCAATATGTCTGAAAGAGGTAGGAGCAAGTGTGCTGGTATACCCCACAAATGCGAGTGAGATAGCTAGAGAAGGATTCTGATGAGGAGCAGTACTCAGGCTTGGTGGCCTTCTGCCTCATGTCACTAAATCCAGCCCTTCTACCTTATTATATGTTCAACTTGTGGAGTGGACTCTGCCCAAAGAGCTTCAGCCACGTGTAAAGGTTCTATCTGAATTTGCATTGATCATGTTGTCCTAATATGGACTTATCCCACTGTGCAGAAAGAGTAGAGGTTTTTAACCAAAGAATTTGAAAATAATCTGATGTTTGTATTTTCAAATGTATAGCAAACATGGGTTATGATATTAAGGCAATCAGTGTTGCAGCTGGTTATTGTTGATGGTGACACTAAAGGAGATCCAGCTGAGTTGAAGCTCTGTCATCCACTGAGGCAGATATCTTTTGCCCTTGTGTGATAAGCTAACAACAGGAGTGTTAGAGGCTGCTGTTGGCCTTTCTCTTTGAAATGACATCTTTTATTAAGGCTCTAGGGCACAAACCAGGCAAATATATCTCATGTAGATGTATGCTTTTTCTCCTGTTGTCATGATGGGAGTTTGAATGCATATTTCGCATCTGCATTGATGCAGTCCCCCAGAGTCTGAGGCCACAGGGTCAACTTCTGTCATGGCAGGATGTGAGTCTTGCAATTACATGGCTCTGAGCCATTGGAAATATTTTGCTTGGTGCGAGGGGAGAAAAGTTCCAGGGTTGTTTGGCAGGTCCAACGGAATAAAGACTCCTGTTAATCTCTGCTGAAGATTTTCAAAGGGGAATATTTGTTCTTGTGCAAGGTGGCTGGTACGTGTCATGCCCGACCTTGGGTGTTGTGTATTTATCCCCTAACACGTGAGATTTGAAATGCTGTTGTTCTTTTATTGCTGATTTGCTAGTGTTTCTGCCTAGGAAGAGTGGGTGGGGATGTACTTCTGCTCTGTTTCAGTATGCCACTGTGGAGAGTGAAGGCAAGCAAAGGAAGGCCCTGATGAGGGGTGCAAAAGGGGAGACAGGTATGGTTCTGTCTGGAGTTTGAGTGATGGCTTCAGATCCTGAAGGGGTTTATTTGTATAGGGCAAGGTGTGCAACTTTCCTTCTCAGCAGTGTATTTAAAATCCATTTAAAAATGTAAGATAGAACTCTTCCACCTAGAAATTGTACTCTTAAAAGTGTAGATATATACACAGAAAAATAAAATGCTTTGGGGGAGAAGGTTTTAACTTCTGGATATCACCATAAAAGACAGAAGTGCTTTATCTATTTTATTTTAAAAGAAAGGACTTCCTCTGCTTAAGAATGTAACAATGCCTTCTGATTTCTTTAGGTCATGGTCTGAGAGCAGAGGGACCAAATTATTGATGCTGAAAGCTTTGCTAGAAGCTGAGACTGCAGTGACCCAGCCAGTGGGCTAGTAGAGACCTTATTGCTCTCTACAACTGCCTGAAGGGAGGCTGTAGTGAGGTGGGGGTCAGTCTCTTCTTCCAAGCAACAAGATGAAAGAGAGTGACCTCAGCTTGCACCAAAGGAGGTTTAGATTGGATATTAGGAAAAAAATTTTGGTGGAAAGGTTTGTCAATCACTGGAATAGGCTGCCCAGGGCAGTGGTTGAGTCATCATTCCTGGAGGTATTCAAAAGGTGTAGATGGAGCAGTAAAGGATATGATATGGTGGCAAACTTGGCAGTGCTGAGCTAATGGTTGGACTTGATGATATTTAGAGATCTTTTCCAATCTAAATGATCCTATGGCTCAATCTCGTGCTCTTTCTGTGGGTCTTTAACACTGAAGGAAAAGCTAGAGAAGTTTGTACATCTCATAGATTAATGTAAGGTCTCACAGAAGGGAGGAAGAATATACTTTGGATGTTCTTGCAAGACAGTTTTGAAGTGAGAAATGATAGTGGGGAGGAAGACTGCTTTGGAGGAATAAGAATCCTTATTCTTTTCCTTTCTTCAATCCAGATCAAAATTTGTAACGACCTTCACTAATATGCTGAACATTCCATTAGAATTTCGCTAAAAGCAAACCCAAGCAATGAGGTGGCAATGCATCATTCTGTGTGATTTTTCTTATGTCTAAAACCAGAAAGTTTGAGTTGATGCTCATTATGTAAAGCAGAAAGGAGAAACAAGCTGTGAAGTGGGTGGGAGTCATGATCATGCTAAACCCGGGTTTTCTCAAACTCTGTAGTGCTGGAAGAATAAAAAGGGAAGACTTCATATGAGATTTTCATAGGGTGGCCTAAGCAGGCTGTTGAAAAAGCTGGTGAAAAGGTTGCAGTAAAATGAGGAGTGTGAGGGTGAATATATGCACACTAAAGAAAACTTAAAAAAATATGGTCACAATAAAAAAGAAACCAATCCACACATACTTTGTTTGAGAATGGAATATTTTTCCATTTCCCAGACAATGCTGGCATCATGTGGTGAATTTATTCAGCTTGCCTTCTACTAAAATATTTCTGAAAAATCTTTGTTCTTGTTCAGTGTTGTTCTGATTGGTATTCCTAAAAATATCTTGTGAAAACTCATTTGCTTTGCTTACCTGGATGTCCTGGGACACTATCTCCATTTTATGGAAGACATAAGGAGTCTTAAATTGATTATTTGGAGTCTTTTATTTTGATTGCTGATCGTATTTTTCGAATGATCAATCTGTCTCTTCTAACGTGCAAAACATTTTTTTGCTGCGCTTTGGTTTTGAAACTAAATGAGTGAAAAACTGCCATCTGCATGGTGGGCTGTGGTGGGAGTCTTTTCCTATTGCAGGGACATGTTTGTATGCAGAGGGAATGATGTTACTGCACAGTAGGTTTGCAGGGAGAGAAAGGAAACTGAAGTAGCAATTACTCCTAAAGTGGAAGTGCGTGGGCTGCAAGAGGAGAGGTGAAGCTTTTTTTGGAAAGAGCAGGAGCAGGAGAGATGTTACAGTGGCTAGGAGATAGACAAGGTAAAGGAGTAGGGACAAGGAGGAAAGGGAGCTGGTAGTGATGCTTTTTGTGGGCTCTCTGCAAGGGAGCAGTGTCCTGTTTAAAGATCTTAAAGGAGTCTTCTGTGGCTGCTGTGTTTTGTAGAAGAAAACTGTGCATATAATTGAGCTGATGAGTTTAATAAATTGGGCTACTGGCATTTGTGAAAAATAGAAACATGAGTAGAGATATCCTATATGAAGTAAGATCCACTTACACAGACTAGATTTAAATAACTTCTCAGAAATGCTCTTGAAGCTAAATAAGTGTTAGGGTTCAGAAAGCCACAGAGACTGCAGCTCCAGGAACATTCTTTCTGATAAAAGCATGCCAAGAGGATTATGGAAGGACAGCAACATTGCTGCCACAACACTATTCCAATCTGGGCTACCCATGATGATGAGGACCTTGGGTGCAGTGCCAAGATGCTATTGTGCTTATGGCTAAAGTTCAGAGAATCAGAAAGCCCGTGGATATCCCATGGATACTGGGTCTGGAAAAGCCATCACAGGAGGCTGCAAATCATTCTACATCCACACTTTTCCAATCTGGCCCGCCCATTGCAATAGAGACCTCAGCCACAGCATCATCATTCATTAGGGTTAGGCTTAGGATTCTGAGAGCTACAGAGCCTACACCTGCAGGGACCCTCCAGCTGGAATAGGCATGCCAAATGGATCATAGAAGGACAAAAAGATTGCTGCTACTATACCTTTCTAATCTGGAACATTTGTGGTGATAATGAACTCGAGTGCAGTGCCTATATTTTTTTAAGGTCTGGCTTAGGGTTCAGACAACAACTCCAGAGCCACAGGGACACTGGGGCTGCAAAATGCATGCCTGGTGCATCATGACAGGGCATTAACAGTGCTGCCTCTATACTTTTCAAAACTAGGATATCCAAGGAGATTGAGAATTCAACTACATCTTGACATGTCACGCACTTAAAGGTCTAAGGGCAATGAGCCAAAGACATCCCTTTACCTTTAAACCTATCCTCTGCCTTGCCCCTGTTCACTGTGCCAGGCAACTTCAAATGGTGGGTGGTTACCCCGTTCTCTATTTTTCTGAGGTCGCTCTGCATGGCCTCTCAATTTAGTGTCATCAGAAAACTTGCTTCGTATTCCTTCATGTTCTGCACCCATGTCACTTATGAAGATCTTGAAGAGCACAAGGCCTAAGGTGGAGCCCTGTGGAACACCACTAGTGACAGGTCACTAGTCTAATATTACCCCATCTACTATTACCCTCTGTGCTTTACCTGTGATCCTATTGCTCACCCGCTGTGTAATGTGTTTACCCAGTTGTGTGCTGCACATTTTGTCTGGCAAGATACTGAGAGATAGTATTGAAAGCTTTTCTGAAGTGCAAAATGTTTCATCTATTGGCTTCCCTAGATTAACTAGGTGGGTTACCTTGTCATTGAAGGAAATCAGGGTCAACAAGCAAGACTTTTCTCTCATGAAGCCATGCTGTCTTTGTCTCATGACCATGTTGTCTTTCAGCTGTTTTTCAATACTTCCCAGAAAAATCCTCTCCATAATTTCATCAGGCACTGAAGAGAGACTGATAGGCCTGTAGTTTCCTGGATTCTCCTTCTTCCTCTTCTTGAAAAATTGTGACAGTGTTTGTTAGCCTCCAGTCAGCTGGGACCTCTCTGGATTCCCAAGACTGCTCAAAAGTCATCAAAAGAGGTTTTGTGCTTACATCAACCAGATTCTTGAGGATTCTGGGATGAATCCGGCCCATCAGGCCCCATAGATTTGTAGGGATCCAGTTGGAGAAGCAGATGTGACACAATTAAAGGATCTGGGAGTTGATTGTGCTTGCAGTCATGGTTCTACAGCTCAGGGCACTGAGACTGCCTGGGTTCATCATGTGTTGAAGACAGAGGTAAAGAAAGTATTAAACACCTCTGCCTTGTCTCTGTCTCTGTTAGATGATCGTCCTCATCCTGTAATGGGCTGATGATATTTCTATATTGCCTATTGCCATCAGTATATTTGAAAAAACTCTTTATTGTCCCTCACATATCTGGCCATCTTCATCTGCAATTGAATTTTGTCCATACAAATTTTCTCTATGCAGCAGCAAGCAGCATCTCTGCATTCTCCCCATGTCACCTGACCTTGCTTCCACTGGGCATACACCTTCATTTTTTGCTTATTTCCAAGAGAAAGGAGAGGATACTACATGAATTTGTGTCTGCACATAGTTGTCGTAATAATTTGGTTTTATTCCTAGTTCTCCTTGAGATACATAAAAGACATGTAGATGTGGTGCTTAGGAACGTGTGGTAGATTTGGCAGTACTGGTTTAATGAACTCCATGATCTTAAAGGTATTTTCCAAACTAAACAATTCTGTGATTCTACAAGTCCAAGGTAATAACTATTGTTGTTAATCACAGGCCACATGTCAAAGGGTAAGTAATGTTTCAGACACTGGACCTGAGTATTGAAATTTTCCAGGCTTAATGGCTAATTCAAGTTCAATGTTTCTGCAGAAGGCGCCAGCTAGAAAAAAAAATCCATTGTTTCCATGGGAAAACATATTTTTTTTTCTTAGCAAGTTAAAAAAAATCCAACCAAAACCCAAACAAACTCAAACCAGATTTTTCTCTGAATCTCTATTTTGGCATAGTTGTGAATTTTGATCAGTGCCGTGCTCGTTGTGCATCTGAATGGGAATATTCGACCTGATAAAATGGGCTTGAGAATAATGAAAGGAAAAAGTATAATCCATCTAAAAGGACTAAGCTGGATGGTTAAGGGAAACCTTAGAGTATTTGGGTTTCTGAACTGTGCTCAAGGGTCTGATTTGTAGAGACACTAATCCTCCACAGCTGCATTGAGAGAGGTTGGGAGTTGGTTTTGACCATAGTGAATACTCTAGAGAGCTAAGTACTCTACTGGATGTGGGGGAGGGGAAGGAAAATATCTCAGGATCTCTAATCATTCAACACAAATTAGTGAAAACTTGGTGTTTGTGTATTTTATGCAGCAGATCTTCAATTGACGCTGGGAAATACCTTACCTCTCTAAAGGTGCCATTGGAATAAATTGTGTAGTTCATATTTCTGGAGTCCACGGACAACACAGCAATGACTGCAACAGCCAAAATGATGAAAGGATTAATATTCTTGTATTCACAGAAGAATTTGAGGAACTTGATTTGAGGAGTTGTCTGAAGCAGGAATCCTATGGGTGAGGGGGAAAGTTCATGTATATAAAACCTGTAGTGCAATCTTAATTCTGTTATTTTCTAGCTTTTAAGTTCTAGACTTCATAGCCTTGAAAAGAGTCTCATCTGTTGGGTTTTGTCTGCAATAAATATAGGAAGAGAGAGGTTAAAATGTACATTGTTTAACTAAAAGCTGGCTTTGTGTTCTCTCCCCTTTGTCTCCATAATGCTTATGTAAAGCTAATAAAAGGAGACAACTTGGATCCTTTAATACTTACTGTAGAAAACACAATTACATATTTAAACTGCACAAAACATAAATTATTTTTCTGATGGACCACAGTGGCCTCTGAAGAACAGTGCTATCTCTTTTACTAATTTACTTTGTACACATACATAGAGGAAAAAGAGTAAAATCATACAAAATCTTAATCTAATGCTGGCAAACTAACCATACTTGAAAATAAACATATAGAAAACTTTGATTTTCCTTAAAAAATCCCAAACGAATGAGATTTTCTTAAATGTAGTGCAATATTCCAAATACTCATTGACACTGAGGTTTAAAACTTACTTGAAACCTTTCCAGGATATTTTTTCCTCACTAATACCTTAAGCATAAATATTTCTGTTCTAAAAGGGTGGTTGTTCACTTTCAACACTTCCCCAATGGATAGTAGATGCACTGTGTTATCGATTTCCACCAGTTCCGATATTGTCCTATGAAGAAACTCTGTAATTAAAATTTAACAACACTTTAAATCTAATTCAGGTGGTAACTGTTCAGTTTACTTGCAGAGGGTTTGTGATATGGAAAAATGTCTTTCCCAAAAGGGTTGCAAAGCTTTGGAACAGGCTGCTCAGGGAAGTGGTCAACTAAACTTCCCTGGTGATATTTATAAGACATGTAGATGTTGCACTTGGGGACATGGTTTAGTGGTAGACTTGGCAGTGAGTGCTCAGTTAAGAGTTGGATTTGATGATCCTTTCCTTTTCAGTCTTAATGATTTTATGATTCTAAAAGATTAAATAGTCCTTGGCTTCAGTGTATATCATTTATATAGCTGGCTAAAAGCCAACAATTAAGCTTATTAATAGTTTAGAATATTATCCTACTGATATAATTACAAATGGAATTATCAGTAGATAACAATACATCTAGAAAACTTGCTATAAAGCAGTACTTGTTAGTTTAATATTTTTGTAAAATTAAAAGAACTCCTTCCCATACTTGAAGAGGAACTTCAGATTTCTGTAAACATTTTTAATGTGCAAACAAGAAATCTACAAAATGAGAAGGTATACTCAATTAGGGACTGCTGGAAAAAGTTCAGGAGTCTGGTTTTTTTCTTGTACATATTGTTTTTGCAATGTTAGTCCCTGAAGCTTGACTCAAGTCTGAGATTCATTTTCAAATAAATCAAACTACTTAGCAAAGGATTAAGAAATAAATAAAGGTAACAGGGGCAAATATAACTTTGGAGAAACAACAAAACAAACCATGAAAAAGGTCATAGATAATCCCAGAGTTCAAGGGCTGAAATATTTTATTCATTGTAATAAGTTTCAAGTTTGTAATAAATCCTATAAAATACTGAATTATTGACACAGACAATAGGGCTGCATAATTTTAAGCAATTAGTAGATTAACAAAATGACTGAGTTGGAGATGACAGGAAAATTACAATACAAAATAAAGTATATATATTAAAAAAATGAGTAGGTATCATAAAATGAAGCCAGGATCAAACTTTCTTTGACTACAGCAGATAAAAATAGCCAGATTCAGAGGAAATATTCAGTAAGATCTGAAAATTCAAATACTCCCCAGATAGCCTCTCCAAAATTGTTACAATCTGAAGTCTTCATCCACTTCTGAAAAACCTTGTTTTAAGCATGTTATTCATAGTAAAAACAAGAAAAAATCCATTCTGCGAAGAGACAAAATCCTGAAAATGGCATCTCCATTAAAACGAAATAACTAAATAAATATCTAAATAAAAGATAAAGAATGTATGACTGCTAAAAGACCTTAATGTTGCTACCTGTTGCTACTCGGAGTGCTTCATTCCTTTAGCTGCTACTCATCTGCTGACTTACCATTGGCAAATCACTTCAGTCTTCCTCACTTCAACTTCCCCATCCATAAACCAGGACTGGCGCTTCACCTGTTTTCTGAAGTGCTCTAACTTCTAATCGTAGAATTCTAAGCTGGTAGCTCAATGTTATGATAAATATGAGATTTTTTTGCATATAAAAATGATTATCATTTTAATGAAATTACAAAATAGAATTAATGCTTAAGCTTGGTATTATGTCAGAAAAATAATCAAAATGTGTGATAAATTATCTGGTTTGTGTCATATCATGATTATGCATTCCTTAAGGATATAACTTAAGGATAGTTTTCTTACCATTGACATGATGGGGACTGTTGTTTGGTTGTGGTTTTTTTTGTTCTGACCTAAGCCAAGAAAATGTATTCAATTAGGAAAAACCATAAGGATACGCTAAACATGTTCTGTAGCACTGTGGAACACTTCAAATGAGCATAGATAAACTATAACTTGTTCAATGCTGTTTAGGAGCACAAAGTGACAACAACAAAATATAGTTGGATGGCAGCAGAGTGTAATTCGGCAAATATTAATAATTGCTTTGGTGATAATTTGGATATACAATACCCTGGTTTAAATCACATTAAGTTCTTTACAAAACCTTGGTTGTGCAAAAGTTAAAGTTAAAAAAATAATCTCAGGACAGTCATTAATTTAAGACTGCTCTACTGAATATTGTTTACTCTACCATTAAGGAAAGAAATCGAGAAAGCAAGACATGCATCCTAAATACTGGTTATCCCACTTACAAAGTTTTATCCATTTTCTTCTGTACACAGTCTCTTAAAAATGGGTAGGAGTTTAACCTCTAGAGTGACAAATGAGGCACACAATCTATATCACTAATGCTTGTGACATGCCCATTCTACCTGCAAGTGACTAAACCTATGCAAGAAAAGAATTCATTGGGTGATATTGAATACTAGGACTCGCCCTCACTCAGGAAGCCCCTAACTGCAAGCTTCTGAAATAATAAATACACATGCCTATTCTTTGTAAAGTTTGCTAGACTACTTGTTCATAAAGACTACTTTTTCAGCACTTGTTCTTAGAGATGCATTAATTAAAAGGCAGTAAAAGTACTGTGTGTGCTGGTTTATGAGTTCCAGTGCAATTCTAAACAGGAGACTGTTTTGTTAAAAGTTCTTGGGCTTGTATACACACTGAACTCACATTTATGTAGAGGGTCTTGGAAGTAGGACTTGCTGAAAGCTATTCAATATTTGGTTTTCCTGAGTGTTTTGAAAGGATATAAATGGCTGAAAAAGGAAAATGAGGAAGTAAATGTAACTAGGGTGAAGGGAGTATGTTCTTCTGCTTAAATGTGGAATGAAGGGAAAGGTGAGCACTGTGGCAGATCATGCTTTTCTAGTTGCGGCTCTGCCTTCTCATTTCCTCTACTGGCAGAATGAGGAGTTTGTTTTTAATATGTGTCTTAAAGGCTTTTGCACAGCTTTCTGGGTGAAGGATGGGATATGTCATTGGCCATGATCTTAATAATTTTGGGCCATGATGACAAGTAATGTTCCTGATGTTTTGTAACTTTACCAGAGCCACAGCGAACAGCTGTTAGCAGATGGAAGTGAAGCACATCTTTACAAGGAAAACGGCCTTACGTCTCTTGCTACCACAAAACAGAACTTAATTTGGTAGTGAAAGAAAAATAATGAGCTGGGTGAGGGTTTTTTCTAAAGATTTTGCTTTGCCCTTTCAGTGTGACTTCTTAATGGAATCAGAGCTGTTAAAGTTACCACTGAACATGCTAGCAAGGCATACTTTCCATTCTCCTTAGTATTGTCTGAGTTTGCAATGCAGGAAGGCGTGGGATATCAAATGCAATATAAAAGAATATTCTAGAAACTGAAGATATTAAAATGTTTGTGGTAGTTGATCTCAACCCCAAATCTATTTTCAGGGAAAGAAGAAAACCTATTAAATACTTTATTTTTTTCTTTTCAGAGAGAAGAAAGAGGAGACCTTCTTAGATAATTTAGATTATGGTTTTCTATCTAGTTTGTTAAAGATTTAAAGAGTGTATCTCCAAGTATCTTTGGTGACATAACTCATATAGGGAGGCTTCAGCCTTATTTTGTGGAGGAAATACATCACAAGAAGTAAAGAACAGACTGAATCATCAGCTCAAATGCATGGATGGAAGATTTGACTGAAATAGAAATTATGTCAAATTTCCCCATGAACTAAATCACTCTTTTCTTAAAATTCTAAAGAAGTCAGCACCCCAGGAATGGTGGTCTTGCTAAAAAACAAACAAATATACCAGCCCCAAATAAATGAGGGCTTGAAAGACTGCATTGCTGCAGGAACTATGGATTTTACACTTTGGAGAAGAGTAGGTAAAGTGCTAGGAATTTGAGATCAAAGAGTTCTTTGAAAATAACTTTGCAGCTACTAAATTCAGGCTGAATATCCTTACTTTCCTGGATTGTACCAGTTACAACCCAGTTTGAGGATAGGCAGGAAGAAATGTAGTGCTTAATTAAGCATTATGAGAATATAACAGCCCTGATCCGATACATAGGAGGATCAACAGGAAGGAGGTTTGCACTTGTCTCAGGCTGCCACTATGCTGGCAGAATTACATTGTCTCAGAAGACAAAATATAGTGAGATACTACCTTACCTCTTAAAAGTGAAAGGAAAGGAGCACTGAGGGAAATGTGTGACCTCAAGCAGCCATTTAGGTTTTATATCTCACATGGAAAGTAGAAACTGGCAGAGGCACAGTGCCTGTCCTCTTATTGCGTGGATCCAGAGCAGAAGAGTAAGCAGATGTTAGGGCTTGAGCTGAGTGATTTCTAGTAGCCCTTCTGGTTACCTTGCTACATTTGAGGCTTTGCCTGGCCTTGCCAGGTAGAACTGGTCTATGGGACCAGAGGCTGATGGAAAAACTTGCAGGGCTGCTGTGTAAAATGCAAAATATGTAACAACCTGACAGTAAGAGCGTGGGAAGTATGCCTTAGTGGCAAAGCTAGAGAATAAGTGAAAACTGGTAATATCGCAAAGGGTAACAGGTGTCTCACAGTTTCTGGCTGTGGGCTGACTTAGTGCTGTTATAGAAAGTAATTTATCACAAGGTATATCAAAGCTCTTCAGGGCTTTCTAAACTTATGAGGTGGAGTGGGTAATGGAACACATAAAGCAAGAAATGTTTTCAACATCCTTAAAAGAAATCTGGAAATTTTGCATCTCTCACATTTTCTCGGTGTGCTTGAGTTCTCCGTAATTTATAATCAATTCAACCCTTCCAACAATTTTAATGAGAAAAACACCCTTAATTTATAGCAATAGTTTCAATACAGTGTATCTTACCCTAGTGATAAAAACATTCTACAATATTTTAATCTAGTGTTGCAGAATACTCTTGGGTATTTTTTTAAAATTAACATCAAGTTTGACAGCTGGAAGATACTCCATGAAAACAAATTATATTTTTAATCAAACCGAAACATGGAATTCTCCACATAGTGGTCTTAAAAACGCCCAAGACAATCTTTAATTGAAGTGTTACAGAAAATAACAAAATGAGAAACTCTGTACTTAGTGCTTAATTAACTTTACAATGTATGTTCAGCAGTTCGTTAGATGGTGGGATCAAAATGAAGTTATGGAATGCAAGATGTTGCCATACACCACCTCCATTTATGTGTTGTCCAATAATAAGTTTTAACTTAGATTAATAAGCATCTTTTTAATTAAACAGTGTCCTTCCTTGTTCCGTGCTGAAATAGCTGATGCTAAGTGCCATTTCCATGCATTGTGTTCCATTAACTTCAGCACTTGCTCTTCCTTAGAGTATTATCTGTGACACAAAGAAACCAGGTTTTAATAATGATTTCTCCCTCAGCACCTGTCATGTAGTTGATGATTTTGTTCTTTTTTTTTGCATTCTTACCTAAATCTAGGCTGTGTTTTAGTCTTCTGTGGGTGTGAAAAGGATGCAGGAAATTTAAAGAACTTTATTTTGCACAGAAGGCCTAGTCTGGTGGCCCTACACGTGGTTTCTGCCTCATTCTGTGTCAGGCATTGATATGACTCTGTCTCCCAGAGGTAGGCACCTGAATGGGCCTTGTGCCCTTTGTGTTTTTGCTCTGGCTCCTGTTATAAAAGGCCGAAAGACATCTAGACTTTGGCAAAAGATCCAGTTTTTCTTGAAGCACAGTGATGGGTAGTGGATAACTGGATAGAAGTACAAGAAAAGGAAAATTACATGATGATGCATTCCTGTTATACCCTGCCTGAACCACATAACTGTAGTTCAAGGTGTGGATCGACGTGGTACCAAAAGCTGCTTCCATAACTATCAGTGCTTGGGCCCTCAGGGGTTTTTCCCCTGTGCTTACTGTCCTCCTGGGTTAGCAGGTGTGCTCCTCTCTTTCACTACCACCACAGGAGCTCCAACTCTGCAGAGGCCCAGCTCTGCCTTGACACTGCTGTCTTTGGTCTCATCCTCATCTCTTTAGCCCTGGCTGGTGAAGCCCCTGAATATGGCTGGTGTGGTGGGGCCACGGGCCAGGTAGTTT
Source organism: Serilophus lunatus (assembly GCA_013399895.1). Classification (NCBI taxonomy): domain Eukaryota; kingdom Metazoa; phylum Chordata; class Aves; order Passeriformes; family Eurylaimidae; genus Serilophus; species Serilophus lunatus. The sequence continues at coordinate 138,735 of VXBA01005369.1, forward strand.
CTCTGCACCTAACAAAAGACTCTTCCCTCTTTAACTTTATAGCAGTTTGTATGGGACAGAATGTAGTACACTGCTGGCAACACTTTAAATACTCAGGTAATATAGAATTGGCATAAAAAGGCCTGAGTTAGAAAAGACATTAATTCATCTAGCAGGGACACCTTTCACTAGATCATGTGGCTCAAAGCCACGTCCAACCTTGCCCTGAATACCAGGGATGAGGCATTTACAGCTTCTTTGAGCAACCTGTTCCAGTGCCTCACTATCCTCCCAGTAAAGAATTTCTTCCTCATATCTAATCTAAACTTACTGTCTTTCAGTTTAAAGCCCTTGGCCTATCATTACATGCCCTCATAAAAAGTCTCTCTCCAGCTCTTTTGTAGGTCCCCTCAGGTACTGAAAGGCTACAGTAAGGTTACCTCAGAGCATATGCTGGACTTCAGCATAGGACAAGGGGTAACAGTTTTAAACTCAAGGTGAGTTGATTTAGATCAGATATAAGGCAAAAGTCTTTTAAATGAGGGTGGTTAAAACACTGGAACAGGTTTCCCAGAGATGTGGTAGATGTCCCATCCCTGGAAACGTTAGTCTTGTTAGATGATGCTCTGAGCACCTTGATTTAGTTGAAATCCCTGCTCTTTGTGAGGGGATTGGAATAAATGGCCTTTAGAGGTCCCTTTAAACAAAAGGTAATCTATCATACCCCTCACAAAAAAAGCAAGGAAAGATGGTGGACAATAATCTTGGTCCCATTGAAGTATCATTTAATATTTGAAGCAAATGTTTAGTAGCTTCCCTTCTGCTTTATTCTAGAAGTGCTCCTGTCTGGAAGGAAAGAGTGTCTTCCCTACTCTTAACTAAAAGATTCAGATCAGGGTTTTCCCAGAATTCCTGCAGTGGGCTGCTAGGGGGATGACAGAATTACAAAACCTGTGGGGTTTGCTGAGCTAGGAGAAGTGAGGTGACATCAGGATGGCAGATAGGCTAGGACCTGGGGAGGGATGGTAACAGTGAGGGAAAGCAAAGGTTTTCCTCTTTGGTCAGCTGAAGTGTCAGATACCTGTTCCAGGTGAATATCAGTGATATCTTGTAATAACCAGAGCTGCTTCTGCTTTTTATCGTCTATTAGTCATTGAGTCCTGCCTTTAATGGGAAGGGTCCTGTCATTTTGTTGGTGCAAAACTCAGATGAGCTGAGTGTGGCCTCTAGTGGTCTGTTAATATCAGATACTGAGAGTCAGGGCTTGCTGGGCTGCTGATCTGCTGAGGTCTTTGGTGCTCTGCGTTAAGTCCTGCAAATCTGTCAAAAAAAGAAAATGACCACCAGAGAGCTGGGGTAATTAGGTTGCTTTTTATCAAGCACCTGCTCAGATGAGGTCAAGCAGCAATGTGTGTATCTCTATGGCACTAGAAGAGCTACCAGTATAAGGCATGTACAAACTTTTGAATTGGTGCCACCATTGGCTCTCACTGTCAAAGTATTTGTACTCTCATTAAATATACAGTAACCTACGTATTCAGTAATCTAAAAGCTGTAATAAAGCAAACTATTAGAGAAGTACAAAATAAATATTAGAGCAATCATAATTTATGAATGTTTACTTTTCTAATTTTCTCTGTAAAAAGCTCTGTAGTAGGGTCTTTGGCCCCTTTTGTATGGAAAATATTCTACTTTAATCCACGTGGTAGTTTTTTAGCAGCAGGCATCTGGTTTGGGCGATGGAGGACGTAGCTTCAAAATCTTCTGCCCATCTCACTTGGTTTATATAGCAGGATCTGCAGTCCTCCACAAGACACCTGCAGGAGCAAAACTGCTCCCTATAAGTGTATTAGTGTAGCGGTTTTGAACCCACTTTTATCACTAAGGGGCGTGCACAACAAAGATGACAGAAAACTGAACAAAGTTAGCGGCAGGGGAACAGTTTATTACTTGGGGTTCAACTAGGGAAAAAGGAACAACTTGGGGACTTAAAATTCTACACAGAGAAACACTTGACACGCAGAAAACAAAAAAAGGGAAAAAAAGGAAAAAACCAAAAAACTGAAACTGCTTTCCAAGCTGGGTGACTAGCCAAGAAAACAGAGGGAGGAGTAGAGAAGCTGTCTCTCTCCCTCCCTCTCTGATGGTGTCTCTTCCAGCCCTCCAGGTTTTCTGCAAAACACAAAAGACGTGAAAAGCAACCCCCCCTCCCAAGACACCTTTGGGAAGTTACTACTTGCTATCAAGCTGGACTTTGCTCCAGTGCCGAGGGGAAAGGGTGAAGTCATGCTGTATGGTCTGAGAGCCGGGAGGAAGAGGGGCCGTGTGCTCCACCTCTGGACAGGAAGCCGAAGAGAAGGAGGACTTCTGTGTTCAGCTTTTTAAGCCCTCCGAGTCTCGCGTGAATCTTGCTGTCTTCTTCCTGGCCAAGGCCAAGCTGACTCCTCATTGGCCAGTGGAGCCGGGCTCCGCCTCTCTTCCGGGGTCTTCACTCCAGGCAAAATGGCGTTTCCCGCTGAAGACCGTGTGTTTGGCGCTTGGGGTGCCATGCCCCGCTGGCCGTAGGACTCCAGGGATGCCCTGGAGCAACTGCCACCCCCAGGGACCCCCTGCAGGATGGACCCCTGGGGCTTCCGGGGAGCTCCCGTGGCCATGCTCTTGGGGCTGCTGCCTGCACCAGGACTGGGGGACCCCCTGTCGACCCCCCCTCCCTCCTCCATAGCAGCATGGGGCTGTGTGCTCCAATGCCACACTGCCTGCCGTGCCGGGACTGTGGCGGCAACGCGGCAGCCGGTGCCAGGACTGTGGTGGCCTCGCGCAACATGCGCGGTGCCACCGGCCCTGGGGCCACCCGCCGCTAGCCGTAAATCATCACCGCCGTGTGCCGGCTGTGGCCAGAGCTGCTGCCCGCGCTGCTGCTGGGCTGGGAGCCGCTGCTCAGTGTGGCACTGCACGCAGCATCGGCCCAGCCACAGCCTCGCTGTGGCTTCGCTCCCACGCCCCCCTGCCACCACTGCAGCTGCCGCCGCGGCAGCAGTCCCGTGAACCATTGCCTGCCAGGACCGGGGAGAGGGGAACACCCCCGGCAAGTCCCCGCTTCACTCCGCGGCCCTGCTCGGAGTCGATGCCGGTCTCACTCTCCGCACCACCTCGCTGCCACCGTCTCGGTCGCGATCCAGGATGTAGGGAACGACCATGGCAACAGAGCCTCACCTGTTTACAGACACCAAGATTCCAGCCCCCTTGACCTT
>VXBA01005369.1:141978-238587 GCA_013399895.1 Serilophus lunatus
CGCCCCCCGACACCCCAAAAGAGACCCCAGCACCCCTCAAACCCCAACAATTAGGAATGAAAGCAAGCCCTAGCCCAACAGCATACCCTGCATACCCTGAAGTGTTCATTCCCTAAAGAACAGATTCAAAGGATAAGAAATAATGATGCTAACAATCAGCTTATTCACTTCATTCATTTATTCTTCGTTTTAATTCCAAGCAGTATAAGCATCTAGCAGATGTGGTAAATCAAGTGGCATTTCTGTTTTGCGTTTAATTTCTGGGAGCTCTGTGCAGGGGGAATATACTTCTCATCTGCTGTGCTTGCCCACAACTAATAGATGTTTTGATGTTGAAAAAAGTTATTACTAGGGCTTGTTGAGTGCAAAACATTTTTCACAATAAGAAACTTTCATAATTCTGTGCTTCTGATCTGTGGTTCTGGTTCACAAAAATGAGTAAACTGTAAAGTTGCACTGTTGAAGAGAATACCTTCCCTGGCCATCCATTGTGCCCCTACTCGGAGGTTATTTCCCTCTGAGGTGTCTGGCCTTCAGCAGTGACTCAACTGTGGCGTTCAACCCCAAAAGTAACAGCCTGGCATACTGAAGGAAACTGAAACTGGCACTGGTTATATATTAATATGCTGCAGCTAAGAAGCTACTTTCTGAACATCTGAGTCATGCCTGCACTTGACCCAGAAAAGTCTGAGGTAATTTGGAATAACACACAGCTGCAACTCTCCCTCCTCCTTTCTCCAACCACAGTCCTGTGTCGTTTCAGTACCTCAGCAGCTAGGGAGAGCCTTCCTTACCCTGCAAGAGAGAAACCAGGGAAAGAAATAAGAGCTTAACTCCCCTTCTGTCTCTGCCTGGTGTTTGTTGTGTCAACTTACGCTGCTTGCAGTGGTTTCTCTCAAGTGATTGCACTCAACAACATATGCCTGCTACAGCATTGTAAGGATTGATTAAGCTACATTTGGGTTTTCAGAAGTGTATGATGCATAACCCATAACAGTGTTTTCAAAAATGGGCTCTGTTTCCCAAGGATTTTTCCAAGGTCAATTGACCTTTTTCTTTGTGTAACAATGGTTTGATTTTTTTAATCCGTTTTTTCTACTTGTCTAACATAATTTTGTTCCTTGCTGTCTAAGGTCACAGAAAGACTTCAACAGCTGCTTTTTCTTTAGACAGAATCTCCCTCATCTCTGCTTTTTAAAGTTGTGCCAAAAAAATGAACTTGGGGGTTTTGGCTGAACAGTGCAGCAGAATCGCTCTTAACATCTGCAGACTGTTACTTTTCATTGTATTGAGATTGGGAAATGGTGATGTGAAAAGCTGTGGCTGGCAAAAGCAGGCTTAGGTGAAATTACTAAACTATATTTTAGCCACAAAAATATTCCCCAACTAATTCCCATAGATCTTAGGATTTGACTGGAAAGATTCAGCATTTCTTTATATGTGGAAAAAGCAAGAGCTTTTGGAATAAAAAAGCATTTAAATGGCTGACAAAAAAGTGTCAGTAACTGGCAATCTGGAAAAACTGCCTCTCTTTCTAGCCTTCCTGATAGAACTACTTTTCCTGGTGAATAGACTGTGCTCTCATCACCTTTAGGGTGTAGATGGACATTCAGGGAGAGGCAGCTTTGTGGGTACATGTGTGTGATAACATCTGTCAGTCTGGGGCTAGGAAAATGATGTGTACAAGGGAAAGGATAGGGAAACAGGATACAAGCTAGGAAAGTGGACCCTTTGTCTGAGCAGTATTTTCTAGCATATCTATTCATCACAGGCCTAAGCTTGGTATACAGCTTTTTATTAGCAAGAAACTAGTAGCTTTGAAGTCCTTTAGCTGAAGAAAGTTTTGTCACATTTGTCTTTTCTTTGCTAGCTGAGATCTTGTTTGTTCTCATCTAGTGTTCTAATTTCTGTATTAGTGGATGCTTCGGAGAAAGGCAAAGAAATAAAATGAACACCTTAAAATGTAGTGCACCTGTATAAAGCCTGGAGAGCTATGTATGAGAAACACTTTCTTGTCTGCAAGGGTGATCTGCCTGTGCAGTGAAGCACAGAATTTCGTTATTATCGTATTTCAACTTTTACTGTAGCTTGTGGAGCTGAAAACGTTAAAGTAAATAAAATGATTCAACCTTTCCTAGGTAATATAGGCCTCTTTAATTTTCAGAGGGTGTGAGTCCTATAGGTTGATTCTGTGCACTCCAAGCTGGCAGTTGTTTTTTGACCTACAACTTGCTTTCACTGTAGCTGTGGGATTGGGAACCCACAGAAAGTCTTTGTGTAAAAACTAACACTTTCTGAAGACAGTTTTTTTGTTGTGTGTTGGTATTTTATTAAAAAAAATCCCTTGTATGTCTGGTCAGAAGCGTCCCTGTTACCACGCCGCATCGGAAGCACATGGTATGACTGTCAGCTCATTTTGGCAGATGCCTTAAGTCCAAGCTGGTCTTTACCTTGGGCTGGCTCTCCTGGGTGCCCGGGGAAATGAGTGAAATCGGAGCTGCAGCCGAGGCAGGCCCTGCAGATGGCAGCAGAAGAGCACTGAAGGCAGAGCCCAGTCTGCTCGACACAGCATCATCCCCAGATCTGCCTCAAATGGAAATCCTCGAACGTTTTCCACTGAATCCTTCTGCAGGGTTGAAGGGTAAGGGCAGTGAAATCAGATATTCAAACCATGTGAGAAGATGTCATGTCAGAGTTCAATACTTTGCTTTTAGGCATGGCAAAAAATAACACTTTGGAAGAAAGCAAACTGCAAAGAGAAAAAAGCTTCAAACACAGAGTACATACTAATAACGTATTATAAGGTGATGTCCTCTCAGTGTATCCTGCTATCGTCCTACTGAGTAAATGCTAATGAAGGAACTCAAACAACAGTGTTTTTTACCAAGAGGGGTTCTTAACTATGGTTATGATGAATGGTCTTGTTCCCAAACTGAGCTCTGGGAGATGCTTTTGGCAAAGTGATACAGGTACTGATAAAGAATGGGAGAAACCTACTTGCAGAGTAGCTCTAACCTCATATTTAACACTTTCTCCCTTGAGACATGAGTTCAGAAGCCCTCAGACAGGAGGGGAGTTGAAGTAACATGACAAATGGTTTTTTTGACTGCTGAGCAGTGGGGGCTGTTGCTGTTGGGGCTAAAGGGTGAATTGCAAGAACTGTAGGACTGTCAATGCACCTTACGATGATGCTGTCCTCCCCTACATGTTACAACGTGGGAGGCAAGCTTCAGCTCTGAATTTCCATCCCTTCCACAGTACTCAGTTTATTCTGAGAAAATCTTCAGCCAGCTGTTGAAGCTAGTTATGAGCCTGTTTTGCATGGTTAGCTTATGTGCCAGGATCTAGCTCTGGGTGTCTGCTTTGATTATTTATTATTGTGCATGAATGTAATCATTGTAGCAGGCTGAAGAGGCCATTTGCTGTGTATAATAACAGCTGATTTTATTTGTTGGTATATTTTACTGTTATTAAAAGCCCTCACAGCAACAGATATGGTATTCTGACATCAATCGAAATAAGACTGCTATGAGAAAAGCCTATTGCCCATGCAACACAGCTCCTCTTCAACAGCGTTTTTATTATATATTTTTTATACACATGCAGGTGGTAGTGCATAACCTCTGGAAGATGTGCAATTAAGCATTGTATTTGCACTCATTTTAGAAATTGTGACAATGTACCAATTTTGTCTGCAGTCGTGCTTCTGGTAGTGGCTTCTCACAGTGACCATAAAAATTAAACAAAAGGTAGTGTTCTATATAATAGGGTTTATTAGGCATATTGAGCAGCAATACACAGCTCAAGGAACCTGAGTGTAACCAAATACCTCTAAGTCACGGAAGTAGTACTTGCTGGCTTGAAAATGAGCCCAAAACTGAGTTGCCTTTTAAGTAAGGGTACTTGGCTTTGTATTTACCCAGTGCCCTGTTGACCTCTAGAGCACTAGACAGCCAGTTGTGATGGTTTCTTTCCTCCACAGTTTTGTTTAAAATAAAGAAAACCTTCATCTGGCTCCTAATATTTTGTGGTACTGTCAAGTCAAAATAGTGATGTTCTTTTAGCCAAATGGAAAATGGTGTCTCAAATGTTAGTGTTATCAGTTTCTTGACTCAAGTTGATTTGATACTTAAGACTGCCACAGTACTGGTGTGTAGGAGTAAATCGAGTAGACCAAAACATGTTTAAAATGTGTAGTTTAAACATCTAGGTTTGAATGGAGTAGAAACTGGAAAAAAAATCTCCTTTTTTACAGACGAGTACCTGTTGGTTAAAGGATGTAAGATGTCATCTGCTGTCTTGTATGGTGGGTCATGATATATTTTGCTTAAAATACTAACGATTAGAGAGAATGACGTGTACGGTGGTGGCAGCACTTCTTGGCACAAGAAATATCTGGATTTGGATTTTAGTTGTGATAAAGGATTCCAAAATTTTGTACTTAAGGTAACAGATAAGCAGAAAGGCTAGAAAGCATGTTTCGCTTAGCACTGTACATTAGCTGGCATTTGGGCACTTTTCTTGGAAGTTGATCTAGTCATGAGGATCCACAGATCCAGAGATGTTGGCTGTGAAAATATTAGGGTTTTCTGAGCTCAGCCTTTTGCCTCTGTTAAAAGTGGCTATCTGCTGGGCAGGAAGGAGTGGATGACTTGCCATGGATCGAATGAAGCATTAAGTGATTAACCTTTGCAAGATTGTTTTGGAAGTATTGCTGAAACAATATTTCCATATTTCTTCCCCTCATTTTGGCCACTGGCCCTGAAATGCATCTCTTGAACGATCTCAGAATCTTAGCTAGTTTTCATGTTGGAGCCACAGTGCTCGTGGAAAGTGGGTTCTGCCCATGTGCCAGCTGTGTGCCTGCATTGTTCATGTGCTGCAGTAGTTTAACTGAAGCTACTTCTCATCCAGAAGCCATTTTCCTTATTAGTTTGGCTTGAGAAAACAAACTGATATGGCACCTTGCAGAGGTGCAGGTGGTACTAAGTGTGCCCTAATACATAACAATGACGATATCTATCCCTCTATCCTGGCATAAGGTGCAAAAATTCTGCATTAGGTGGGATTTTATTTGCGCAGTACCGTTATATGCATCTGTAAATTCAAGTGCTGCTGACTGGAAAAAACAATACTGACAATTTTTAGCAGAGTAGACTTCTAGGAGAGGTTGGCATTGAGGCAAGGAACACTGGTGTTACTGCCAGTAAAGTTTTTAAGCCAGTGGGACTTCCTTGAGTATTTGCTGTTTCCAGAAGACCTCACGGTAACTCTTTTGTATTATCTCTTCCTACTTGGACAGCATCTGCATGCAGGACTATCATAGGAATGGAGGTTATGCAAGTTGGGGAAGGACCTCCAGAGATTGTGCGAGCCATCTGAGTCAAGACAGAAATAACTTTCTAAGCTAGAAAACTGTGTTAGATGAAGACAACAATATAACAGGTGCAGAGATAATGGAACTGGAATTCAGACTATTTTCAGTGGTTGTCACTGAAATGGGAGAACTACCAAAATCTGGAAAGTGTATTCTGGAGTCTATACCAAAAAGATACAGAAGATGGTCATGTTAAATTTTCTGAGCTCTAAAGAACTGCAGATAGTTTGGAAATGAAAAATAGCTTGAGAAATCAGAAAAATCATTTGTGCAATAGCAAGAAATACCATAGAATAGAAGGAAAGAGCAAAATACAACTCAGCAGAACAAGTATGAAATACCTCACCTGAGCAGGAGCAATGAAATGCATAGAAGCAGGATGGGGGAGTAACTCACTGGTTATGACTCAGGGATGGGAATAACTCCAATCTCTCGTACAAAAGAGGATGTAGGGAATAGTAATTTATCGCAAGTAGCATGCCCATCAGTAGTGCTGTGCCACTAAGAAAAGAGGCAAATACATTACTAAAGTTATAGTAGAAGGGATTACAGTCCCTTGGATGTGCTGAGCAGGCATACTGCTTCACATTGCTCTTCTGGCACTGTGGGAGTGCTGTGAGCTATTCAGTATGGAATGTTCCAGGAAAGATGTGATCTGGGGAGACCTCAGCAGAGAGCACTATCAGAAAGCTCAGCCATCTGGCAAACACAACCTGTGACAGGATGCAGCAGACTGATGGTATTTAGCTCAGAAAATGGTATTCCTTTGTAGAGTTGGGGCACATCCTTAAACCTGCGGCAATCTGTTGTGGAGGGAGGGCAATGATCTGTTGTTCCCTGTCTCTGTGGTGTGTGAGATGAGACCTGATGGACTGAATTGCTACAGCAGTGATTTAGATAAGATGTTAGGAGAAAACTGCAGTGATTAAGTTGGAAAGGATTGGAAGAGAGACTTGGTGCCATTCTTTGCTCAGACAGCACACTCAGCAGTTGAACAAAGTCTTCAAAAACAGGCTAAACACCTGTCCCTAGTGACACCAGAAGCGATGATCCCTGTTATTCAGTCTGCCTCCATAATTTTTTATTTGTACACCGTCTCCATCTTTTATTGTTTTCAAATCCTGTTGCATATTTCCTCCCCACCCCCCTTCGGAACTACACCTTCGCACTGCGCAATCCATCCCTTTCCCACACTTTGCCCTCCTGCTGCTCACTGCCCACCCTCGGGTGCTCTGCCTGTGAATGCCTTTGTTGGGGAGCTCCTTTCTTGGTCCATTACCCAGGGTGGTTTGTTGCCGTTCCTTCCACTCCGCCAGCCCTCCTGAGACCCGTCGGGAGGGTGGGTTGTTGGCGGCCCCGCAGGCCTCGGCTCCCCGGGCGCCAGGGGGAGCTGCGGGACAAGGAACGCGGGGACGGCGGGACCGGCCGTGCCGCAAGAAGCCCCCTCGGGCGGGTTGTCGGGCGGACCGAGCACCCCGGCGGGATCCGAGAGGCGGAGAGTCGACAAGAGGCAGCTGGGCCAACAGCCCTGCCGCCTGTGGAGCAGGGAGCCCGAGGTGGCACGGCCGCCCCGTGGGCACAGCACAAGGGCGAGCGCTGCTCCCGCGGGATGCTCGGAATTACAGCAGCGGGAGGAGCGAGCCGGGCGCGTTCGGTTCTTCTGGGCGGGGGCTGATGAACTCCACAGAGGCCCCTCGAGAAGAGGCAGGGAAGGATCCGCTCGCTGTCTGTGGCTGGGCAGACGGGGTTGCTGAAGTCGCGGCACAGGGTGGATGCGCAGGTCAGGGGTAGGAAACCCGTACAGGTGCCAGAGAAGCACTGAGAGAAGTTTCCCAGGGCAGGGGTGCGGGCTCTGTATCGACGGGCCTGTTCAATAAGTAAGAGAAAGTTTGCTGATTTCTGTCAGGATGTGTGAAGTTACTGTTCACTTTCCAAACCTTGAAAAGCAGGAGCATGATCTGGTGGTCCTTCCTAGCCCCATAATTTTTTTCTTTTCTTGTAGATCCAAAGTTCATTATGAGTGCTAGTCCTATTTTTCCAATTAGCTGTCCAGACCTCTGAGTATTACACAGTTGTCACTTTAGGCGCTTGGGTACCTTTACAGACCTTTAGGTTTTATGCACTTTCTGTCCTTTTTGGAATGACATTTAGAACACCCCTTAGGTGATTTTGAGAACTTAGGAATTGACAGAGTAAACCTGCCCTATTTACCGGCCACCTCCACTTTGAACTCTTAATACTGAGCTCTAGAGTAGCTTAGCATATGGCAGTCTGAGAAGTAATGTGACATGGTTAAGTCTTACCATTCAATAGTAAGAGAAGATGTAATCTTGTATATGCCCTTTTCAGTACTATCACCCTCTCAGGGATCGGGAGAAAATCCTCAAGATTTATGGTTTGCTTTGTTGGGTGGCTTTGTCTTAGGAAGAATATTTGGGATTTTGAGACTGCAAGTCTCTAAGAGCAGGATTCTGCTTAGCTGGAAGATCTCAGGCAAACTGGTACCCAAACTGAAAACTTATCTGCAAACAGTGTCTTGCCTCTTGTTCCCTGCAAGTGAAAGGAAGTATTTTGCTATTAATGCGTTTTCAACTCTACCTAATATGAATAATAACGATCTCATTAAGGGCTGACAAACCTGTCAATTTTAGAAACTTTATTTTAACATGGGATGTTTTGAATTTCCATAGATGAATTAAGTGCTAGCATTGAGGAAGTACAAATTTGTAGATAATTAAAATCAGGATTAGTGAGAGAAGAGGTGAAAAATGGGGGTCAGATGCAAAGCATCGCAGGTCGGGCTGTCAGGCTCCATCAGTTTTGTTCTTGCATTTTTGTGCTGTTCAGAACAAAGTTTTTGATTCTGCTGGTTAGAACAAGATTTCTAATAGCTTGGTGCACTGAGCTACTTGTTTCTAAGCATGGCCTTATCTCAATGACAGTGATAAATTCTTTGACTTAACTAAAAGGTTTAAAGGTATATACTGAGTGTCCTGCTAACTTTATGGGAATGTTCCACAGACACCTAGAATAAGAACAAAGGGGTTCAATTTAGTTCAGAAAATGTTTGTATTTTTTAATAAGGGGATATATACTCTGAAATTAATTTGAGATTTCCTTATAGATAGCAAGTTAAGTATTAATGTTTGTTTCTTCTCTCCTGCTCATTGCCTATCTAATCTTTAGGCAGCCATTTTGTATGGGTGATAAAATGGAGAGTCAGTTTAACATGCTTTGAAATAGAGCTGTTATTCTTGGAATAAAGTAAAGTGCTTGAGGTAACATGCAAAATTCATGCAGTTTCATTGTTCAAGGAATGAGATACTCATTTATGAGAAGCCCAGGACTTAGAAGTTGTTTCACCCTTTGGCAGATTGCAGCGATCCCAAACTTGAGACCTTTTTTGATACAGTTAAGGGTAAGTGCTGGAAAATGTAAGCTTGCACACTTCTAATTTAAGCAATAGAGAGCTCTATTTCTCACTGCTGGTGGAGCAACATCCATGCAAGTTTACCTACTTTTATTAATGCCCCATTATAGTGCTACTGACAGCCTAATGGTTTTAAAATTCTCAACAGACTTAATCCTTCTTATATATTTTTTTTTGTTGAATCAAAAACTATGCAACTTGTGTTTCAATGAGAGTTATTTAGTGCCACTCAGAAATGACTGTATTTGCACACTGAAACCTGCTGTAGGAGACTCTCTTGAGGTTTAAGCAAGGGGTTTGGTGCTGGATACCAGAGCTTAGACAAAACTATATCTTGTGCTTTGTGTAAAATAATTTCTAAGCACTGTTGAAATTGTGCCTAATTCTTGCTGGATGAACAACAATGTGACCTGTCATGTAACCTTTTAACACAGGTAGTAATGATAAAAGTAGGGTCTGATAGCAAAGGTGAAATAGAGGGAGGGGTTTGATGACAACCAATTGAGTTGAATTTTTCTGGGTAGAAGTGAGGAATACCTTCATTCCTAGGTGATTCCTATGGACTAATACAAACTTAAGCCTTAATGTTCAACTTATGTACATGGCTATGGGACCTTGACTCTTGACCAACTTGACACTCATTTTGTCTCTCCACAATTCCAGCATCCGCATGTCCCAGGAATCTTCTGGTAGCAGAAGATCAGTGAATTGAAGAGCTGTCTTGGCTCTTCTCTTTGTGTTAGCTGTCTCAGAAGTGCAGGAAGGGATCTGTTGTAGAAGTGTGATCTTATGCCACTGAAGAGCTCAGGAATACTGTCAGAATCTGGCTATTTACTGAGGTTTCTTTGGTTATTTTTAGAACTGGGACATCCATCTGCTGAGGTACTGAGGCTTTATTCTGTAACTTGAACAAGGGAGTAGTGGACACATAAGGCTCCATTAGGGTTCAAGAACCCCTAGAGGAGTGAAAAAATGTAACTGCTGTCTTTCTTTGTGATTTCTATTGTTTTTGTGGTAAACAGCATATTTCAGTTCTGTTTGAAAAGCTGAACCTTTTTTGTTCACAGTTAAAACCCCCCAACCAACCCCCCCAAAAGACCAATCAGTCTGCTGCTCTGGTCCTGACTGCACCCCACCTCCCTACTCCTTTCCCAACAACCAAAACCCCAAAAAAGAAAAATGCATTTTGCCACTGTGGTAACTTCTAGGATGAAGATAATTGGAATGGAGAGGGGACAAAAAATCATCTACAGAGCTTCTAGCTACTTGTAACTCTTTCATTTTTTGGTAGTACAAAGTGAAAGTCTCCCACACAAGACATGGAGGTAAACAAAAGTCGGTGCTGCACTGCACATTTCCCAGATGTGTTAGTGGACTGGTTCCTATCTCCTGCAGTACTTCAAGATCTTATGGTGGAAATTTTTGAATATTCTTCAGTTCCCAGTCCACCAGGGTAATGCCTACTGTTTCTGCCCTGTCATCATTATTTGTCTGTTCAAAAGGATACAGCTGTTGAGTGTTACTGGCATTTGTGTGAATATAAGCTGAATTACACTCCTTCTCCAAAAGTCAAGAGGAGATGCACAGGTAGAAATTGGTATATGCTGAGGGACCTGCACATTGTCAGAAGACCTTGAGGGGAACCTTGTCAGGGTAGAGCAAGACCAACATCTGAAAGTGGGCAGTTGTCATTATTGCAGTGCTGTGTTTGAGAGTAACTAGTTTCCATGACTCGCACCTCTAAGAATGAGAAGACTGCAGGGCTGGCAGGGAAGAATGGAAGATCTGCTCTTATGGGAATGGTGCTCCGAAGAGGATAGGCTTTTTGGAATGTGCACCTATTCCCTCTGGTTTGGCAGGTTTTTAACACTGCATCCCACTGATGCTTTGTAGAGGTATTCTGCAGAAGGTGGATTCCTTCTGGGTTAGCTGTGTATTTATGCCCTTGTGATGATTTCCATAGTTACACCTTTGGTGGAAAGTAACTAATTATGAATAGCTACTTTATATAATTAGAGTTATTTGGCATCATATATGAATATTGGCCTTTTAAGATGTAACTGAAATGAAGCCAGGGCACAACAGCAGTAAATTAGGTCACTTGTTTGGAGTTTACATGTATTGTGCTGTGTGCAGTGTGTGCATATGACATGAGAAAATAGGAGTTAGAAATGAAATATATTTCTCTATGATGGTACAGTTTGCAATAATTCCAGCACAGCCAAAGTTTCCTTCAAATAAAGAAGTTGAGTCTTATGAATATACTTCTTTTATTTTAACTTTGGTACTGCAGCATTTGTAAGTGCTTGGAAAGCAAGATTAGAACATTATTAAAAACTTATCCTTTGGGGCATCCTTTAGGGCTTTTATAGTATTACCAGTGGGAAAGAAGTGATTGGCAAGGAAGCATTTATACTGAAACACCAAGGTCAGAAAATATTTTTTTAAGTAATATGTTACTGAATGTACATCTTGGTACCCCTTCACTGTCACAGGAAATGAATGACACTCTGCCTAGTGAAGAATTTCCTTCAATGCCCTCTCATCCCCTTTATTTGTGCACTGACAGTAATTTTTCCTCTAATAATTCTTAAGGCACGAAGCATAAGAGTGTCCAGCTGTACCTATTCAAACATGGCAAACATTTATGGGTATTCTGGTGAAGTGGGATTTACTTTTTGGCTTTTCAGCATTCTCTCTCCTGGCTGTTTATTTTCACATGGGACCTATGTAGTACTTTCTTCATCTCACTGAAATCTGTACAAAACAGGTTTTCTCTCTTTTCAGCAGCACTCTAGCTGTTCAAGTAAAATTGAAGAGGAAAGCAGGGAAAGAATTGGCTGTAGGGGGAGGAAAGGACATGGTGACACCTGTCATTTGGTCTTAGTGATTCTTTCTCAACTGAATTTAATACTGTAATTTTTTTGACTCTTGATGTTATGTTAAACTTGCAGAAGAGTTGACTGGGGTCCCACAGAGCTAGTGTCGTTGCCTGTCCCTGGGTATGGGGTTTGGGATCTGTCTTTAGGCCCCAAGTGGTTTCTTTTCAGTGCCTAAGTAAAAGCTTTTGTGACCTATGTGCTTGACTTCCTCATTCCTTGTTTTTCAGTAAAGTAGTGCTTTTCAAGATCAAAACCTTTCCTGCCAACCTATTTTTATTTAAACCCATTTCCACATATTCCTAATTTTCTTTCATGAGGGCTGAAAATTCTTTTTGAAGAAATTTTTGATTACTCTGCTCATTTAGTTTAGTGGATCTCCATTCCTAGCCTAGAGACTGGACAGAAAGAAGTATGCTCTCATCAGGTTCTTGCAAGTCTTCTGTTTGTGAGGAAGTGTTTCTGCATGTGCTTTACTTTGAAAGTGTGACCTTCCCCATACTGAAGTGGTAGAATAGATCTGTACCCCAGCAGTCTCAAAATAGATGTAGACTGGCTGAGATGGCTCTGGGTTTTTTTCTTCCCTCTCTCAGTGAAAATGTTTGCCAGCTTTAATTATGAACCTTGGATGTGCATCTTGAGATTTGCAGCATCTGGAGCATGGTGCAATGATTTCTGCTCTGTGAGAGGCATGTAAATAAGTAGCAGCTTGAACTTGCTCCCTTTTCCTAATGGTTTCTGTCTCTTCTGCATGCAGACTGCCTTATCAGCCCATACAAATATGCTCCTCCTTGTCTCCATGTGAAAGACATGTTTGCAGACTTCTCTACCTTTTAAGGCAGAAGGATGCATTCTGGTAAGGGAAAACCTTAAATTGCTTCAGTGGTTGAGTTCCTGAATCAAATGAGTATTTTCTAATTGGATAAACTCAAGTGAGTCATGTAGCTACATATGATAGGAGAGGGAAGATTGGAGCTGAAATGATTTGTTTATTGCTAGTATCCATGGATGATATTCTTCATAGTAACAGGTTTTCACCCTCACTTCCCAGTCCTGTCCATCACTTCATGTATTGCTGAAGATATCTCTAAATGGAACAGCTGTGCCATCTGCCTGCAATATTATTTCAGTCCTTACTGTTTTGGGATAAATTTCATAAAGTGTATTGCACATGCAAACATTTAATTGAACAAATGGGAAGTCTCTCCAGTTAAGAAAGCTTTGTAAATGACAAGTAGTGTCCAATTTCCATTCTAATGGTTACTTTGGGGCTTTAAAATACGTGTGAATTCATTTAGCAGGGGCTCATGGTATATTGGAGGCAGATGGCTTGGTTCTGAAAAGAAGAAATGTAAGTGGCTTTTACTATAAATCTTATTTTTTTGTTGGCAAAGGGTTGACACGATAAAGATGTGAGTATTACTGAGAGTGTTCTTTAATAATTACAGTACCTTATGTTTTCCCTCAAGAATGTAGTTAACTGACTAGAAAAATCTACTCTGAGTTTTTATGCTTAACTATAACAACCAGTTTAGAAAGACCCTTTTCTTCCTCTAGTAACAAGTTTGAAGAGTGAGCAGGTTATTAACCAAAAAGGCAAGCACCAGTCCTTAAAGAAACATTGCAGCCTCTGGAAGGATGTTGGATCTCACTAGAAATGCAACCCAATGGCACTCGGTGTCCTTGCCTATCAGAGGACCTTAAGATGAAGTGAGGTCTACACTTAAATTTTTAAGGCAAATAGGAAGTTGGCGATTGGAAGATATTTGAAATGTTTCTTTTAAATCTGTGCTGGTGACTTTTGCTTGAAGCCTTGATGTCTTATATATTTTAATACTCATAAAAGCTCATCTGTGAAACAGAGCATTTCTCAGTCATTTGACTGAGGGCCATTAACACAAACAGGGGGCAGAGAGACAAGTGTTACTGAATGCAATGGAGGTGAACGTGCCTATGGGATGAGTAAGGTGGGAAGGCCTTGAAAATTTTGATAGTACTTGTCTGAATTTGCATTCAATGAATACGTGGGAGTAGGATATCTAATATAGGTTTAGCCATTGTCTATGGCTTTGAGATGCTTATAATGCTTGCTTGCCATAGTGGAATAAAACATGAACAAGTATAAATTTGTCAGTAGACTTTATCTGTGCAATGAGGACAGATCTTGCTAGCAGGAAGAATAAGGATGGACATGCCACTTTTATATAACTGAGCATGTCTGCATGTTTGACACAAATTTGGTCAAAGCTGCATGCTCATCACACCTTTCTACTCAAGGTATACTGAGCTATACCTCTTCCCTGATGCTTTCCTTCTACAATGAACTCATAATTTTGCTTTATCCTACCTCAGGATTTGGATGTATGGATGAATTTTGCAGATTCTGGTGCTAAGACTGTAAAGACATTACTTGGCTAGTTTTCTGGGCTCTCTTTTGAAAGTTGTGATCAACAGCTGAGCTCTGGAGCTCATCTTTTAGTCTGTCATAAAAATAAAATAGGAACAGGGAACTTAAAGTACTGCCTACCTTGGGGACCAGCTCTTGATATTAAATACAAGAAGACTTGAATTAAATCCTAGAAGTTGCAATAGCTATTAAAAAACCCAGAGCAGTTACACACAAGCTCTAAATAATAATATTCTGATATAAAATCTGGGCTTATGTGTTTGAATTTATATACTAATGAATACTTGCATATGTTTTAAATGTTGAAATATGCTTGTCCGAACCCCTTTTATAAGAACAGACTTGATTATTGAGTCTTCAAGTGATATTTTTTCATTGTTGCTTGAGAAGTTTTACTAGAAAAGAAGATGGACACAATGAAAACCTTGACAGACTTCTTAACTATGTCAGTGTTGGGAGACACCAACCTAGTATTCATAAGCTTTCTCAGTGATTCTTATTCTAACTGTAATAAGCAGGTATTGACTTCCGTTGTATTCAGGATCAAGATTCACTGACCTAAGAGGTAAATATTGGTGAGAGCAAAGCCAGGGTCAATATAACCCTCAAGAGACTGTTAATCTCTGTAGACTGAAAAGGAAGTCAATATTGGTGGTATTACATGATTCCAGTGTAAAAATCTTTTATATATACACACAAAGGAAAAAAGAGTATCCAAAAATGTAATGTAGATATTTCCATGGACACTGTGTGTCACATTTAGGTCATAAAAGTTGATTATTTTAATAAAAGTATTCCAAAAATATTTTTTCTTGTGATGCAGACTGGATTTGGATCAAAAGCAAAGGAGGGCTGTGAGATCAGGTGAAAAGGAAATGATACTGCTCAAGTCTTGTTTCTGCCTGTTGGGTATAACCCTGACAAGTGCTAAATATTGTCACCTTAATGCAGCAGGCCGTCAGAGTTGCTGTCATTGCTTACATCAGAATGACTGAGTGCTTCCTGCTTCCCAGGCTCAAGGGCCACGGAGCTCACAGCAAGGCAGGATCCTGCCTTAAAGGTAGCTGGTAAACTGGTCTGTGCAGTGTCTTCTGGTCAGTCTTCCTGAACAGTTATCTGAATTTTAATTGAATCCTGGTTTTGAACTGCTCATGGGTTTTGTGCCACCTTGCTCCCTCCTTGTCCCTCCTGTGCCCCCTGTTCAGTTCTGCTCTGATCAATCTCTATCTCAGCCTGGGTAGAAATCTTAGAAACTATCTTACTTTATGAATGTCACATAGTTTTTAATGTAATGCCTTTGAAAACATTGATGAGCTTTCAGAGAACTTATTTTGGGTGGGCTCTCGTGATTCATGTTTTGTACAATATAGCAGTAATACACCACAAAAGAACCATGGAGTCACAGAGATGCCAAACAGCTGCTCAATGAATGTATGCAAAATATGTAGTCTTGCCATTGTCTTAGAGGTCAGTGATCTGGAAGGTGCTTCTGGGCTTGAGAAACAAAAGAAAAACCATCTTGAGGGTTTCTAGTAGCGTTTTTTCTCCTGTATGTGTCTGAAACAGGATTTGCCTTTTGATGAAGCATGCTGCCAGCCTTGCTGCTATGGTTTGTGAGTTTGGTCACATTCCTTGATGTGCTTTCTGAGGGAATATTTTCAGCTCCTAAACAGCTAGGTAAAGATTGCTTTTCACCGGGAATCAAAATTGGCTGCTCCTGGTTCGTGATTTGTTATTCCTGTTGTATGGATATAGCAGCTTAAAGTTTCACTCATTCATAATGTTGTGTGACTTGGGAACTTGCTCAAACACATTGGATGATAGACAGGGAACAGTGAAAGCAAACAAGCTTGCAGGCAAACCCTTAGGGTGAATTTCCCTCATATAAATTATCCAGTGAGTAATTTTCAAACAGCAAATATGTTTGTAAAGAATGAGTGTGGTTCATGAATGACTCAGAAAAAAAAACAGATTTAAAAATACTTACTTATAAAAAGTAAATGGACCGATTCTTGTTCTCTCAGGATAGTCTGTAACTTTCAAAACTCACATGTTTTTAGAGATACATAAAATTCTTTTTGCAGTTGGTAACTCTGGCATTGTATTAAAAAGCTGCATTAACAATTTGTCTAAGGTTTTAGCAAACTGCGCATGACAGATAGAAGGTTGAAACAGGAAGGATGAGAGACAGGCAAAAACCTTCACCAGGAAAAGGACAGCATGCACACAGCATGATCAGAAACATTAGCTCATGGACATGTCTCGAACACCAGACCTTCAAGAGTAATAGGCTAAGGACTAAGTATCTTATGACTATTAGAGATTGTTTGTGCAACGTGTCATGCTAGGACTGGCCAAAGAGAAGGCTAATAGACAAACCTCTTATCACTGGCTAAAGTCTTTTTAAAACACCCTATAAACTAATAGAGATCTTTGAAGTGCCCTATAACAAAAGCTATAGTTATCCAAATGTAATTAGAGAAATATAAACTATTGTAGACTATAAATGTAACTTGTAATAAATAATAAAGGAATTTTGGCATTCTCCCTATACACAACTCGATTCTCATGCCTGGTTCATTTTTAGGAGAGTTTGTATCAATGGCCACAGGTAACATCTACTTTACCCAGCAGTCTACTCACACACACATGTTCTGTGATTGCTTTTTGAATTTTTAATTCAACTCTTAAAATAGGAATATAGCACTTAAGTGGATATAAATGCTTTACTTGTGCTGTTATTCAGAAATATGCATGTGCGATGGTTGGAAATCAGAAAAAGCTTAGTTAAGGTTGAAAAATAATCCGTGTTTCTGTAGCATTTTGATTGCACCTTGTATCTGTTCTTCACAGATACTGAGGACGCCAAATACTGTTGGAAAACAATGTTACTTCCAATGCTGTCTGACCAGAAAGCTTCTGAATAATGGGTCTATAACATATAGAAACACTGAGTGAAAAGATTATTTGCATAGCCTCACATGTGGGCATTGCCAAATGGTGGGGTTAAATGTAAATCACTGGAAGTTGCATGCAGAGCTGTTTCCTCATCATAAAGATATGGACAGAGTTCCCAAAGCAGAGTAGAGCTTGCAGGGTTTGAGATTGCCCTGCTGTTTCCACATGGGAAAGTGGATCTGGCTGGATGTCTCTGCCTCTCGTCTACTTTGTCCTTTTTTTACTTCAACTGTTTAAGATGAGGGGACCAGAGAATTGATGTTCTCTTGGTGTGACTGCAGGAGGTAAAGGAGATTTTGCACCCTGCAGAACTCCTTCTGCAATTTCTGTGTACTGCTGTCCACTCTTTGTACTTGGCTCTTGCAAGAAGCTAAATAGTTGTGACAGACTGACAAACAACTAGAAGAGTAACCCATGGACAAATGCTGGTAACTAAACTTGTATCCCTGAGGCTTCTGCTCATACGAGATTGGAACTTGAGGAGTAAGGACAGAGACTTCAGGCTCTTGTTCCCTCTCCCCCTGTACTTATATATTGTCTCTGAAACACTGAGGAGGGATTTCTGTGGCCTTGTCTGAAATATATTTTCCCTCCTGTCCATTACCCAGCTAGTGCTATTACACATGTATCAGTTCTCATCTTTCTTTTTTTTTTGTAAACCTCCTTTTTATTGTGGGGCATTTCTGCCTGTCTCTTCTTATAGATGTGTGGTGGGAACCAACTAGCCTTTTGTTCTCTGAAGATGGAAGGAATACGACACCAATGTACTTTTCTGGTTTGTTACCAAAATTAACATATTTCCTTCTCTCAGTGTTAGAAGAGTGATGGGCGTGATTTGCTACGGTTCTTTAAATCTGCGGCAGGAGGTGTCAGGGAGAAGTATATAACCGGATATTCTGCAGTGGCACAAAGATGGAAGAAAAGCTTCAAGGGTAATGTTCTGTCCTTAATCTAATAACGTTCCTTGTTCAGTATTAGTAGAAAATGGCTCTTTCTGCATTCCTTCATATTGCTATATAATAAACAACAGCATAATACTGAAAATATAAAGTAATTTAATAAGTTCAGGTTTTGTTACAGATAATGGATAACTATGCACAGGAGTATAGTAAGTCTTGAATGATAGTTTTATTTTATTACCAGGCCTGAATGCAATGTTCCACAGCACTGCCTGACCGTAACGCTGTCATGCTGCAGGAAGTCTCATTACCCTCAGATCCGATTGAGCGGTTTTAATTCCGTGGCCTCTCTCATCAAATCTGATAGACTATGCTCAGTCAGTGCTTAGGTGGGACCTCTGGAGAAGACTTGTGTGGTAGAAAGAAGTCCTTGTGACTCAAACCCATTTCTCACATAGTCCAAAATGAACTGAAGTCTCTGAGCTAGCGCTAAGTATGCTAAAGTTTGATGGAATTTCCACTTTCAGAAAGGTGTGATGTGCTGCTGAGACTTGGGCCAAATATTGAGCCTTTAAAATGGGTTCTGAGGTTTCTTTTCTTTTTATTTTTTTTTTAATATACTGAGTTTTTATCAGATATTCTCACATTGCCCCTTGGCTTCATTTTAATGACCAGTGAAATGTTTTCTAATAAAGATGGCAAAGTGCTTTGCTGTAATAAACAAATGATATCTTTCTGTTAGAAAATCACAATTATTGAAGGAAATAAAAGGAGATGAGTTTTTCTCAGACACTGCCAGGCAGATAGAATATGTATGTTCTTTCCCCTGTTCCCATTTTTTCCATTCAGCCTCTTACTGCTGTGCTACTTTGCTAGGGTGACTTTGACCAAAACAAGAAGAAATTTGCCAGTTTTCAAATGAAGCACTGACACCATCCTTTAATTCTGCCCTTAGAGAAGTCATGGTATTTTGCTTTTGCTGGATAGGAGGCAGCCAAATGTTGTGACATTTTGTGGTGTACAGGAATTGGGAATGATATTTTGTCCTGAGGCACTGAATTAGTTAACTGCTCAAGTTTTGTTTAATACTCAAAGTTTGGTCCTGGTTTACTGAACATGCAGGCCTTATGTTTCTAGTTGGTTTTACTCCTCCCAGGCACAACTTATGAGCGTGGAATGGATTGTACTTCAGGTAGTTTGCATATTTTTTGTGACAAATGTGGAGGTTGCCAATTTTAACAAAGATTGTGTTGCACTTTGTTACTTTGTTGGGTTTGTTCACAGTTTGCTGGTTTCAATTTTTAGATGTTTCTGTAAACTGTTTCCCCCCCCCCGATTCCTACGTTTAGACAATTTTAAGAGGTATAGTATTAAGTAGATTTCAAATTGGTTTTCTTTTCTCATCAAACCTCCTTGACAAAGGTCCCAGGACAGGAGGAACTATTTCTCAATTAAAAGATAATTACTGGGATGTTTTATGCTAAAAACTGAGGAGAGATCTAGCTATATATTACTTTTTTGCTGAGACAACACAAGGACAAAGAGATTGCTCTTTCCTAGAGAGCAATACTTGAGACTGCAGAGCTCATTTGGATGTCCTTTTAATGCCACCTAAGGGCTTCAGTAAAGAGCTTTGCATCAGCATCAAATCTTTCAAAATGTGCTGTAAATGGTCAAAATAGGAGCTTCTCTGTATCCCAACCAGCGACAATAATTTATTGTGACTTTCAAAAGGATTTTGCTATATAAATTCATAGATGATGTCTGAGGATTCTTGAGTAAAGTGTGAGAGGAGGAGCCCTCTGAGGGAAGGAACAAAGGCTGAGAATAAATAGCTAATTCTCAGTGTGGAGGGAGGTTAATAGTGGGGCAGACCAGCTAAGATCTTGAAAAGAGTGTGGGCAGAGTGAAGGAGATCAGAGAAGCTGTTTTGAAGAGTCCATCACCTACTTTTAACATCCTATTCACCACTGCAGCTAACTTACACATCGAAGGAAACTTCTTTTGTCTCCCTAATTAGACTGAATGTTAAAAGCAGCTGAAACTTCTGCAGCTAAAATGGGGCCAAGTAGATGAATACTGAGGTGTCACAGTCCTATGAAGGCAGTATAAAAATGTGGTGAGAGCATTTGTAAGGCAGAGCTCCCACTCTCTCAATACTTTCAAAGAGAATGCAAGTTTGCACAATTTAGTTCATGTTTTATAATCCTAGATAAGGCACTTAAATAGGGCAAAATCAGCCAAACTTTTTATTTGTCTTTAAGGTAGGTGTTTCTGAATTGTTAGGCTTAATAACATCTCTTGACAGAGACCAGCAAAACTTCAGACAACCATTATATTGTGTGTTTTACTAGTTGATTTATTTAGATGACATCAATGTATGGAGCAGCCAGTAAAAGGACCAGCAATATGCAGCCTCTGGATGTAGAACTCGATTGTGATTGTTGCTCTAAGGAGCTGTAAGCCAGCCTGGAAAAAGGAATGAGTGTCACCTTCCTTTTTCCACTTCTGTGCGTTTCTCTAATGTGACTCTTTTTATACATAATGAGACTCATTTTTGCAGAATGCCATATTTGGATTATGCATGTTGTGTGTATGGGGAGACGAGATAAGGACTGGAATGAAGGAAGGAATAGAACCTGATTTACTTCTGGTCCCACAAGATTTGGATGATACTTATTAAGTTAAGTGTTTAGCCCCAATTCACTTGACAGAATAAGCCCTCTATACTAAGGCTCTGTGCTGTAAATACCTCAATGTCCTCATTTTTAACCAGCTGTTAATGTATTACAGTTGAATAAATAATGCACAATCAATGATTTATCCCGAAAATTGCACCTTGTTTTTCTGTTTCGGATAAGTCAAGAGCAATTTTTTTTTTTTTTTGTAAAGTCAACTTGGCACCAAGACCTGTGTTTAAGTGTAACACTTGCTTTTAGCAAATAAGTACCTTAAATACTTTTTTTTCAACCAAGTCTGCTAGTGTTACTCAGTGGAATAAATATATTGTAAAGTAAATGCAAAAGAGATCCATGTGGTCAAAAGAAGTCTTCTGCATATTTCGAGTCTTAAAGAGATAAACATATATTAAAATTACGTATATAATATTCACTCAGGCCTCATCATTCTTTTACACAGGAAAATTGTAGATGTTATTGCATGTCTGGTAGTATGCTGCCTCAATTAAAACATATGTTGTGAATGGCATATTTTTATCTAACATTTATATTTTGCATCAGAAACTGTATCCAGAATATAGCCAATTAGATATTGACCTCATGATGCAATGGGTTTCCTGTAAAGTGCCATTGGTTGTCTGGGGAGAAGGTGTGTGAAGGTGACAGAGCACTGCAGGTACTCCACTCTATTGCCTGCATTTCATCATGTCTTTTAATCAGCTCTCGCTCCCCTCTTTTCCTCTCACAGCATCAAACTGATTTTAGAAAAAAGTGTTAAACCAGGAAGAGAAACCCATTCTTTGTTCTTGAAAGGCTGACAGTGAGAGCAAACATGATCTCCTGTGCGAGTGCAGGTAGAATTTCTCTATCACAGCCAGATTTGTCTATAAATAGTCAATATCATGGAGGTAGGTTGTGGCTAAATTGTGTCCATTTCACTTCAAGGGATTAAATTGTGCCCACTGAAACAAACTGCACAAGTTGCCCAAAAGAGGCAGGATATGGCTCTGAGTAATGGAGGAGCTATGGTATTGCATATGAGAATGTCAGGTAGAGAGCCACTGGAAGTTTGTGTTGATTTTTTTCCAGCTAGATTTAAAGAGTTAAGTCCTGTGCAAAGGACCTGCATAACAGACTCCTTTTGATCCTTTGCATTTTAGGTGTATAAGGTGAATCTGTAACACACACAAACAGCACTTGCACAGAGGTAAAGATGGCAGGCTTTTATTCAAGTCTGTCCTTAAGCATTGGGTGACACACTATGGAGAGAAAAATTAAGATATTCTGCAAACATTGTGTTTGTAATTAAGCAACAGGCTGAGTTTTAGCTTTTTTTTTTCTTTCTTTTTTTTTTTTTTTAAAATTTCCTTATGACTGTAACTTCAATTCATCCTCTGCTACTTTTCCCTGTTTCTCTGGTTCAGTTTTATATAGATAGAGTATCTTATGCTAGAACGGCTGAGATGAGTATGCTAAGACCATCTGATCTGTATTATAGAGCTGGCATACATCAGAATACTAAGTTGTGTCTTTGGTGCCAGTAATCTACACAACCAAACAGGCTGTGACTGCATTAAATTGCTATGATTTTTGACAGAAGAGACCTTGTTTGCATAAATCCCTTGAATACCGATGGGAGTGTGATTACAGCTTTAACAAAGGGAGAGGTTGAATACAAATTTTAGAAGGCCAGAAAGTGTTTAGTATCTCTTATTGTTTTCATCAGAATTCTAAATCTTATTCATGCTGGTGACTCTGATCTTTATATCAATGCACAAAAAGAGAAGAACAGAGGAGCTAAAAGACTCTTCTCTTTTGACTGAAACACTGATTTTGTTATCGTGTTACCAATGAGGGTCCATTTGGGATATTATTCAAGTACAGAGATCAGTGCTGGCCTTTTGTAAGAGCCCTTAAATGTTTGGAATACATTTGCCCTTGAGGGAGATAACCTGCTGCAAAAAAGTCAGATTCAGATCAGGAGATAGAGAAGGTGGGATTGTGCTTTGCCCATTGATCCTTGCTGGGAGAGCAGTTCTGCCTTAAGCTTAATACTACATGCATTCTTTTGTTGCCCTCCATACTGGGCAATAGCTGGGTTCTATTTTCTGTGACAGGTTTTGTTCATGAAACAAACTGGCAATTAGCCACTGGCTGAGGCAACAAAGCGTATTTGTTTTGAATAAATGCAGTGATCAGCATGTGTCTTGCTATTTGGTTTCTTTTGAGATCAAAAATACCAGGTATGTGTGTTTTTGAACCAAATAAGCTAAACAGACTTTTTTTTATACTTAGAATAGACGCTCGATTTTATTTTCTATATCTCATATTGCCTTCTGTTGCTCTAAGGTGGAAGGGGTGCCATTCAGAGGTAGCTGGACAAACCTGAGAGTTCAAAAGAGCCTCATGAGGTTCAACAAGGCCAAGTGCCAGGTGCTGTGCCTGTGTAGGGGCAACCCCAGACATGAGTACAGATTGGGAGAAGTCATTGAGAGCAGCCCTATGGAGAAGGACTTGGGTTTTCTCATGGATGAATTGCTGGACAAGAGTCAACAGTGTGTGCTTGCAGCCTAGAAACTGGACCACATCTTGGGCAACAAAAGAGGAATGGCCAGCAGGTTGACAGAGGTGATTTTCCCCCTCTACTCTGCCCTCATGAGACCCCACCTGGAAAACTACATCCAGGTCCTCAGCACAGGAAAGATGTGGACCTGTTGGAGCAAGTCTAGAGGAGGGCCACAAAGATGATCAGAGGAATGGAGAACCTCTCCTATCAAGAGAGACAGAGCTGCGGTGGTTCAGGTAGCTCCAGGGATATTGTCACTGTGACCATTTTGTACCTAAAGGAGGCTTTATGAAAATGAGGGAGAACAATTTTACATGTGCAGATAGTGATAGGAGAAGGCAGAATGGTTTTAAACTACAAGAGGAGAGATTTAAACTAGATGTTAGGAAGAAGTTCTTTAGTCAGAATGTTGTGAGGCACTGGCACAGGTTGCCCGGAGAACTTTTCAGTGTGCCATGCATGGAAGTGTTCAAGGACAGGATGGATGGGATCCTGATCCATCTGATCCAGTGTGTGAGCATTCTTGCCTGTGGTAGGGACTTGGAACTAGATAATCCTTATGGTCCCTTCCAACTCAAAGCATTTTATGATTCTATGACCTGCACTGGTTATAGTAGTAGCACTGTAGTTAGAGTAAAACAGCTTTTCCCATATAGATGCAGCATTTAGATGCCCATTTCTAGTTCTGATCATCACTTGCTTAAAATAGTTTATGAACAATCCTATCTCCTAGAAGTGTTCTGTATCCAAAATTACTCTCCATATAGGCAATTATATGGTACACTTATTCATGTGTTGTACTGAAATAGGTTTTTCCCATGGACTTCCACAAGTGGACAAGATCTATTTCTGTCTTTTTATTTTTTTTCTGCCTACCTTCCTTCCACACATTTCCAAACTGGAAGAGCTGCCAGTAAAGGACATTTCTCCTTCTGAGGAATAAGATCATAATAATTAAAATAATCTTTCTAATCCTTACGGTGGGTCATTAAATAACTCCATAGAGAAAATACAAATCTAAGTAATATTATCAGATTATTCCTTTATCAATATATAATTCCTCAGAAATGAGTACTTTAGGTCATCAGTTTTGACAATCCTAAAGAAAGAGTTGTTAAATTAATGTTCCTGATCAATAATGCAGAGTTTTTAGGAATACCTACTTATTTTGGTTACATTTTTTGTTCCAAGCTGGTGGACTGCCATAGGTAGCAGCAAGAGGAACTCAGGTACTGCAAAGGAGATACAAGTATTATCTACCTTATCCAATTCCTCTGGTGAACATGCTGCTCTGTGCCTCCATATTTTCTCTGGCATTGTCATTCCTGTCAATGCTACAAGTACAGGAACAAGAATGGTTTCAATACCAATTGTCAGTCTAACAGCAGGGTGCAGTTATGTGCTATGTCAACCGGTGTTATTTTTGTCATAACATTGACAAAGATGGGTACTTCAGCAATGCTTCTCTAAGCTCAAGCTGATACGGATATGCCTCCTTGAGTACAGGCAATGTAAATGATTGGAGTGTAAGTGTGTGTGATGCATGTGTGTAGTGGTGACTGAAGGTCATGTGAATGAGTGAGGCTGAGAAGAAAGGCCCTGCATGTGCCTGTCTTCCCATTTCCTTAGTACAGAAATCCTGTTGTCTTTAAGTGCTCTTAGAGCTGTGCACGAAGTTGGACTGCAGCACTGTGCCATGACCACTCTCCATTGTTGTATAGGTTATATGACAGCAGTTTGTCACAATAGAAGTTGCTTTCACTGGTCATGGGGAAATGATAGATTGCCGCCCAAATATTTCACTGTATTAGTCCAAAAGCACTGTAAGAGTTGTTCTGTGCAATAAATATAAATGATCTGTAAAACTTGTCTTATTTTTCCTTTTTGCTTTCCAAATAGCTTCACATTTCTAACTAAAAAGGAGTTGGTGTCCTCAACTATATCTTTAAAGAAGTTAAAACATTTAGGAATATTGAAGTAACTCAATGTCTTGCTGCTGAGTTATTTCTTTTGTCAGAGTACTTCAGAAGTAAGATGCTGCTGCTTCTAAATTGTCTTCTCCTTTACTGGAGTTACTAAAACTGGAGTTTAGTGACATTTAGGCGGAATACCAGGCATTCGTAAGTTCCTAGTCTTGACTTCCTTGCTATACAATGACATGGCAAAAATAGAATCTGAGGCTCCATCTGATTCCCAGTAGACCACTTATGTCCTGACATACCATCACCTATTTCATATCTTGTGGCTTATTAAATCAGATGAAAATTAAATTAAATAGGAATCATTTAAAGGAAGTCAGTGAAAACGTGCCACACTCCTTTAATGTCATAAGTAGGCTTGAGTAACACTCATTTGCTTAAGAAGGATATTCTCCTCTTCACATTTGATTTCCTTTCATAGAAATTACAGCCATGCATAGCATGTGAAGCATAGATCTTAGTGCAAAGAAAGAAAGGCCCTATGGCCAGCATGCATTCCTCTCTCACCT
Source organism: Serilophus lunatus (assembly GCA_013399895.1). Classification (NCBI taxonomy): domain Eukaryota; kingdom Metazoa; phylum Chordata; class Aves; order Passeriformes; family Eurylaimidae; genus Serilophus; species Serilophus lunatus. Next base: position 167,661 of record VXBA01005369.1, read on the forward strand.
TCTTCCATCTTCATGATTTGCAACATTATATCTTCTACACATCTGATTAATACCCTGATTTTAAAAGTTGAGGAGTGTTGCAGATCTTTCAGCTCTTTTTCCAGTAGAACAAATTTAGCACAAATGAAGCATCTTGAAATTTTAAAGCACTGATCTCGGTAGCCAGAAGCAGACTAATGATGGGCATCAGTATTTAGCTTTCCAGGAAAGACTGATATTGACTGTAGGCAAATGTAGTCAGTGATTAATAATTTCTCTTTCGAGCAGGGATTGTGACTGCCTAAACACACAGAGATAGATCATGGGAGATATATAAATCTGGACTAAACATAATAGTGTACAATTGTCACCACTGGTTCAGGAAATGGATGGGAAAAATAATGTGCTGTATTCTTTCAAATTCAAGGTCCTTGCTTGTTAAATTTAGTGAAATACTTGTTTCACCTTGTAACTAGGTTTTTTGAAGCAGTACTTTTACTGGGGAAAAAGTAATATATGTAGCAGACATGCTATGACTGGAATTTGTCCAGTTTTGCTTTGAAATGTCACTTGTATATGCCCCTTTTGATAGGCATGAAAGCAGATATTTATTTTACTTTCCAAATGTTTGATGAAATTAATGGATCTGAGGAATGTGCTTCATGCCAGAACTTGACCATCATATCCTAGCCATGCATGAAGCATTTGAGTACGGCTTGAAAATCAGCAGTGAAGTGAAAACATGGTGGGAGGTTCGCCTTGCCAGATCTATGCATCATTAATCTTGGAGATACAACATTTCTGATTTGCCTACTCTTTGTATCACATGTGAGAGCTTGCACAAGGGCCCATCTCACCAATTTAATTTTTGACAGGGCATTTGCCTGGAGCTGATCTTGATTGAACTTACGCATCTGGCCCAGGCTAGCTAATGAAAACAGGACATTTTGTCTGGTTGTCAGCCCTGATAATTCAGGTTCTGAGTGCCTGTCTGGGACCAGCAGTTACTTTCTGAGTCTCTCTGAGACTAGGATCTTCCCATGAAAGCAATATCCTGTCTACATCTACTTTGACTTGTTCTCAACTTGCACTAAATTTCAGTGAGACCAGCAGGGAGAGTGGGAGAGCTGTTAAAACCTACTTGTAGTGGAACTCTGAGAAGCAAATATTGTTCTCTTTCTTTGCAAGCATCTTTGAAAGCCCTTGCAAAAGACCTTGTAGTTGTCTTTGTCTTCTGTGATTTGGAGTAGGAAAAAGGAGGAGAAGGAAGTTGCCCTTTGCTCTGACTGTTGTAGGGAAATGCAGTTTATAAATAATGAAGTGAACTAACCTTTCTCTGCCTATCTTGCAGGCAAATAGCATTGTAGGTTTTTGGTTTTGCTCCTAAGGAAGAAGAGGGGAAAAGACTCGTAGAGGTGCAGATACAACAGTGCAGCCTTTATACCTTGCAGCAGGTACTTACGGCTGCAGGCACTTGAGATTACAAAAAGACTGTCATTGGTTCCTGGCATGTGGCACAGCTACCATTTCCTTGCTTGGACAGGGCTGTTTCATCAATCTTGCTGCAGTGCTAGTCCAGGCTGGGAGAAAGGTATTGTAATAATGGCAATAATATTAACAATCATAATAACAGGGCTGCTAGAAGAGTCATGGGCATTCTGTTGAGAATGCTTTGTAAGCATATTGACATGGAAATGTACTTCAGTCCATTTAGTGCTCTGTTTCCTTGAATATATTTTGATGGTACAGGATTGCCATTTATTGTGTGGGGTGGGTGGTTGCTTCATGATTTTTTCCATTTATGAGTGCTATAATTATGAAGTGGGAATGGAATTTCAAGTTGTCTCTCACCTGGGATATGAATCTTCTGCTCAGTGCAGCTGAATGCACATATGTTTGTTTTCACAACAAAAACAACGTTAAAAAAAGTGAAATAAGTGTGGAGAGGCAAAGATGAGGGGTGAATCTTCATCCTGGTGATGTGGGGTTTAAAGGAATGTCAGACTACTGAACCACATTTGCTTCTGTTGCTCAGCAGACGTTTAATGCTAGTCTGTATGTTTCTGTGCTTATTTCACTACTTGAATGGATTTTCCCTGGTATTTAAAGTCCTATTCAGCTGATCCTGGTGGGCTGGTGCATCTCTGGATATTCTATGCTTTATTATTCATTGAAATAACAGAAAGCAATACCCTCATGAAATGACAAATGCCTGTTATCAGTGGCTTCCATGCATAAGAAACCATGTAGTGTGTAAGTTTATTCATATAAATGTCTACTTGATGTGTATTTACATTGTATAATTATATGCAACTAATCAACTAATGTAACTGAATATTTACTATATTTTTGTAAGTAAAAAAATACATGCTCTTTACTGACCACAGTTTAGGAATGTTTTGTTTGTTTGTTTCGTTTTTTAATAGATTATGTTGTGCAAGGAACCTGAATATGCAGAATCTGGCCTTCAAAATAGCTGCTTGAAAATGTGGTGATTCTTATTCAATGAATCTAAACTTTCTAGGTAGTGCAACTTTGGAATTCAGTTCAGGTTCGATGCAGTTTGTGGCATGTGTACTATTGTGTGTGCAACTCTAATGGTGTTTGAAATAGCCCGTTTTAAGAAATTAACTATCTGCTCTCTCTTGTGAGCTTACTAGTGCAAGTTCCTGTATTTCTGCCACATGAAAGTCTTAAGTCTAGTTTTACAAATGGAAAAATAGTACAGCATTGTAAATTAGATGTATTTCAAGAACTCCTTTTGGGCTCACATTATTCATTTTGAGGCTTGGAGGGGCTTTTCTTTGTAGTCTTGTAATTGTATGCTTTTTGTATATTCTCGCTGTTTAAGAGCACAGTTGCTCCTGGATGTTAATGGAGTTAAAACAAAGATTTTCATGTTAATTTTTCAAATTCTGTTTCTAGGTATCAAAATTTAGGATATTTGCTTACAATATATTTAGGTTATCTAAGCCTCAAATGTCTTGGTATTCCTTAATGAAGTATGTTTTTTTAAAGATCAGATTTTATCTTTTTTTTTTTTTTTTAATCTTGACTAATGCAAAGTTTGCCTTCCTTTTGCAATTATTTCCTTTATTTTTATCCGAACATTATCTGCTCCATAGACCTTAAGTGTTTAAAAGCTGGTGTCTGAAAAAATCTTGGATTGCTGCTAGATCCAGAAGATAACTTTTGATCCCCATTTTATTACTGTAATCAGCTTTATAATTGGTTCTTTAGCTGTTGAAAATGTGATGCTGTAGTTTGTGCAGTAAGTTCAAATAAGGCTATACGTGAAATTCTTCTATAATGCTTATTAATTAGTCTCCGATTCTATATACAGAAGCAAAAACTATAGGGAGATATTCCTATCTAATGTTCTCCCTTTCTCAAAGGAAAGCTGTTCCAAACAGGGCACATAATTTTTGGAGCTGTATTTATTACTAAAGTCAGAACTTTATTGGTACAACAAAGTGTGTCATCCAACCTACTCTTGAGCACCTCCAGGGTCAGTGACTCCACCGCCTCCCAGGGCAGCCCATTCCAATGGCGGATCACCCTTTGTGTGAAGAATTTCTTCCTAATATCAAGTCTAAACCTCCCCTGATGGTGCTTGAGACTGTGCCCTCTTGTTCTGTCTCCAGTTACCTGAGAGAAGAGACCGACCCCCGCCTGACTACACCCTCCTGTCAGGTAGTTACAGACAGCAATAAGGTCACCTCCGAGTCTCCCCTTCTCCAGACTAAACAACCCCAGCTCCCTCAACCACTCCTGACAGGGCTTGTGCTCCAGCCTCTTCACCGTCCTTGTTGCCCTTCTCTGAACACATTCCAGTAACTCAACATCTCTCCTATACTGTGGGTCCCAGAACTGGACACAGCTCTCAAGGTGCGGCCTAACCAATGCCCAGTACAGGGGAAGGATAACTTCCCTAGTCCTGCTGGCCACACCATTCCCGATGCAAGCCAGGATGCCATTGGCCTTCTTGGCCGCCTGGGCACACTGCTGGCTCATGCCAAGTCTCCCATCCACCAGCACTCCCAAGTCTCTCTCTGTCTGCCCACTCTCCAGCCACTCTGACCCCAGCTTATAGCTCTGCATGGGGTTATTGTGACCAAAGTGCAAGACCAGGCACATGGACTCATTGAATGTCATCCCATTGGAATCTGCCCATCTCTCCAGCCTGTCCAGATCCCTCTGCAGGGCCCTCCTACCCTCCAACAGATCAACACCCACTCTGAGCTTGGTCTCATCTGCAAACTTACTGATGAAATAATCCTGTAAATATAAAATACCCAAATCTAATAGAGCCACTAAATCTGCTTCATCAATTATTTACTAGGAAAAAAAGAGAAAGAAATAGACTGAAGTATCACTTGAGTCTCTGCCTAAACTTTTCCTATGTGTTATGTTGGTTGGTCAGCTTGTTTTTAGAGCATGGGAAAATTGTGTGCCCTAATTATTACTCCTATATTTTGGCTCCAATACTCCTTCATAAACTCACCATGCTAACTTTAGTCAATAAATGAACTCAAATGAAACTTATTTAAAGCTACGCCTCTGCATCATTAATTACACGATGTTTCATATCCTTGGAACAAGCATCTTTGCTGTAAAAGAATCTGACTGCAAGGTCAGCTGTCCTTGCAAAGTTATGGTTTATAAATCAGATCTAAGTATTTATGCTGATAGTTAGTTTTATTCTTCTCTTGCTGTGCTTAGTTCATATTTTTTTTACTGGATAACAGCATTATGGAAACTTATCTAAGTCCAGTATGATTATTTGAGGTGTTTAAAATCTGAGAGGCCTTGTATGGTATAGTATGGTACGGTAATGTAGATTTTTGAAATAAAGTGATGAAATGCTACAATTTACAATTTTAATTTTTGTGTTCCTAGAAACAACATGAGTCTAAGTAGAAGTAAATGAATTCTGGAAGTAACTACTTTCAAACATTGATATACATACCCATGTGTATTGATCCATGTTAATGTGATTATCTCCAGGCAGTGTCTAAGTACTGCACATCCCTTCTGTGAAATCTGTTTTTCCTAGTTGTGTGAGCAGATGAGACTGCTCTTGCCCTCATGCTTTGTGTCTTGTTCCAGAGATGGGGCTGCATTGTTTTCTCTCAGCTTGCTGAATGCATTCATGCTCTGCTGATACTCCTCTAGGTTGCCAAAGTATGTTTTAAGCTGACAGTGCCAGGCTGGGAAAACAGTGTTGCCAGTTTGTTGACTTCCTGCTGTCTTGTTTTGCACTTACTTTGTCTGTGCTCTTTGCCAAGGTCCTTCATGGCTTTAGATGTTATAGCTCCTTCCTCATTCAATATTGAGAATGTTGCCTTCTCCCTGTTACTGGTGATGTGTCCTGCTTAAATCTTAAAAAAAATATCTTCATTTTGCTTCTTCTCAGGCCAGGGAAGAAATCCTAGCAAACATCTTCAAATTTACTTGCTTCCCTCTCTATTAAGCCTCCTTTACCTTAAAGCCTGAACACATCTTGGCTGGACTGTTCATGGTCTAAGATATTTCTCATTTCTAGAAGAGATGCATCAGTAGGACAAGAAAGAGAACAGGAAGGCTGGGAGCAGGGGGATGGGGTTATGGCTGGGGAAGGGATTTAACTGACTAATTTCCTTTGCAGCCCCAAGAGAAGAGTCCAGGGAGCCACAGCCAAGGACAACCACTCAACGTGCTGCTGGGTGGGATCTCATTGCATTGCTGGCTGTCCTGTCTGTATCCACATGTTCTTGTGTACTGCAAATATAATTACTAAGTCTTTGGGACAGATGCTATAACACATCTTGGTGTTTATGCAGTCTCTGGCACAAATGTAGAATTATTGCAATAGAAACAGTATAGAATAATCAATGGATTTTATACAGAGTGCTTTAACTAGATAAAGTTTTTTTCCTGGAACTTTAGCTGAAAGAAAATAAAAATACAAAGCTGAAAGAAAATTGAAAAGTTTTTTATTTAAGAAAAATGAATTTAAGTGTGTTTCTTTAAATTGTACATTACGTTGCATATTCATTCCATAGATTATTTTTATCCCTACTTCTAGTGTTTGACATTAAACTAGACAGTACACTCTCCAAAGCACAATTGTTTTTCCAAATGTATTTTTCTTGCAAGTAGCTTGCTTTCATCTAGGGAAAGCAGCTTTATGCATGGAATAATAAAAAGCAATAGTAATTACTCTTGTTTGGAAGTAAAGCTGAAAAAGATTTGGACTATGTGGAAAAAGTGTAAAAATGGTAGGCCTTGTTTATGCTCTTCCCTCCCGTGTGCTAGCTTAAGCTGTAAGCTACAAGTAAAGTTGTAGTCTGTGGACATACTGCCTTAAAGCAGACACAAGATCACATCCTGGTGCATCTGTTCAGAGACTATTATAATCACTAGTGGTTAGAGTTGTTTATTTTAGCAAGCGTTTTCATCTTCTTTATTTGGATTCCTTTTTTTAATGTTGGTAATGTTATTACCATGGGCTTACACATATTTTGACATGAAACCAGTGATTCTTTACTGCTTATGTGGCTGTCTCCAAGGTTGTACACAAGTCCTGTTGAAGGAAGAATAATATTTTTATGTATAAAAAGATTTATTGTATAAAGTTTTCCTTTAAAGACTTTCTGTGTATATGTTGGACAGATTTCTAAAACATGATCTTCAGCTTCTGCAGCTCTGCAATCTGATATGAGCTTTCTAGCTGTCTCCAGTATTTCTTTTAAGTTAATCATAGGTCTACAGCTCTTGCTTGCTACAAGAATGCTCTTGAAGCTGTCATTCATATTTGATTCAGGAATAACATTGCTAAAGTTCTCATTGCTTCTCTTTTGTGGCCTACTGTTATTCATATGTTCTTTCTCTGTTCTAATTTTAAAACTGTCTGTGTTCCAATTTAGCTGGAGTGTTCAATGTATTCTTTTTTATGTTACGTAAAAGTTTTTATATCTCTCAGTGTCTTGATTTCAGAAAGAAATCTGATGGAGCCAGTTGGCTGAGAAATGGATTTCTCCATTTCACAGGAGAACCTCTGCACCCTTCTTTTGGGGAAATGATCTCTGTATTTCTCTAGCACCCTGATTTGAAATGTAAATGAAGTTCCAAATGTTCCATGGAATTCAGTTTCTGAAAAAAAATCTTTCAGATGTATCAATCTAAAAAAATCTAACCACAAACTCTGATGCTCTTTTCATCATTTATTTAAGATTTTACTTGAGATATTTTCAACGACCAACTTGTTAATGTTTTGGTCCCTTTAATCTGATTTTTTTTTTTCACTGCTCAAAAAAGAGTAGAGAAAAGAATAAGTACTTTTAGATGCAATAAAGTATTGGAGACTTTCCATCCACAATGTGAAAATATGTGGAAAAATAAATAAAACTTCTGTTTAATGTGACTTTACCTACAGTTCTTCTGATTTAGATTTAAATTTTGAATAAGGCTAAAAATTACTTTGAAAAAATGCAACAAAAACCTTAATCTGGCAATATTTCTTTTAGCCAAATAGATTTTAAAGTAATCTTGGTATTTGTTTCATGTGATGAAATAGCCTGTTGTTGACTGTATTTCATCCTGTCAAGACTATTTCAAAGGATGTAACGTCACAACTTGTGACATGTTATTTGAGTATATAGTATTCATATATGCACTTTATGTCAACATGCACAAATTGAAACTTCGGAAACTCAGCTATGTTTTATAAGGCTTCATTGTGATGTCCAGGCACCTCACAAATCCAAAAGCTTACATAAAAAGTTTTGTTTTAGGAAGAATTGTTATCCTTGTGTAACTTGGTGACAAATGTGAGAGGCTGTAGCTAACCCTGCATCGTCTCAGCCATTGCTGCTCTGCAGTTAAAAGCATGACTTGTGCAAATTGCATAGCCACAATAGAGTGGTATTTTGTCCATGTCGGTATTCCATGTATTTACTTGATTCTTGGGGAGATTTTTAAAAGTGCCTGGGGTCTCCTGCTGTCACAGCCTGGCTCCTCACAGGTAGGGCTACATGCTTGGAAGATGCTTAAGTTAAATGTTGTCTCCTCTTGCAGAATAAGCTTTTGAACTATGACTGGTAGCACAGTGCGGTTTGTGTGGGTCCTGGGGCTGAGCACGAGAGAGGGATGTCTTTCACAACAGTATTTCTTTAGTAAAGAAAAGTAAAAATTTCCTTTACAGCACAGAATGATTTTCTTGGTTGTAAGCATGCAATGTGTTCTCAATAGACCTATTTTTTTGCGCTGTTGCACATCACCATGGACTGCAAATTGCTGTGATCTGTTACTGCTGCATTTAGCACTAACAGTACTTTTAAATCAAATGACTTCTGAGTGGTTATCTTGATTAAAGCACTTGAATGAATAAATAATGCAGTGGACTAAATAGCAAGGAAAGAAATAGATCAAGTGGAGCTGTAATTCTTGAGAAGATATATTTTCCTCACTTTTTGATTTTATGGATTATTTTGAAGTAGATTTAATCACAACTTTTGGATATTTGTTTTTGCAATGTTTTGATTTAGTAGCATATACTTTGATCTGTTCCTAGGATACCTAATAGGCAATTATGATATTTAGCCTCCAGTATCTTTCTATAATGTACAGACTAATGAAGATTTGCAAGCATTTATTTCTTCCCTATTTTCTCCAGAAAATGAGTATGAAGTTCAGAACTTAAACTTTGTAGCTCTTCGCGCTCGTTTTGCATGGAGGAAGATAAAAATTAGAGTGTCTAATTCTGTGCCACCAGTATGTTTTCATTTTCAGTTCTAAGATATTGCTTTGCAGACACTTGTAATGTAACAACAAAGATGGGACAAAATCACAGACTGGGTCAGGTTGGAAGGGACCACAGTGGGTTGTCTGGTACAACCTCCCTGCTGAAGTAGAATCATCCTGGAGGACAGGGCTACAGGATTGCGTCCTGATGGTTTTTAAATATTTCTAGTAAGGAAGATTCCACAGCCTCTCTGGACAACCTGTTCCAGTGCATGATCAGCTGCCACAGTAAAGAAGTTCAGAGTATTTCGGAGAATGGCAGATCAAAGGGGAAAGTAATGGGCCAATTCAGACACATCTGCTAATGTTATCTAATGAACAAAGGAAGAAAGGCTCAACTTATTTGAGTTCTCTCAGTGCAGAACTTAGGGTACGTTGTATCTTTTTGTGTGTGATAAACTTTGCTATTAAAAATACATGCTCGAACAATACAAGAAAGAATGAGTAACAGGACTTACTGCAGGCTCCTTCCCCCTCACCTCTCCCATAAAATCCCTATCTGGTCTTATTTGCCTGACTACTAAGTCAAGGATCCTCTTCCTCATTCTCCACTGAAATGAGCAACTTAGAGAATGTCTGACTTCTTCAGAGATGTGACAGAACGGATAAAAACAAAGGTACGTCCAAAGATTCGCCCTGCCCCCACCTTATAATTCTGTACCTTTTGCTAGAGAAGAAAAAGGATTTTGAAGTGCTAGTGGACTTTAGAGTGCAACACTAAATTAAAACAGAAAAAGCCCCAACTCTCCTACATGTTCAGCTCCCCTGAACAATACTGTTTTTTTAATTACTCTGCTTTCTAGCAGAAGATAAATAACTCCTAAAGATAAACAACATCTTTTATTGAATTTTGCCCTGACAAACAAATAGCTCACTTAGAATTCATCCAGGTCCTGGGATGAAGATAACTCTTTATAAGAAAAAAATTGAACCTGCTACATAGGAAAGAGGTGACATAAAAGAACATCAGACAATTAATATCCAGTCAGTCTAACTCACTGACTAGAGCAGGGTGCAATCAAATAAGATGAAAGCACTAGAGGGTGAAACAGGTGAGAAGGAGTTAGCATTGAATTTTGTACATGTAAATGTTGATTCTAAATACAAAATATAGAGGTGACAGGACTGTTCCCTCAGATTCCAACCTTTCCCTTGGAAAAATCTAGTCAGTCCTTTTAGCATACAGCATTTGTGGATTGGTGACTGTGGGTGGGAGAGGAAAACAAGCCTTATTCACTGTAGCAAGAATGTAGGGATATATATATGACTTCTGTGTGCTGCCACAAAAGAGGGAATCAAATGTCAACTTGAATTAAAATACCATTTTATAACTTCTGTTATCGCTCTTGTGGCATTATGCGTATCAAATTTTGGTTGCCCTGATAGAAAGCTGCCTCTAAAGTAGTTAGTTGTCACTAATCCAGGAATAAATTGCAGCCTTTGACCTAATGGAGTTATCCCCAAGGTGGATCTGGAGGAGGGACATTCAGTCTGCTCTCCTATGTACTGGATAAACACCATTATAGTTCCTGGATGTGGAGGGGGATGAGGACAGAGTCTGTGGGGTTGGTAAAGCCACAGTGGTGTGAGTCAGCGTGACTGATTTTGAAATCAACTATTATGATTAGCTCTTTGCTATATTGGTGAAGATGCCCAAGATCCAAATTCATGACCTTTTTAGCTGATGCAACTGTTTAGCTGATAAGTTCTCCTTGCACAGGGGCATCCTGTTCTGGCACATGCTTCTGCTTGGTGGGCGCCTGGGGCAGAAAGGTGTTCTTGTGCTGGATGCTTGTAAATGATCTGAAGATGAGTGAAAATCGATGCACCCTTGGCAAATTATGATTTGGGAGCTCATTATCTCTTTGTGAAACTCATTTTCCAGCCTACTGATTAAGCTTATAAAAGCACAGTTTTAATATACCTTCTGCCCTGTTTTTAATTCCCTGGCTGACAGTAAAGAAAATTCTGACCAACTCTCAGGACAATTTATGCTCTTCTTTTATCTTGATGGCATATTGATCCTGCTGAATATTCCTTCTGCAAAATAATGAACATGCATTTCAAATCCAGTTCATAGTTGCGTAGTGAGCTTTTCATAGGGGTAGCTTGCTGCTTTTGTATTCTGATAGCAGGTGCAGCCTAGGAGGAATAGGTCAAGGCTTTTCTGTGGAAAAATCCTTCTGATCTCTATCACTCTTTCTCATTTCTTTATTAGAGTTTCCTGACACATAATGGTCTTATTATTTTTCAGTTTAAATCTTGCATTAAATTATAGACAATTGTCCTTGTAACCATATCAGCAGCTGTATTTACCTGGGAAAAAGCTCATGGAAAATGGTCTTAGAAGTCTGTCTGTGAGCTGAATAAACCTGGGAAGCTGTATTTATTGCACTAGCTCTGCACTTGCTTTTTTTTCCTTAAATAAAAGTAGCTCTAACCTACTCCCCTCCCCACCAAATCCCACAAATAAAGCACCCCCAAAAGAAGCTTCTAGCATGATGTAAACCAGGCTCTAAAACTTAAGAATCCACTTACACCAAAGGAAGGAGGATGGGAGGTGACTATGTGGCTTGGGGAACTTCACCGGTGTACTAAAGTACATTAGACTCTCATCCTACCTTATTTGGAGATTGCTTTCCTCCCTGGAGAAGCCCCAGAGTGTGGGTGCACACATGGTCTGCAGCAGCGCTTGGTCAAGCAGCCCCTTTGCTTCAGCTCACTTTGGGCTCTACCGAGTGGGAGCAGCAGCTGGGACTCTCTGCTTGCAATTTTTCATCATTGTGAGCAGGGCCTGACTCTCTGAAAAGGAAATAAAGGCCTCAGGATTCGTCTCTGGAATAATGGCAAATTCAGACATATTTCTTTGCAATGCAAGCTAAACTACCTGTATTTTTCAAACAAATAATTATTGCCTCATTCACCCTACGCTCTGGAGGCGAACAGGCTCCCAATCGTATGAATGAGGTAATCTTTCAGCAACTTAACACTAAACTTGAGAACAGATGAAATAAGGAAACCACTTAGAGGAAAATGACCTCTCTGTGATAGCCCTTTCTCAGAAATAGAAGATTTGCTGTTCAGCACCAGCAAGTGTGTAGGGAACCAGCTGAATGGGAGAATCTGTCCACTCCTCTAAGTACTTAATGGGACACTTATTTCCCTTTGCTAAAGAAAGGCTGGTGACATCTGCATTTAGTTGAAGAAGCTAATGGCAGAGGGAGACAAGGAAAAAGGCTATACTGTAAAGCAAGAGGACCAGGTTAATGTTCTTTTCAGGTCAAACCCACCCCCTCTTTCTCATCTGAAAGTCAGCATGCCTCAGTAGAAGAAAGAATGCTTTAACTGCTGAAAGATTAAGGATAATCTAGCTGTTAAAGGAAAGGAATAGGGACTGTAGGCTTGACTGGGATATGGAAATGTGTTCAGAAACGAGTGTGCCCCACTTATGCATACAAGAGTGCAATGTGTTGGATTCATCTAATGCTACCAAAGACTGTGTGTGTTTGGAAATAGGAGTTTTAAAAACAAACTTGCATCTTGTGTTCGGACAGTGTAACTCTCCATATCTGAAGATGAGAGAAGTGATAACAAGGTGATCTTTAACTTTTTTTTAAGTCTTGGACAAAATAAAAATTCTCTAATCCAAAAGGAAGTTGTGTGTTTTTTTTTTTTTTTTTTTTTTTTTTTTTTTTTTTTCACAGCGGGTAGTCAGATTTGTTATTGTCAAGATGAAAACCCTTTTTCAAAACACCCACAGCTGAGCTAGGCTCATCTGTGATACTAGATGTAGATTCTGCCAGTAGGGGCTTAAACACCTGAAACTAAAAAGCAAGCAAATTGTGAAATAAAGAGAAATTTTAAATCGAGAAATAAGCTTTTCTTAATGCTATTCTAAATAACTGGGAGAATATATTTGTTGCCACCGAGAAGGCGGGTTTTCATAAAGCTAGAGAAGCTGAAGGAGTCTTGTGTGCATTATTTTTAATTCCAGTACCCAATCTGTAACCCTGACCACTTCTCATTCACGTTTACCTCTGCTAATACTGAAATGTGTTGTTTTTTTGATGTATGTTATTGTGTGCTAGTAAAAGTAACAAGGATTTGTCTATCCCAATTCTATGGGTTGTACCTAGATGAAACTGATGCCAGGGTTATTTACAGTCTCTTCAGGTAATGGTTTTGCCTTTGGTAAAACTCTGCCTAAACTGGATTTGGGTTCTGTAATGTCTCAATGAAAGTATAATTTCATGATCATTTTTCCCGCATTTGCTTCCTGTTCAGCTAACAGTTTGCGTGAGAGAGATTTAAATTACAATTGCTTTGGTAAGATAGAAAATGAACTAGATGGTTTTGAGGTTGAATACTCTTCAGTTGTTTAAAACTGGTGTGCACTGTCTCTAGATGCCAATAATGTAAATAGCCATGACAATTTTTAAGCCATGTGTTTCTGTGAGTGTATTTGATTATCGCTGGGGAAGAATCTCTCATGTGAAATGCAGTATTGATTTTTGAAATTTTTTTAGTCCTTGTGGCTACAGCACACACTGAGTAGGTATAGTAAGAATGATATGAATTGTTAATCTGGATTATCTGAGTTCTGAATTAAATATGGTGTTTTACAAAAGAAGCCTGGGTAGCAATGTAAATTGCTTCTACCAAGGGGATTAATGAGGGCTTAACACTGAGAAATGGCTAGAAAAGCAAGTATGTTTTAAAAGCAGATGAATACTGATATGGGAAATATGAGGCAGCTGAAGGGGTGAGGGATGTTTAGAGGCTTCTGAAATTTCATTGTCAGAACTGAAAGTACTCGTGTAGGTCTGGTTGCAAAAGAGGTATGTGAGAGGGGACATAGGAGCTCTGTATGGATGATGATAATGTCTAGAAAGGAAATCCTCAAGATTACTTTCAAATATACACCTAGATACACCAGTATACATCTCCAAAATATGTGGACTTTTGGCAGGTTATTTTGTGGGAAAGGCTTGTTTGTTAGTGTCTTGTCAGCTAGAGTTGTGCTTTTAATCATCGTTTTTTTTCCCCAGACATTTTTTTAAACACCTGATGTTGATGTATATTGTACACAAGACATACTTGTCTAATTGTGTATAAAACTTCCTCTGTTTCTAAACAATGGAAATGTGCTTTGGTTGAATTGTTTTATTAGGAGGTCATTTAGCCTGCAGGATTCATTTCATGGACACTCTTGCAACCACTGTGCACCTTCAGAGATCATTTCCAAAAAGGCAGAGTCCCTCCTCGCAGAGCAAAGTGTTTCACTTTCAAGCATGGGAATGTCATATGACTTATAAAATTGAAGAATATTTTGTTTTGAAATAGCCTCCATGCTTAAAGCTACCAATCTAGCTTGGGTTTTTGGAATTTCACATTAACAGTGAAATATTTTGTAGATAGGTGTTGAGGCTTTCTAAATCATAAAGAATTCTAAATCAGGGAAGAAGAAATGGTTTTGCTTGAAGCATTGAATCTTTCTGTATCAGAAGAGAAAGCTCCTTAGATGCTAATTGATAAGATTTGTAACCAGACTGCGTCAAAAACTCCTCTAAAATTACTGTTTGGGAGGATCAGTTTGTTTGATCTTAAATGATACATAAAATATGAGTGAGAGCATCAGAGGAATTTGTGGGATGGAGACAGATTTTTAATTTGGAAATGAGCAAGATGTTTCTTAGTTATAATGAGGTACATTTGCAAAGCTCTCTGTGATCTGTTCATGGAACTGTGGTTTTGCATTTGTTCTGACCAGAGTAACTATTTGAAATTGTACTGAATGCTTGCGAAACTTTTTAACATGATACAGAGTAAAAATAGCTTTCTTTAAAAATACATGGTAAGATTAAAGAATCAAAGTTGGGGACATATTCTTTCTAAGACTAATGGTGAAATACTCAAGTTTGTTTCATTTTTTTCTTTTTTTGTGTCACAGAATTCAGGAATTTATTTTTACTTTAAATGTAAGGAATAGATAAATAACATGTTATATAGCAGTGGAATTACTGAATTCTCTAGGGAAACTTGGATTTTTGGGGGTATGCTGTATATTCTTCAGGTCACTTACATGTATAGTATGATAAGAGTGAAAGGCTTATTTCTACTAAGGACAGAGATTTGTTTTTTTATAAATAAGAGCAGCTAAATACTGATAGAACATGTTAGGGTTGTAGTCCACTTTGCCTATAGGGTTTTAATAGCTCGAGGGGGAAACTGCTGTGCTCCCAGGTTGTGAAAGCTGTTTGGGGATTTGGAACATCTAGGTAATCACTATTTCCCTGATGAGCATATGGGAGAGGTATTTGTCAATGATGATTTTCATAGGGATATATGTTGTGCCTGGCTGGGATGAAGGCTGGTCTTGCAGGCTAAAAGGGCTGAGATGCAGCCACTGTGCTGTCCAGTCAGCTCTTAACCTGTTTCTGCTCACATGTGTGGGCAGGTAGAAGTGCCCCATCCAGCCAAGCTGCTCCTACAGCTTGTGGGGAGAGCTATGTCTCCTAAAAGTGCACAGCCACTGCTCCTCTGCGTGTAGTTGCTGGTGGCCAGCTTTTTGAGTGAGTCTCAAGTTATAAGGACCTGTCCTATAGCTTTCTGCTTAGTTTCCTTTATTTATTAAAAGGCATAGTCTGCAGCAAGGTGTGATGACAGCTGTTATACTGGGTCGGGGTTTCATTGTGTGCATACCTCTGTGGAGAGGAGAAACCCAGATGTTGCATGACCTGTGATTGCTGTCTGTCTTAATATGATTTGATGTTTCGAATAATCTCATCTGAAGACCAAAAAGCAAGGGATGAATTCTGATACTATACATGTCTTAAGTAATAAAACATAGTAAATAGAGATTTTGGAAACCAAGTCAAAAGTAGATGGTGCTTCAAATGCACCTGTTTGTGAAACTGATATTACATTGAGATATTTCAGTGTGGATTTGCGCGATGCTTCAATGTTAAAAGGAAACTCTGCTTTCCTCTGTCAGTGCCCTGACACTGTAGGATGATGGGGAGAAAATGGGTCAGGGCATCATGTCACTGCTGGTTCTGCCACGGCTGCCTTTTGGGGCCTGCATGTGTTACCATGAATGTACACAGTGTGCTCTGCAGCACTTTGTTAAGAGGAGATGGCTGAAAGGAAGACATGGCAAAGGGAGGGCTTTTCTCTTCTAAAAAAGTGACTTAAGTTCCAACAAATCCAAGCACCTAAAATCTATCTCTATGATGAAAAAGCCTATAAACTGCTCCTTTCCCTGGCCAGAGGTGTAACAAAACCTTCCAGGCATAGATGGTTGCAATATAAACTGAAGGGAGGGGGCAGAAGGAGGAAAAAACCCTAATGTAACAAACGGGAGTTAAACATTTTCTCTCACTCCCCTCCAAATCCCAGAAATAGAGTAGATATTATGAAGCAGGTTTAGTTTCTAGCAGCTTGATCTTTGCCTTTGTGTGCACTTGGCTTTGTGTGCATTGATGTCCTGTTGGTGATTATCATTCTGTTGACACCTGTATTCATGATGACACCCCTATATCACATTTTCATCACAGCGTGAAATGTCACTCTTTTTGCTTTTGTTTTGTTTAGTACTATGAGTTTAGCCCAGAGTTGAAAAAAATGGACACTTCTCACAACACACAAGGGGACATTGATAACCTTGCAGCTTAGTTACTGATCCTTTCTCAGTGCTTCCATGTCTCTCCTTCCTCCCACCCCTCTTTTCAAGCAGACAAGGTTTTCTCTCAACAAGTTGATGACAGAATAATTTCTCCAGGTTGATTGTTTGCCCCACATGGTCCTCTGGAGATCTTCATACAAGTGGAGAGAAGCAGATCAAAAGCCTTCAAGAAAAAAGAAGGCAGAGGATTGCAAAAAGCCACCATAAAGATCCTGCTCAGGTTTCAGCCTGATGATGAACAGGCTTGTAAAGTATTCTGAGACCTGTCAAATTTTCCCATCTGAAATCCAGACCTATTTTAAAAAGAATTTTCATAATGAGTGTCTCATTTCCCCCATCCACAGGCTCAGAGTATTTTCTGAAAAAGTTCTGCAGGGCAGAGGAGTTGAACACTTGATCACATGCAGGAGCACGGGATAGATGGAGTACAGCTGACTCAACAGCTACAGGGGATTTGGGTAAGTGCCCACCATATCAGCCAACTAGAACTTACTGAAATATTGGGGAATGTTGAAGTATTCATCACTTCTAAGAGAAAATTCTTACTTTATCAGCTGTCAGACAAATTTAACCTCACTAGTAAATCTCAGTGGTAATGTGTCAGGGAAGAAGTATTCAGGGAATGGCTGATAAAAACATGAAGGTGAATTAGCATCCAACTGTGATTTAGTTTTGCAACTCTAGCTTTTACCTAAAGGTAGTCAGGCCAGATTCACACCATTAATGTGAGAGGAGGAAGGTTACTAACCCCATGCAATGTTGAGGCTATCAATGTATGTCAAATCCACTCCTGTTGCTTTCAGGAGGGAAACAATCAGTTGCTTGAAGGAGACAATGTTATCCAACTTGTGGTGTCTGCTTGTTCCCGCAATCATTGCATTGACAGAGGAAAATTTTGATAAGCGAGACTTCTTATCTGGCTCCACTGCAATTGAATGACATGGGTTCACTGATTGAAAATTACATTGTTTCCGGTCACAAAGCTGACTGGACATGGTAATTGCTATTATTACTACTTTAAAAATAAACAAAGGTGGTGCAATATACTCTTGAATGAAGATTGTGGAGATTTGAAATCAAGTGTTCGGTTAAGATGATGAACTGATACAGTCTAAATTGGCATAGTTACTATAATTGCTTTGTGTGCTGTGGGGAAGAACTTTAAGACCTGCAGAAGACAGGAATCTTCACCCTGCTTGCATATTTTGGATCGAAGAATGCTTTTACACAAATGCATGGTGTTTTGTTTTCTTTCAGCTAGGTCTTAAGCAGTAACTCTCAGGCTTGTTGTTGAGGGTGGCTCAGAAATTAGTTCAAACCTTGTTGTAAGTTCCAAATGGCTATGCATGGGACTTGAAACATGGCAAAAGGAATATCCATAAGTGAATCTTTTCTATTTCACAACAGAAATAATTTTTCTTTTTAAATATAAAACTGGGATGAGTGTAAGTGCTCTTTCATTTCACAGTTTATGATATCTGTAGTATTACATGCTTTCTTTGACGGAGATATTAGCAGCTTTATTTACTACAAATGCATTTAACTTATAAGGATTAGATAAGGCTGTACAGTACTGCAGCATTATTCTACAACTTTATTGCTTAATTGCTGTTTCTAAAAGTAAGGAAATTGAAGAAATCATGATGGCATAAACTGTTGCTGCTTTTTGTCAGGGAAGTGTTATTTTACTAGTAGCTTTTCAAGCTGCTAACAGATGGCTGCAGTATAATCTATTCGCTAGTGACATGAAGAATTATTTTACTGAAGATTTATATTTACATTCCTCTCTTCCAAAGCATAAAAAGAGTAATTCAGTAGAATAGTACTCATTTAGATCTTTTTCTGCCCATGTGAGTGTAGGGCTCTGTGATCAGGCAATAAGATTAAGAGTATCTCATCACTAGATCAGTGCGGTTGAATCCAGACCATGGTTAGAGGCAACTGAAGGCCCGTAGCATGGGATGACACTTTGGGGCCTATACAAAATGATTTGATAGTTTCTGTAAATTTCCTAGCTGATGGAATACCTGTAATGATTGGAGGTTTAAGGAAATCTGTAGGCTGAACGTGTATGTCCTGAGAACATACTTAAGTTTAGGGAGAGTCTCTTTGTTCCAGGTTTTAGGAATGCTCCCTGTACACTCCCTGTGCAGGTGATGGGACATACTGTTCCTTTTCTGTTTCAGTCCAAGATGAACCTGGACTTGCTTAAGTCTCTCAGTGATTTTCAAATTGCAAAATCTCCACTAAAATTGAAAGAGGAGCACAATGTAAACAAGCTGCAATAGAGCAAAATTAGCCCATTTTTTTCTCAGTATTGGATTAATTAGACAGTATCTTAAACATTGTAATCATGTTCATTACACATACTTCTATATGTACTGGCCAGTGAGTAAATGAGTGAGGCATGGTTGGCGGCTAACTGATGGCTCTTGTTTTGTGATCAGGTTGTTTATAGTATTTTGTAGATGAAGTGAGATGTGGAAGAACCAAAGAGATTTTTATTTTATTTTTATAGGATGAATCAGAAATGCAGTGACCTCAATAGGGAATCTATCAATGTTTTCAGTTGTTTTGTATTCTTGGAATTTCAATTGAATCCACCGAAGCTGCACTGACGAATTTAACAATTAAACAACAAGACAAGAAATGCAGAGCACAATAACTTAAATTACATGGATTTTAATGACGGAAAGGACGTCTTGCTTTGTCAAGAACATCCATATTTGTGCTACAATGGTTTTTTTTTTTCAGATCACTCACTGCAATAGTCTCTAAATCTTATGCAGAATTTCCTTTCTTTTTTCCTCAGGTTCCTTGCTGATGTCAAAGTTTTTCTGATGCAGTAGACAGTATGAAGAGTGTGAAAGTGAGAGAATAATTTGTTCTAAGTTCTTTAATTCAGGTCCAAAGCTCTGACCATAAATCAGTTCCTTCAGACCCATTTTACTCTCAAATCTGCTTTCACTGACAACTTACTGCACTTCGTATCTGCATGAATGTCCTGTGGGAAACAGTGGTTAATTGATGTAGGTTGGAAGAACAGAATAGAAATCAGTCTTTTCTGTGAGGCTCAGGAGATGTCCTTTTGTGCACTTTTATATGTGGAACTTAAAGCTGATTTGTGTTTTCACACTTTATTGAGGTATCTGTGAACCATGGAGTCAAACCATAATTTCAAACAGAAAATTAAAATTTTTAGCTCATCTATCAGATATATATTTAGGTACTTTTATTGTATGATGTGATTGGCATGATTTGGAAAACACTAGCATTTCCTTTGGTTGTTAAAATAACATCTGGAAGAGCTGCAAATACACCATTGAAGTCAACTTTTTGGGACTGTGACTGTAAAGCAAGTATTGAGGCAGCATGTAAAATTCAACTGTTCCATCACTAAGCATAGCTACAGTAAAAATAATATGGAACAGTGTAGAGGGGAACTAGCACATTTGAAGAATGTTAGTGTTTCACTAGTAGATACAGGAAAAGCTAGAATAAGTGATATTTAGCACAAAATAGCAGGTAAACAATCTACTCCATGACTTCAAGCATCTTAAGTAAATGAATTAAGTAGATCTAGCAAATAAAGACCTCTGGCTTGTTCAGCAAATAGTTGTTTAGATTTATTTATATTTTAATAACTGCATTTCCCCAGTAGTCTGTCTCCATGAAAGAAGATATTTTGCTTTGTATAAATCTCTTGGAAATATTTCATATAATCATACTCTTCACTTGATTGTTCTTTCCCTTGTTACATTGTAAATATGTAGTTAGCTTAGTTTCTTGTCAGCCTAGGTTAAAAAAAACCTCAGTGCATCCAAGGATTTGTTGTAAAATGAAGAAAGACATGTATACTGAGGTGTGATGTTTAAAAGTTTATAATGAATGTTTTGAAGTGTTAAAATGTATTTCTTTTAACAGCTTATGGGCAGTATGGTACACCAATTAAATTTCCCTAGTCATTAAGCAGACGAAAAAACAGTCCCAGCAGAAGTTTTGCCTATCTGAGGGTAAGAGGTGAAGCTCCAGATGGACCTTTAATAGCATGCATCTCTCTAAACACACCTGATTTTATAGGTTCAAGAGCACTGCATGGCTGTAAGGCTTCTATTATTTACCCAACATACACATTTATTTCTCACTACCAGTAATAAGATTCACAAAAAGTACTGAGCTGTCTTTTGGAAGCAGATCTAGGTTTTCAGCCTTTTGATGATCAGCAGGGTTTAAAATTATTTTTTTATTTCAATTCATAAGCACACCATGGATTGCTTCCATATAAATGTTTTATGGTCTTGAATATCAGTTGCCCATGCAGCGTGCTGGTCAAAATTTGAGGTCCTTCAGATTAAAGTCAAATGATTTTGATGTATATTCCTTTTGTGGAAAATTAATGTATTTCTCAGACTCTTTGGCTTTTTTATTTTGTGAAAGAGATTATTGGAAAAAGACTGGAAAATAAACCAGAATTCTTTTAACTTAAACTAGATTTTTTTTTAAAACTTTAGAACCAAAGCAAAAGCTTTGTATATTTTTTTTAAAAAACTTCAAAAATTTGTTCCTCAGTCTCATTTTCCTTGGACACTGTGGGCACTGCTTGATTCACAAAACATCTTAACACTTGAGACTTTAGCTATCATTTAGATTTTTCAGGTAAAGCTCCTGTTTGGAGAACTCGTTTGGTTCTGGTAGAATTTTGATAAAGGAGGGGCTCCAAGCTTTGACCCAACATTTAATTAAAAATCTGAGATAGTATGAAGATAATCCAGGATTCTTGTTTTTAAATATCAGGAATTGAGGGGAAATATATGACTAGCAGATAAGCTACATCATTTTAGGGCCAAATAACTGATGCTGAAGGCAGCTCTATACCTGTCTACATGTGCACATTTAATGTGTGGTCTTTCTTGTGCAGTCTGCAACTGCTCTTTGTATTCTGCACAGCTACGAGTGAGACTAATTTACCTATTTTAAAAAACCCTATTTTTGCATTTTGTGGGGGAAAACCAGTGAGCTCTATTTGAACAATCTGAGGTGCACCGATTTCTGATGTTCTTAATTTTATTATTTCCTCTTACATGTTAAATTATTACATTTCTTGTATTTCTGTGGGTTGAGTCCTCAAATACTGTAATTTTGGGAACATACAGTCTATTCATTGGTTTTTCTTTATTATCAGCTTTAGTCCTCTGTTTGGGAAACTGCTGGGCTTCAAGATACATTTGTTCCTCTGTGTGTATGTATTTTTCATATACGTGTGTGTGTGTGCGCGCGCACGCGCACATGTCTGCATATATTTATTTTTTCAGCTTTGCAGGTTTTTTTAGGTGTCAGAAATGAATGGGATGGCACTGTGGAGTCTGTAAGAAAGGATATACTGTGTCTCAAACTCTCAAAGATTATTCACAAGCAGAGAGAAATTTTATAGTTGAAATGTGTCTTAAAGTTCTTTATATCTCATTTGCCCTTTTTTTCCTGAAACAAACCTTTTGAAAAAAGGCAATTATCTCCTTTTGGTAGGCTTGTCTTCAGAACAGTTACTGTAAAGGTCCAAGTCCTGTTTTATCTGCATTATAAGACCCAAGAAGATAAAGGGGAAGTCAATAGTGAAAACATAATCTGGATAATTGGTTGCAATAGGATGTACAAATTATAAGTTTCACTGAAGAATTTGAGGTAGAGAGGTATTCTTCTGGTTTTGTTCAGTGGATTACTTTTAAGTGATGGTAAATGATCTAGTTTGTATTTAGAAGCAAAGTGCTTCTGGAAGACCTGACAGCAGTTCAGTCAATGTACTTCACAGTGATTCACAATGGTGAGGGCATATTCAGAAGCAGGTGTGGCAGCAAGATGAATGTAAACCAAAACCACAAGAAACTATTTTGTCATGAGATGACTGAGAAGCACTTCTTGAACTGAGTAATGATAATTTGAAAATATTTTTATGAGAAGTAATACTTCTATTCCATTACTTGTAGACACCTAATACGCATTGCTAGACAACATTTAGGTAGTTACTAGATATGTATGAAAGCACATATAAATGTTTCAGCAGCTTTATTATGTGCTTATCACATCTCTAATTTTTTTGAGGTTTTTTTATGACTGTTTCTTTGAAAGACTTATCCAGTCAAAAGGCATAAAGATCACATATTATTCTGCAGAACTGCTGCACCTTGTGAATGAAAAATCAAGAATAAGCAGGGGATTGTAGGAAGTGCTCATAAAATACAGGATGAATGCTTGAAATAAGTAATATACTCAGAATTCAGAAGTGCTCACAAATGAATTTCAAGAATTCAGAGCAGAATCAGTGAATGCTGTTGACAATGAAAAATTTTTGAAGATCTTTTTAGGGAGGATGGGAAAGAAGAGAAATTAATATGCGGTTCATTAGATAGGTCAAACCACAGCTTCTCTGCAGAATTAAATTCCTAACTTGACTGCAAAAACTTGTCTTGTTTAAATCATAAATATCTTGGAAATCCTGTGCAGGTGGTTTGACATGGTGAAGTTTATCAAAGCAGGGATGAGGGCTTTGTAGACTGATAACAATTAAATTGAGGACTGTATGTTGCAACTCTGACCTCTCTACTCTTCAGTGATATGCAGCACAGAACACTAAGACCTGACTCTTTGTACATCAGTGAAACTGGTATGGGTTTGTCAATTAAGGTGGAGAGGCTCACATTTCCCTTGCAGTCCGTGTTGGCATCTTTGTAATAATGAAGGTCTTCTTAACGGCCAAAGATGTTAGCTACTAGCTCAAAGAAGCCTTTTTTTTTTTTTTTTGGAAAGCACCAGGGGCAGTATTCCTTGAAAAAGACTTAAAGAATTGCATACTAAGTTGAAGAAAAAAGGGCAAATATCTACCACATGAATTTGACTCCTGGATTATAAAATCACCTCATTCCTGACACTTACATATTACCTTTCTTTTTTGCAAATGGAATTTTAATTTCATTCTCATATGCAGGTACTAGAGTTATGATGTTCCTGTTATTATTTTGATAAAACTTTTATGCTTTCATTGGATGAAATGTTTGTCAGTATCAATATGGTATAATTCTTTTGGTTAGGATGCTTTATACATTTGGGGGACTGAAGTTTAGAAATTTCTGTTGTAAAATAACTTGTCAGAAGTCTTTAAGTCCAGGCTGGAAAAGCAGAGACGACAGCCTTGATTCTTGCTGGGTTGCGTAGATAGGTGATGTTAGCCTTTCAGGGTTGTTGGCCTTTCTAGCCCTGAAGTTCTCTTGAGAAATGAAAAATAATGATTGTTCCTAACTTATTTAACCAAAATCAGCTGGAGTCAGCTCAGCTGGTGATGTGGGTCTGCATGTTGATCCATACTCAGAGAAGTCAATAACCAGAAAGCAAGGAGGACATTATTGGTTGTGTTAAAATCTGAATTGTTCTGAATGCAGCTAGAGAAATAATGCTATAAATACTTAATGTCTTAATTCAGATTTGTTCCTTAGCAATCATCCTTCCTTCTTCCAAAATGCAGCAGCGTAAGTTATGTTTAATAATTAAAATTTCAGAATTTATTGTTAAGTACTGCTTTCCATCTAAAATAACAGTTACAGCTTTGTCAGTGGCATCTTTCATTAAATTCTCTTCAAACAGTTCTTTTTTTTTGCTAACAAAAAACCACTGTGGATGTTAGATAATTGAAGTCAGATTTAGATCTTGGTAAATCGCCCTTGATGTATATCATCTTAATGGACATCAGAAACCAGCCTTTATATGAGAGAACAGTAATAGCCACTTTACAGATATAACTGCTGTACAAGCTGAGGTAAGGCGCCAGGACACTGGAGAAATGCCAATTTTTTGAAGTATAAAGTGTTTCTTTCAAAATAAAGTATGAATTTTCATAGTAAACAAATAAACAAAACACTTTCTTCTCCATTTGAGAGTAATCGAGAGGGTGAGGAGGTTGTGCAAGCACAGAGGTTTCATAGCAACCCAGTTAGAAATTTAACTTTCTTATATTTTCACAAATCTTCATCAGCATTAGCTTCATGTGCTGTCAGCTTCTACAGGGATCTAATGGAAAAAGAGCAACAGGTTAAAAAGTGCTTTGGGTTAGAGTTTTGTATCCACCTGAAACTAAAAGGATTGTTTCTATGTCCTCTCTTTGAGGAAGTTGTGCAGAACTTGGTAGGAAAACTCCTTTTGGATGTGATAGGTAGCAAAAGTTATACCTGACTTATGAAACATGCATGCTTAGCCAGAAGATGGTGTTTCCAATTCTGAGGTGTTTATTCCATGTACTTCTAAGTGGAATTACACAGGAATTGATGGATTTACATTTGGACGTACTTTTTACATTTTAGAAGAATTTGTCTCTATGTTTTGTTGTAGTTGATCTGTTTGTTGACAAAGCAGTTGAGAACTACAAGTATCCTCTGAGGGTCCTTCTTTCAATGCAAAGCATTAAATCCTATGTTTGTGTACTCTGTGAACATGGTTTGAAAACTAGTGGAAGCCCTTCTGTTATTGAAGAGACTTTTGCTTAGGCTGCTGTGTAGCCATGAAAGATCCATTTATGAGTGAGGTTTGTCTTGAATATTCTCTCCACGTGCTGTTGCCAGCTCTTCTCAATAGTGCATGGCAGTCCCTTGCCATGCCAGATGTGGCTGCATTTGGGTGTGCTGAACCTCTGGAGTCTGTAAATGTTCTTTCCCACTTGGACAAAGGTGATGATCAACATCTCTGAACCTGCAGTCTTACAGAAAGCAAACCTAATTCTTAGAATTGCTCCGTTCCTGTCTAGGCAAATGGAGAGATTTGCTACACTTAGGGTCTACATAAGCAAATGTATTCTCTAGAATGAGAAAATGTTATAAAATAATAAACAAAAAAGATGGATTCACTTGGATTCATGGACAAAAATCTCAGTATTTTGGGATATTTTTGACAAAAGGATGTACCAGAAATCTGTTTTGGTTGTGCTACTTGCAAGTATTACACCTTGGAGCTTTCATCCCAGAAGGAATAATTAGTCAAAATACTAGAAAGTCATGTGTTCTTATCTGATCTGATTGCCAGATACAATTCAAGTAGGTGCAAGTGTCTGTATTAGCTCTTTATATAAGCTCAATATAATTGCATGTGTGCTTCAAAGAACAATTGTTTAGCAAATAGATAGGAACTGATTTTTATTCTAGGTCCTTCAGCCTGAGAAATGCTCAGCAAGCCATTTATCTGTATGGTTTTCAGGGACTTAGAATAATAGTTTTGTTTCAGCAAAGATATCTTTCTCAAAGAATTTTTAAACTGAAATATCAAAAAGGCTGTGTGAATTTAAATATTTAAGCAATCCTAATCTATTAATATATTTTAGGGATTTTTTTCCTTTTTTATCATTCTTGGGTGTCTTTTTTTTTTTGATGTTATGTTTAGAAGTTGTAGAAGTTAATAGGAGTTACACATTGCTCAGAAGTAGAGACATGGGCCCTGCTGTCTTTGACCTCTTTCCCATAAGTTTGTGAGCTTTATCCCCAATTCCTTTGCTGGAGACCATCACCTCCCGAGTGGTTAAATGTCTGTAATAAGCATCTTTAATGCACTGAACAGATGTGTGTAATAACCACTTAATGTTTTGCTAGGTTTTGCAATGGAACAGGTATGGTTACTGCTTCTGCTGACGATTAAAGTGCTCTCAGTGACTGCTCAGTTCAATGGATACAACTGTGATGCTAACCTCCATAGCAGATTTCCTGGTAAGTGTTTAATAGACTTTTTTTTAATGGCTTCTTTATTGTCTTGGTTCAAAGCAGCGCTTATTTTTAAATACAGAGCTTTAAATCTGTCTGAAGCCTGGGGGTAGGACTCCACGTTAAGTGAGTGAGTGTTAACTACCTTGGTGACAATGTACTTCTCTAATATTGCACTTCACTTTCTCCTTAATTGCACAATGGGTCTAATTCAGCCTGGTAGTAATGCATACAATTCCACTCACATCAGTGGGGTTTGACCTGCTTTTGCCAGAGCTTTATCCTGTCCAAGACATTTGCCAAAGGAGGTCATGCTGTTGTAAATGTTCCCTGTAGATTTAAGACAATGAAACTTCAAACTAGGTTTTCTTTCTCTTATTTTTTTTTAATATAACTGTTCTTTAAGTGAAATAATGAAATTTTTATCTATTTGTGAGCAAAATTAGCATGATGGCAAAATTTAGTGCCTCACTTCAACATTAAGTTCTTGGTTAAGGACAGGTGAAGCAATGTGATATTTTTATATATGATTTTTGCTCCTGCCTCTAAGCAAATGGGAATTAAGTAATTTTGGGGATATTGGATGTCTGGAGCTGTTAATACAGTGAGAAGTGAAAATGAAATGTCAGTCTTAGCGACGTGTGTATCTGGCTTCACTCAGCTAAAGAATCCTTTTAGTCTCTACTACATTGCTTATCCTTCCTGCTTTAAGTTGTATTTCGGGCAGAATAATAATAATAATAATAAAAAGGCTGTGAATACTCTCTCTCTCACATCTTGTTTTTCCGAGATAGCAATTGAATTGAATAGTTTAGTAATGAACTCTCAGTATAGTATTATGCTGTAATACCTTATGTTGTTGCTTTCTGAATAGTAATAGTTTTAATTTTTTTTCCAGGAAGGCCCAGCTTTTTTATTAAACTCTTTTTAAGTCAGAGAAAGCAGGTTTATTGTTTCTTTTGTTGCCGTCATACTGCTAGATGCTTTGTTGACATAAAGACCAGCAGTGGGTTTGATCCTTTTTCACTTAATCAACATGAATACGAACAACAGAGAAATAAGACATGCAAAGAAAATTAAATATATTGTACCCATTTCTGAGAAAGTCATAGTTCAATTGAGTATTTCACAGTATTACATATAGAAGTATTTCGGTATTTATATTCCCCTTCTTAGCGACAAGTTTTACAGGCTTGTCTCAGACATGTGGGTGAATTGTGCCCACCTGCCTCAGATCTAAGTTTTGAGTTATTTTATGTAATTGTAGCATGGTTTTTTGTCATTATTTCAGGCTTCTCGAGAGAATTGCAACAGCTAGAAGGAAGTTTAGATTCCTTTTTTTGTGTTTTCAAAGTTTTC
This sequence comes from Serilophus lunatus, assembly GCA_013399895.1. Lineage (NCBI taxonomy): Eukaryota > Metazoa > Chordata > Aves > Passeriformes > Eurylaimidae > Serilophus > Serilophus lunatus. The sequence continues at coordinate 195,195 of VXBA01005369.1, forward strand.
TCTGGTCATGCCAATGTTTATTTGCAATGTGATACCTGTGAATTGAATTAATCTCTTCCTGTGGGTATTTAGGGGCTTCTTGCAGTTCTGCCTCATATGAAAGAGTCATATCAAATTCCATGTCTGCCAAATCTCAGTGACTTGGGAGAAAATCTGTTTAGGTTACAAGTAAACAGATTTTTTTTTAAGAAAATGCTAATCATCTCTCACTGTCCATAGAAACTCAGAGCACAGTCCTGCTTTTTCCTGTTTGTCATCCAGGGCAGTAAAGATTCAAAGGCTGGAATTTAATCAGCTGCCTTAGTGCTGATTTTGAGAGCCAGGAAAGAAAAAAGTTCTGTTTGCTAGTTTTTCATTTGAGATGGAATTTGGAGACAAAAAATCCTTTTGTCTCCAAATTTGGCAGGTGGTTATGTCCAACATGCAGAAAGGTCTGCTATGTAATGGCCTGGGACAAGTAGAGCTGAGAGGCTGCTGGAGCTCATTTTTCTAAGTTTAAGAACCCCAGAAGATGGGTGAGGGAGGCTCTGCAGGGAGAAGAAGAAGGAAGAAGGGCTCACTCTTCTTCTTGCCCAGAGGTTGGTTCAAGCTGTGGCTTTGAAGGTGCTCCTTCAGGGCCTTCAGAGTCCAAATGTAGAGTGAGAGCTGAGAGAGAGATCAAAAAGCAGAACATTTTAAAACAAGTGTCTCCCGAGGCTGAGATACTACTTGCAGAACCTGGTTTTGGATAGACTTTCTTCTTATTCCTTATTTGTTCCACACAAGGAATCTTCAATGCTGTCAGCTGGAATTCCAACCATAGGGCAAGAATGGTGTGCAGACACGGGAGAAGCCATTGGGTTTTGAAGTTGTCTGCTCTTTGAATGTTGTTAAGAACAGAAGTTGTTTACAGCAAAGAAGAGAAATTAAGCCTTTCTAAAGGAGCCATGGAGCTCATCCATTTTTCATTTCTTCGTGCTTTTATCATTCATTGCTTAGGTGACTTATTGCATGGTGCTGCATAAATAGGATGACAATCAGACAGGACTTTTGTTTCTGCAGTTTGCAGGTTTGTTTCAGAGTGTAGGTGTGCAACAGTAGGCAGGACTGAAGAAAAAGTACCCCCGTATTTGGTAGATTGAAAATTCAGTGACTTCTTATACAAAAAGCTAGATATGTTTCAGAGAATAAATAATAAGGTTAGATCTTGCTGTCCTTGAGCAAGTTTACCTGGAGGAAAGAAAACTTTAGTTGTGCATTGCAGTAGGGCATAGCTTTTAGAAGGCTTTTGGGAGATGGAGCCATAGCAGTCTGCCTTCAGCTGGCAAATAGAGTTTTGATTCAGGGGGCTCTTGTTTAGTACATATTGAGCACTTAGCAGAAGCTAAAGAAATGTTGCAGCTTTTAATTCAATTTCAAAGAAGTCATTTGATCAAACAAGAGGCTTATGCAGGAAGCTGTTTTTGAACTATAAGTGTCTTTGCACGCCTCTTCTGGTGGAATCACTTTTATCGACAGTGGTCTGTCCTCTTGTCCCCTGAAGGTTTTTTACTGGCTACCCTGGGGTGAGTTTTGGCAATGTGTGGAAGGGCACCAGAGCAGAAGTAGGCAGTGGAGCTCCTAGCATTTGGCTAGACACCATGTGTCTGTCCTTAATTCAAGATGGTCTCTGTTACTTCACTATCTATTTACCTCTTTGAACTTTATTCTGTTTTTCTTGTGACACACTTATGACACTATTTTCCATAGGTAGTTAGTATGATTTGAGTCAGAAAGAAACCAAGTGGTTTGCCTGCATGGAAACTCTGTGACAGAGAGGTCATTATATTTATGGCTTCATCAGCTGAGTGCCATAACCTTCAAACCATTAATCCTCTCTTACACAGAAAACCAGAGGCTTTTAATGCAGAAATGCAAGTACTTTTACTTGTTTGTTTGTTTTATTTTATCTTATAAGGAATAATATTTACCTTTCTAAACTGAAAAGAAATGAGCTAGATGTTTAGCATCTAAAGGGGCATTAGATGTATTTGTGCCTAGTTTGAGATAATTTTCCAAATAAAAAATGTTTTATTTCCAGAATGGACTAATTTGGCAGCAATAATTCCTTGTGAAGTAGTGGGCAGAAAAGGTTCAGTCTGGAAAGGCTGTTTATCCTCCTGTATCATACAAAATTTGGTTTTCTACCATATGGTCTCATTGCCCATAGTGTTGAATGATAATTTTGCAGCAGTAATGGTAACTTAACTGGTGAAGTTAATATCCTGCTTTTTGAAAAGCCTTAAAGTGAGTTATAAAACTAAATGTGCTACTTTTTATTCTATCCTGCAATTTGTTACAATCTGACTGCTTGTGCATTAGTCCAAGTAAGCATAAATGCACACTTTGCTTTGCCTTTTTGTACTGGTCCCTCTATCTGAGTATACTCATTAAATGGATCATAATAGTGCTCCTGTAGTGGAAACCAAGGCATGCTGCTTCTTGAACTTTTACATTATATTGGTGGGATTATGATCATGTACAAACCAGGAGAATTTCATACCAAACCACTTCAGCTCCTGTGTTGCCTCCAGTACCTTTCTGCCCAAATTTACACCCAGTGAGTAACATCTATCACAGCATTAGCTAGGACTGAGTTTAGCCTGTTTTTTTCTGTACTTGATTGTTTTGGCTTTAAAGCCACCATTAAAACTGTCTAAATTAAACTGCTTGTGCTTCTGTACCATAGGGGAAGAACTAGTTCATTGTAATGGAGATTTCATTTCCTCTCTGTTGCGATGATGCAGTGAAACAATTCATTTCAGCAGTCTTAATGGTATAGTATTGACTGAAGTTGCTCTGCAATTTTTAATAGCACTTAATCTTTAGGCAGATGTAATAAATTAGTTGATATATAAAAGAGTAATGTATATGTTTAACACAATGCAGTATGTCTTTTTGTAAGGCACTAGCAGAAAACATCCAAACAGCACTCTGTCATCTATAGGCAAAGGAGACCTTGTAGAAAAAAGTTACAACTCTAAAGTAAAACAAACTCTTCCCTGTATCCTAACATGATGTTTTTCCATTCAGAAGATAAAAATCTTCAGAACTTTTGAATAAAAGGTCAAATTCACTCAAGAAGGTTTTTTGCTCTTCAAAAATTGATCAGTTTTAACAATTGCTGCTTTTGTGTTGTCATTATGTACAGAATGAAAGATTGCAAGATGCTTTTTAGTATTGATCATTGTCTTTCGAGAGCCAACTGATTTTTCATTAAAGCTGAAGTTGATGGTTCTCAAAAAAAACCCTCAGCAAACCCAAAAATTCTAACGACTAAAACCCCAGCTTGACAGCATTCATAATAAATTGCTCTGATACACTGTTGATTGCACTTCAAAGTCTGCACAGTCTGAGGCTATGATCTCATACAAAGTGGACTCCAGACAACCTCAGACAAATGTAGCCAACTTCCATTCCAGAGTGGGGTGGAAGGCAGAGCTTAGGCTTTCCAATTTTTCAAAATCACTGGATTTCTGTTCCAGAAAGGGGCCGTTTAATCAGACTCCCAATATTTAACCACTTGTTTTCTACTCTACTCTAATGCTTCAGTTTATGAATCTGCTACTAAAAGGTTTGCTGGGGAATTTTGAAATGATGGTTTTGTTGTATGGTAGACTAGGTTACTATTTTAATTATTTTTTTATTTCTTTTTTATTCTTCTCTTTAGTGAAGTTTTAGAGTCAAACCTGTTCTTCAGAATAATGGTATTCTGACCTTTACATTCTAATATTTTGCTGTGACTGAGGTCTAAAAAATTTATTCGATTGGAAGTTAAACACTAGATTAACAGCTACAATAGTTATATTGTGATTCTTACAATGTTTTTCCCTGTATTTTTCTTGCAGCTGAAAGAGATATCAATGTTTTCTGTGGAGTACAGACAATTACTATGAAAATAAATTTTTGCACAGTTCTTTTCTCCGGTTATTCAGAGACAGACCTGGCACTGAATGGGAAACATGGGGATGCCCACTGCAGGGGTTTCATCAACAACAACACCTTTCCAGCAGTGGTCATTTTCATCATCAATCTGAGTACTTTGGAATCTTGTGGAAACACTTTAGTGGTAAGATAAATTCCAAGTGAAACTGTAGTATGGCTATTTATGCATAGGATCAAGTAGATGTCCTTGACAGCCTTGTATCCTTTGTGGATAACGTTTGCTTTGTCTTACCAGTTAGCAATATATTGCATACATCAAAGAAAACCATAGAAAACTGATAATTTATCATCTTGATTACTAGTAAGAAAATGTGGTGGGACACACATTTGTCCACTGATTATAAAGTATAATTTTAATTGTATTTTTTTTTCCAGTGGAAAAATGAGATTTTTCCAAGACATTTTTAAAACTCTTGCTGAACATGTCTTAGACTTTGTAGAAGTACAGTGTACAGAAGTACAGTGTACAGAAGTACATTGAACAAGCAGTGATAGCATGTATCAAAGTATGTATGAATAACTTAGAAAAATAAGTGTAAATATGTATTATTTTTAAGTCTTTTGTTCTATCCTGAATTCATACTTGCACTTGATGCTTGTCAGATTTTATAAAAAGCCTCCTGTTTTGTTGTTAATAGTTATGGCAAAAATGGGCTGAAATGTTTGATATGCTCTGTGACCTCTTTGCCTTGGGCTGTTTTCTTTTAAAATTTAAAAAAACAAAGTTCAGCAAGTTCAAGATTCTTTTTCTCATTTTCCCTGAGAAACTGTAGCACCCCCATGACTCCCTGAACTTGCTATTTGATTGTAATAATACGAGCTTGATGTCTAAAAAGCAAAACAAAAAATTTTAGTCTGGTAAGTCTAATAATTGGAGCTCCCCATCAAGTTCTGGACAAAGCTACACAGGACACAAAAAGAAAGTAGCAGCTGCTAAAATATAAACAAAAATTCCCCCCACCCTGTTTATGCTTGCTGTACCCCAAAATAGAGTATAAAAGGAACAGGGAGCATTTCTTATCATATTCCCCACACTGGAGTAATACAATCCCGTGTATTTCTTGGCAGCGTTTCACAGAGAAGACCTTCCAACTAATTTTCAATAAAAGTAAAGGACAGACAACAGTTCAGGCAGAACTTGGGGAAAAACAGGTCATCTGTAATACAGCAGTCTCAACTTTTTATTTTATGGTCATGAGGAAGCTAAACAGAGCTTTAGTTGGCTATACTACCTTAGTGCTGTAGCCTACAATTTTTAGGCAAAATACACATCCTAGGAAATTTGACTTTCAACATTTTATGTCATTTTGCAAATTATTAGGTGCACTATTGGCAAAGTGCATGGCTGCTTCTGTCTTTTAGGAGTATTTTCTGTAGACAAAGAAATCAAAATACATTCTGTGTATCCTGTGTTACTGCAAAATGTGCACCTCAGGATGATTTTTCCATAATGAAATGCCTTTTTAAGAAACTATGTATTCTAAAGCTCTTGAAAATATCTGTTTTGCTAATACAGTTATACAAGAGAAATGCTAAAGTGGAAGCCCAGTGACATGTTGATTTGCCTTATTTTGTATGTGCCTACTGAGACACCAAACCACCCCTTACTTCAAACCACCCCCTTACTCAGAACAGTAGCTATAGGTGAAGTGAGGTCAGGCTCCTACCAGGAGGACACTTTTCCTGACAGCTCTGTGTTTTTGCTGGCCCTACACACTCTGTGAGCCTGAGCATGTGTCCATGGTCTTAATTTGGGTTGCATTGGCAGTAAGCTTGTAGTACATTTTTTAATTTAGATTTAGAAATTTATAACGTAAACAAAACCACATACTCAAAGCTCAGCTGTTTGATTTGTATCTGTTTATAAAGTATGTTGGTTTTCGATATGTCAAAACTAAAGCTCATCAGTGACATAATATTGTTTCTGTGAATGGAATTTCTTGTGTAGTTGTCTTGTTATTACATACAGAAGCTCATTTTAAGGTGATATTTTTTAACTGTAATGGTGAGTCACGTGAACTCATTGAGAATGCTCAGAAAAAAGTACCTACTAAAAAATACGCTTCCAGGATTCACAATTTTTTTCAAATGTTGCTCAAGTCTGTTTTAAGAACAGAGATATGGCTTGTGAACTGTATATGCATAATTCCAGAGAGGTGAAAATCAGAACACAGGGAACATGCTATTAAACTAAATTAAGTTTTGAAGGATTTACTAAAGATATTTCTGTGTGAATTATGAGCTAAAGCATCATTATCCTTAAGTACTTTTGGTTCCACAGTTAACTTTGAATAATAGTAGTTTTCTGTCTCCCTCAATAGGTATCCTCAGCTCGAGGTATCAATGCTTATGGAAATACCTCAGTGGTACAGATAGGTAATGTTTCAGGATATATTGATACACCAGACCCACCAACAATTATCAGCTATTTGCCTGGGCTTCTGTACAAATTTAGCTGTAGCTACCCACTGGAGTACCTGGTTAACAATACCCAGCTCGCTTCGTAAGTGTGCCTTTTCATTTCTATGTGTTTCATTCCCATGTTTGTGTAAGCAGATACGTGTGCATGTCACAGCAGTATTGTCAAGATAACAATTTTTAGCAAGAGTAAAGGGAAAGAAAAAATCACCAAAAGTAGATGTGATACAAAGAAAAACAAAAATTCTGTAGCATCGTTATGATATAACATAGTTTATGAAGAGCTGTGGTTATGAAGAGACGCTTGAACAACATAAAACTACCCTTAAAATTCAGATGTTCTGATGAAAAATGGTAGCAGCAAAAAAAAAAAAAATCTTCATGAAATAGTTTGTAGACATGTAAATACAGAATGCAAGAGAAAATATTTACATGAGTACACCTTGTACATCATGAAAAGTGGGTTCCTTTTTGTCACTTTGCCTCTCTGCTAATTATTTTTTGGATTTGTGTTTCCAGTAGTGTACATTACTTTCTGCATAGTTAAGACTGTCAGTATTTCCACTATAAATTCTTGTTTCTGAGGTTTATAACCTAAATGCATAAATTAACTCCTCGTGATATGACTCATTGAGTTTTTTTAATGATAAAACCCACTGAAGTATGCAAACACAAAAATAAGGTATCTTTTTTCATGATCCTTTTTGGTTTCTGGTTCTGTTGTAGGTCATCAGCTGCTATTTCTGTAAGAGAAAACAACGGTACATTTATTAGCACTTTGAATTTGTTGCTTTACAATGTGAGTATGAAGTAGTAGTATTACTTGGACTAAATTAATCTCTTCACTATGTGGGTACCACCTGGATTATTAGACCAAAGTACAGACTCCCCTTCACTATTTGCTATTTCCTTTCCACTCCTCCAACGAACCAGGCGTCTTTCATTTCTGAATTCTCTTTTCCTGCCTCTTTACCTGCTGTCTTTATATGGCTTATCTTGAGGTCACTTACAGTTTCTTTGTCCAGTATTTATGTAGTTCCTCAATTTACAGCTTTCAGTTTGTAGCACCACGTGGCCAATCAATTGTAGTAATAACAATCATACTCCAGAGTGCATGCTGGTGTTTGCATTTATTGTTTGTTTATGTATGTGTAGAGGTACATTATACTTAAACCGAGGGTACTCTTTAGCATTATGTAAAATCATTCCAGACCTATTACCTTAGCAATAAACTGCAGCGCTTTGGCTGTGGTGTTTTTATATTTAAGCCATACCAGAGTGCTTTGATCATCTGTAGTTGTAGTGAGGGTTGTTGAATTTGTTCCAAATCTATAGCCGGCTGCATATGTTGCCTTATGGTGTGGACTTGAAAGATTTTAAGGTTTAATAATTATAACAGTTTTCATCCAACACTTCTTCCTTATGTTTTAGATAATTTAACTTGAATATGCATTCACCATAAAAGCTTTTACTATGTAAGAATGGTTAGTGACCATAAACATGAAAAATGCACAGATCTCCTTAACATTAATCCCTGGAATTATATTTTTGTGTTGATTAAAATTTTTAGTCATACATTTTAAAGACCTGATTTAAATACCAATTTTTCAATCTATCAAGCATCATTTTTGTAAATTATGAATCTGATTTTTTTTGCATTATTATTCATGCCATCATGCTGCTGAGTTATAATTCATGCAACTGATTTAAAAGTCAATGTTTTATGCTTTGAACATAATGAGCCATAAATATTGCAGCAGGACATTTTTCAACGGCTTTAAAAAATCATGTTTGTTTGAAAGTGCAGAGCTCCAAATAACAACCTATAATCTGTTAAAATGAAGATTATACTTCTCTCATTTTTACACAAAACTGTAATCAAAAGGTTGGGACAGAGTGAAGGTAGGCAAATTTCTCAGTCAGGCCAAGCATTGACCACCACCTATTTGCTGCCTTTTAGGGCCCAATTCATAAAGCATTCAGGAATAAATGCTATTGATGCTCATACTGAACACATTTTTTCCTGAAATACCATATGCCAAGAGGTGTTTTTATCCTCCCTACCCCAGTAATCTTTCAAGTTGACCATGAACAGAAGTGTTTTACCATCCTGATGTCAGTCATATTACTCATCCTAGTGAGTCACACTGTCGTGAATTAATACTGCTAAGGCTGGCAGATTCAAATGCTGGATATGCCCTCCTACCTCACATCCCAGGGCTGGATAAATAGGTGCACAGCTTGTGCATTGCCTGAGTTTTGCCCAGTTCTTTGGACACCTATTGTTTTGTTGCCTCACTTGATCCCTATTAGAAGTCCTGATTTTGGAATAGGCCTTCAGATTTTTGTCCACTCTTGATATTGGTGATGAGCTGTGTCCAGAGGCATTCCTTGACTGCAAGCAGATGTACTTTTAAACTTTAGCTGTAGTGTTATTTCTTAACATTGACCCTTCATCTTCTCAGCTCACCTCTTCCCTCACAGGGTGTTGTTTATGTTTACTTTGTGGTTTTTGGCACATGTCAGTGTTAGGAAAGACAAGAGGAGACACCATGATAGACTCAGAGTTTAACAGAAAAATATTTAATGGGCTTTCACAGAGCCTAAGTGGCTATATGCTTTTATGCCTTCTCTCAAATAGTTCTCTAAATGAATAAAAATACTCTTTAAGAATAAAAGAGCAAGTATGGAATGTAGTAGTGAGGGTCTTGTACTTTTTAATCAATTGAAAAATGGGGCAGAATGACATGTTATAGAAGTGTAAGATTAATTTGAAAGAAGGCAAACCTACCTGATTTCACTTGAGTGTATCTCCAAAGACTTGCTCTGTGTATGCCTCAGAGCTGGTCTTTCTGTGCATAAGTACCTTCCAAGGCCTCCCAGGCTGCAGAGATTGGATATTGAGCATGCTGTGAATTCTGGCATTACTATATTTGAAAAAAATCACTCAAGCTTTGTACTTAAACATTCATGTTGCTGTCAACCACTGCTTCCCATGGTCTTGCCACACTGAACCTGGTCAAAATTCTGTTTAACAAATTTGTCATATATATTGAGTGTTTTGATCTCTCACAAGAGGCCACAACATGCTGAATCCCTGTGCTATCAGCTTTAGCAACCTATTTGATGTAGATGACGTTGCCATTAAGTGCATTTTGGTATGCTGAATTAACATCTGTCACAATGATCTGTTTCATGGCTTGGTTGATAAAGTGTCATTAATGGTGCAGAGTTTGAACAAGGAACCAATAAACCAGCTATATCTATGTGGTAGTATATAGGGAATTCCCAACTGTTATGTTGAATAGGGATTTCTTGAAGCAGCTCTTGTGAAATACTAGAATTTAAATGAAAATGTATGTTGCTTGTAGTCTTCAACAAGCCAACTTCATAAAAACTACATTTCGCATACCAGAATGTGTCTGTTCTCCCAGCCTATAACTTAAGATATATAAAACCTGATGGAATTGCTACATCCTCTAATTCAAATAGGCTTAACATTTCCTCAGAAAGGGTATACTATGACAACCCAGTTAAGTTCCTCTTTTAGAAAACCACAGTGACTGCTACATTTGCCTGTAGTCCCTGGGAGGCTTATTGGTGTCAATGAATCATACCTTTTCTTTACTCAGTGATCCAACCACTTCTTTGAATCATAAAGAGATTCTCCCCAATAGTTGTACAGAATGAGGCCTGTGAAGTTTTTTTCATCTTTACAGACAAACTTGTAGGCAAATACTCTGGCACTGCTTTTTGCTTCTTCCCTTAAAGAGGGCAAAGCAAGTGATTGTCCTACATATAAAGGTCAGAAAAATTAGATGGGACTTCAGTCTGTGGATGCACATGGATTGTTAAGTGGAATTTTTGTTACAATGAGGCAATGTTTGTTTTTCAGGATTCAACCTATAGCCAGCAGCTCCTCATTCCAAGTACAGGTTTACCTTTGAAAACCAAAATATATGCAGCTGTAAGAGCAACCAACCTTGATGGCAGGTACCATAATGGATGTTAATTCTTGTTGTGCTTACTATTCAGTTCTTGGTACTGCAAATTTTTCTTATTTAGAAGCATCTGTCATTCCTCATAGCTTTTTGTATGTCAAAATAGCGATTGGTGTTCAATTATCACTCCCCTCAGCTGGAGGGTATAAGGTTCTTGATAATGAATGTATATTTTTCTGAGGTACTCATTATGAAAATTTTCCTGAATTATACTTTAAATCCTATATTGGTTTTATTACAGAAAAGGCCTCTGTATGATCAAGTGAGAAAATTTGGAGCCTTTAAAAGTGGGTTGGTTTTCATTTCTGGTCCTATCTGGCCATGGCTTCTGAAACGAGTTGTATAACATATACTGGTATGGTGGTTGGCTTGCACAAAAGCAAATGATTTGATTTATACAATTCTGTTGGCATGTTGTGCTATTTAACTTTCTAAGCAGTGTGAAGAAACAGAGTGACTCATATGTGACCTGTTAAATACAGTAACTCAGGTTCACTGCAACAGCCTGCATTATCTGTTTGTATACTTTCCTGTATTATCTTTTACTTAACTCTCCATCTCTATTCTTGTGCTGTCAATTTTCCTCATCTGTCACTTTATTCCCTGTGCAGGTGGAATGTTCTGATGGACTACTGTTACACCACACCGTCTGGTAATCCTAGTGATGATCTTCGATATGATCTTTTTTTCAGGTAGGTCCTGTGCAAACCCAGTATTTTTTTGGTCCTTCCTTAAAAGAAAAATTATTATTATCTCCAATAGTGGTGTACTAAACTGCCTGGAATCTTTGAGCATTATTACCAGGGAGGACCAAGGCCTAGGCTTATAGATAATGTGTCAGAACTTAATCTTGAGAGTGAACATAAACATAGAAGCAAGTGCAAAGTCATTAGAATTATGATGATAGAAAAGCCTATATCCAAAATATCTCTACTAGAGATTACATGAACACTCAAAGTGAATGACTAAACTGTCCTTTATTTTACCAAAGGTAAATGCGGTGAATGACAGTGATATAAAATATCATAGACTCCATACCAGGGAAATAGTTAAGCAAATCATTAAATATAAATAGATTCTCCTTCTTCTACTCAAAGTAATAACATTTATTTGAATTGGAACTTGGAAAAACATCTTGGCAGTATCTCAGATTAAATTTTACCCATGACAGTTACTGGCGAGATATTGTCTTCATTTGGAGATATCTGTCTATACTGGTTAGCATACCTGATTGCTTTTTGCTTTGTGTCTCAAGTTTCTTTGAGCATTGGAATTAAATGGTACCTTGGTTATAGCTGTGGTGTTGCAAAACAAAACATAGTGGTTTTGTAGGAATGCATTTCATCACAGGGCTGTACAGCCTAACAGGCAGATTGTGTCTGCTCATGTTGCTTTGCCAAAGAACTAAAGCACTGAACTTGCTGCTGAAGTTACATTATTGCCATCTAAGCGCTTCAAAATACTAATAGAGCTGCTCATCCTGGTTTTACTCTCCTCTACAAAAACTAGCTGTGACAAGGACCCACAGACAACGATAATTGAAAATGGCAAGAGTCAAATGGGCCGATTTTCCTTTGAGGTGTTTCGCTTTGTGAAACACAAGAACCAGAAGATGTCAACGGTCTTCCTCCACTGCGTGACAAAGCTGTGCAGAGCAGATGACTGTCCCTTTCTTGTGCCAGTAAGTTTTAGTGGACAGAAGTTGTTTTTAATTATCTGGGTATAAAATAGGCACACTGGAGTTCTGCTGCATGCAAATGCTACCGAAGTTTGGATGGCACAGAATGAAGGTGACTTGTACAGACTGAAGTAAGAATGTTTTTTTTGTGTCTGAAGGAATGTGAAGAATATGAAAATTAATATTCTCATCTGGGAATTAAATAATACTCGACCTGCAAAACACATGTTATTGAACACATGAGAAATGACCTCTTGGCTTTGTGGTCCTTAGTTTTTAAAAATACCAACTCTAAGACAGACTTAGAGCTGATATTCTTAGTATAACAGCAAGGTATTCATAATCGTGGTGGATGAACAGAAATATCTTAGAGTAGGAGCACTTACAGGAAGTGTTGTAGAGCCAAGGAAAATTTGCTTGGGTTTCTCATAGTGAAAAAAATACAATACTCCATATAGTTTATCACCTCCCCAATAGTTTGCAAAATACTGTTTTGTTGAAGTTCATGAAGTTATGTCAATTTAAAACTATCTAATTTTTAGGAGTGTCAGGAACAACAAATATATTTTGGAAATGGAAACATTTAAATAAGTATATAAATGCAGAATGCTCCGTGATATCTTCAGAACGCAGCATCGTTTCCTATTGAATGACTTCCTATTTAGAATTTTGAAGTGTTATCCTTTCAGTATACTTCTGAAATTTTGTATGTTATTTTATACTGTTATGTTACACATTTACATAATTAATTTTGTATTCAATTTATGTTCTGAGGTTTTTGAAGTTCTTTCATAAGGAGCTGAAATTAAAGAAATGCTCTTGGTTGAAGCATGCTTGAGTACTTAAGGTAGATGACAGGTTACAGATGTTAAAGGTGGGTTCCAGATGAGTGCTGGGGTTTGTTTTAATGCCTTTGCTATTTAGAACTCCATGGAAAATGTGCAAACTCACTTGAGAAGCTTTCTAGAATAGGGATTGTCAAGCAAAGCAGATTTGTTGGGGAAAACTGTCTGTAAACATAGCTTTGGGAAATTAACTACTGAAAATTTAATATACTATAAGATGGCTCATGTACACAACAGCAATGTAGTTTTGTAAACAAAGTGAGGCAAAATACAATGGGAAGCCAGGAATTTATAAGCTACACTTCTAGGGAATATTGCAGCTGTTTTTTATGCAAAGTACTTTAATGTATACTAAGAAATAAAGTTGTAGCATTACTTACCTAAGAGTTTACATTAAAGGAGAAAGTACAAACAGGTCATAATTCTATTCCACTCTGAATCTGTGATTATTTTGATTGACCACTCAGATTTGCAGTAACAGAGAAAGGAGAGACGCTGGTGGGAGGACAACTTGGAGCCCTCAGAGCACATCTGGCAATGCTGTAATCTCTGCTGGCCCCATCATTACGAGAAGTGGTAGGAAAAAAACAATCTTTTTTTATAGACTACAGGAATTTCAGAGACCTGGGGAAATTTTTTGCACTTTAGTATAAAAAGTGGAGTGATTTAGGGTGAATTCCCTGTGAATTTGCTGAATATTTTCTCCCTACTCTTGGTGCCTTTGGTAGGAATTTTCAGCTATTATTTGTGTTTGGCTCTCACATGCTTCCTTCTCCCGTGAAATCACTGTAGGATACTGTTATGCATATAAGGCTATTTTAAAAGTCCAAATTCAGTATGTTAACTTCTTTTTTTTGTGTTCAGATTTCACTGTAGATAATGGAATTTAAGGTACCGTGTTCAGTGTTGCAATTTAATTTGGATGGCTAATGAATATTCACTGTCACTTTCCATTCACCATTTCTTCCAGCTTCCCTCTGGGTTTTTATCTAAGTGTTGCCTAAAATTAATACATGCTATGCTTAGCCTTCAGCTATAAGAAAAAATAGGACAAACACACTGTAAATTTTCAACAGAGTAGGCCAAAATCCACTGCTTTAAATTGAAGGTGAAATTCCATGATTTCCATTTTTATTGCCAGACTTTTAGGGGAAGAAAGAAAAGGCAGCTCCAAATGTAACCTACAGTCTCTGAAAAGAATTTATGTGACTGCTGTTAACTAAATAATAAAGATATTTTATTAATAAATTACAGATTTTTCTAAGTAGTTTCAGTTAAGCAACTGATTTCAGTAGTCTTAGATGTAGGAAGCTGAGAGTAGGACTGAATCTAATCTACAAAAATATTTAAACACTTGAGAATAAAATCCCTCTTTACATGTGAAATTGTTGTCCCACATATACAAAGAGAGAAAAAGTGACCCTCCAGATTGGGGAACCCTCTAACCAAGAGACCATTTTTAGAAAAATAACACTCTCTTATGAGCAACGTTTCTCCAATGAAAATGAGTAATTTTTTGTATTATATATAGTCCCAATTGGGTTGCTACTGTCTGATTAGTCAAGAAATAGTGATAACTAACTTCAAAGTTGCATACATGAGTACTTATGGGAAATGAATGACAGATTTCCTCACAAAAACATGTATGCTAGAGTAATGTTGCCTTAGGCAATGAATGAAAACTAGATGGTGCTTGTTATATGAGCAACCCCTATTAGGTAATATAGCTTATGATTAAAATCCTGTGAATGCTATTTTTACAGTTGAAGACAATTTATCAAATACCTTTAAATACTGCATAGCTTCAAGCAAAGAGATCTATCTGTGGGTGTTCAATGGCCCCAAGGAAAGGATAAACAATATTATAATTTCATGGCAACTGTTGGGGTTGTTTAAATTAAAACACAAATAAGCCTGAACAAGGAAAATAATTTTTTAGGCGTCTTCTACCTGAGATATGTGGGTAAAGCTTTTTAGATATGAAATACTTATCCATCTTCATTGTACATTTTTGGAGCATCCCTTTCCTGCTTACAGAAAGGTGCTTTGATGTGAAGTACTCTAAGAAAAAAAAATGGGATTCAAGTCTGAACTCTGCCACAAATTTCACAAATGGCATTGGACTAGTCCCTCAATCTGACTTGCACTTCAATTTTCCTTCTGGAGTCGAGAGAGAATTAGTCCTGCTGTCTCTTTCTATTGTGAAAATAAGCATGTAAGATACGTGAGGCTCATGAATACTACAAAAATAAGAGGGAAGATCATGAGAGGACTTCCACAAAACTATCTGATTTTGCATGAGGAAGGCTGGGGTGAAGTGCTGCCCTATTCTGGTGTGATGTTGCATTATTTTCCAAACCAACTCTGGTCCACTTTAGCCAAGGTACATTTTTACAGAGCCTATCAAACCTGCTGCACCCAACTTGCCACAGTACATTTGCCAGTGCTAGGACTGCAGTTACATGGATGTGCAGGCCCTCACCTCCCTCATTTAGGTTGCTGCTGCTGTATCTGTCCTGGGGCTGGGTGGGTCTGTACACGTCAGTATCTGCAGAGACCCCTCAAATGAGCCAGGTCTACCTATTACTCCAGTCATCAGTTCTTCTGGCAACAGAGCTCTTTATGCATCTGCCTTGGTAGGAGCTGGAGAGTGCTACTGCAAATGAGTAATAGTCCTTCCCCTATGTAGTTCTGAATTCATATTTCTAACATTTGGTTCTTTTCAGAGAAACATTATTCTTTTTTTGTTAATCTAAAATAAGTCATTACAGGAGACGTACACAGAAGAAAATGTTTTAGTCTCTGTATGGAAACAAAGCAGGTACCTGGTGCTTGTGAAACTGAAATTATGTAGCTTTTGATGGATGTCTCACTTAAACTTAGGAGAAAGCTGCTCAAAACATACCTATATGTGAGCTGTGCTTGCAAGTTGCACCTCCCCTCCCCCCCAAAAAAAGTGAAAATAAATGTAATTCTGAAACGGACAATGGTAAGTAAGTAAAAACTGCAGACAACATACAAATGTTTCCCTGAATATAATGCCACTGTGTAACTGTCAAGAGAAAAATGAGCATGGGGAAAGGGCAATTTTTAATAATTTATGGTCACTGATATATTTTTCCTTGTAGAACACAAGTTAATTTTTTTTCCTATAGTTATTTTATAATATGATTAACAGAGAAGGAACTTGAGTATAATATTGTATTTATGGTTGCATTTTTGTTGGGGGACAGAATAGAACTGTCCACCTTTTCAATTGAGAGGTTTCTGCATTAAGGTGCTGTTGGTTTGTTTTTCCACAGAATTTTAAGTAGCTTCATATTGGTGTGCTGTTATTAAAATGAAGCAAAGTCATGTAATTAATGTTATTGTCTATATTCTATCAGAGGTGTTAAAAGCTGCTAGTCAATGTGGCAAGTAGAGCTGATGTACTTTTAAAATGAAGCTAGGACTGTCTGCTGTTGTGTTGCAAGGAGGGAGGAGGTATGCAGAGGTATTTTAAAAATATAACACATGCCATTTTTATTTTATATAGATGAGACGCCAACCAACAATTCACAGCTTGGTAAGTTAATCAGAATTCCAAGAAACATAAAAGAGGGTTTATGAGTGAAACAGAGCTGAGGAGATGAAACATTTTGATTGATATCTATATACTGGCTTTTTTCTTTCTGGCTTCTTTTTTTTTTAATATAATGTTCCATATGCATAGCAACTTCTAATTCCTATGATGAAATTGAAATTAAGATCTGCTGCTATGACATATGAGGGGGAGGGAACATTATAACCACCAGGTGCAAAATCAGACTTAAGCAGTAAAATTTGCTCATGGCACACAGGAGTAGAGCAGGGAAACGGTTATTATGGTGCAGTCCAGCTCAGTTCACAGCTCAAAGCCAGAAGATCAGTTTCAACTCCTGTTTTCCTGGCTTTCAGCCACACAAAGAACCTATGGAAAAGATTGGATAGAACTTGTGCCCTGCAAGGGCAGTGAAGGAAACAGGCTGCAGGGGAGATCAGCTCTCTGAGTTTTAGGATGCTTCGGCTTTGGGCACTTGGACAACTTGTTTCAGCAAGTCATTGGTCTGCTGGTAATAAGGAGTAGCTAATGACTAAGAAAGGTTGCTCAGGGTAACCGGGTGGTACATTTGGCCATTTCACCTTGTATTTCATAACAGGACCGAGTGGAACTAGGAATTTATCCTGTTCTTTGAACTCTAATACTATGTGTTCCTTTCTTTTCTCAACATAGAACATAAAAAAGCAGTTACCTTTCTTGCCTGCCATAGAAACAGAGTTCTCCGTGTAATTAATTGCTCCCTAGTGTGTTCTTACCCATGAATATCATTAAAATAATAAAAAGCAAATTGTGTATTTGCTGCACACAGTTCACTGTGTTAGTGGCTGATACCTTTTCTTCCCATCCAATGAAAGCAAAAATCATGTCTATTCCAGAGCAACAGCCTTTCCTATGCCAGTTGCTCTTTCAGTGGAGAGCAGAGGTAGAGTGAGGTGAGACTACTACTGTAGCTGACAGAAGGCAGCACGGTGTTGAGAAGGGGAGGTAAACCTGATCAGCAGTGCCCACTATTTTTTTTTCCTCAGCTTTGGTGAGGACTGAGGGATTACTGATGTTGAGAGCAGGTGGCTGCTTTTGGGAGGAGCAGTCTGGTTTGTCATGTAGAGGTTGTGTTATTTCACTTCACTCTCCAGCACTGGTAATTGCAAACACACTTTGGTACTTTGGGTACTACCTACTACTCAAATGCTTTGTCCCCCCCCCCCCCCCCCCTTGCTGTAAAAGACTATACAGGCTGGATGTGTGTCATCTGGTATCTCAGAACTGGCCCATGGACAGACTGCTGAACTGCAATAAGTAGTAAATATGTTACCTCTTCTACCTGAGAACTGGTAAACATGAAGAACATTAAGAAGCTCTCTGTGAATGTGTACAGACAAATTTAGAGCAGATCTGATATCTGATGCTAGATATACCTGCTAAGGATTTATATTTGAATTCAGACATTCAAAGAATTGAGGTGTAGATAATGGTAACTGGGAAGAAATACTTTCATTAACTTGACTAGGCCACAAATCCTTATACCTCTGCCTTGATAGTTCTTGGGCAATGTTAGTCTTGCCTTAAGTAGCACAAGCCAAAGTTGGTAACTAGCATGAGGGATTGTGCCTTAGAAGGCGTATATCTTTATCCTCCAGCATAATTGATATTCTAAGAACTAATAACTGTTTTCAAAATGTACTTAGCTTTATCCAGGTGTAAAGATACTCATTCTGCGGTACAGTTTCAGTTCCTTCAATGCAATTATACTGTATATAGGGTATTCTAACAGGAGGATAGAAGTGTTTGGCACTCCTGAGAGATTATAACCACATCTTACAAGAGCATTTTTCTTCTCATTGCAGCTCATCCAAATGGACCTCCTTTCCAGCTGAACTCAGTCACCAGTGCGCTGATTTCAGGCATTGTCGTCCTAGGAATCTCAAGCATTTTCTTTTTTGTGTGTTCTCTAACTCTTCTGCACAGGAAGTGGCCCAACAGTTCAGTCCTGAGTGGCATCCAAAACCCAATTTTCAACTGAAAGTGATGATTTATTTGCACTTTTTCTTTGGGGTTGCCTTTCTTGTCTGTGAAATGTTTTCTTTAAAAATTAATATTAAGGCAACACTCCAGTGGTATCCAGCTTCTATCCCAGCTATTCTATATCTGTAGATTTAATAGATGTTGTGTAGGTAAGTGGCATTGGTAACAAGCCTAGAAAATTATGAGAATATCAATTGTGTTTGCGATCTGACTGTATGATATTATGCCCATGAGTGTGCTGACAATAGAGCTCATGTCTTCATCCTCTCAGTAAAGTCTCAAAGCTGAAGATGCCTGAAAGATGAGAACTTTTCCAAGTATGCCATTTTTATACAAAACCTGACACATCCAGGAAAACTCACAAGTTGATAAACACCTACTAAGATAAGGAACTTTTGTCTTTATATTTTCACAAACTTGAAAAAACAATTGTGTCTCAGAAGGAACTTGTTTTCAGCTACCTGGGCTAAAAATAACCCTAAAGGGACTTAAGACAAGTGACTTTTGCTTAATAATTTGGAAATATTTTCTTAGATAGGTCATCCATTGATTTGTGGTGATACTCTGTGAAGGACAGAGTTTGGTTGATTATTTTTGAGTCAAATGGTTTAGGGCAAACTGCAATTGGTCCCAGGGAACAATGCTGCAGTTCTTGAGGTGGAAAAAACTTTTCCAAAAAAGTTTTGGATTGCAAAACTATTGAGTTGGGAATCACTGAGAGCTTTAAATCTAACCAATATTCACCAGAGAGTTAAATTTGCACAGAATTGCAACCTTCAGTCAAATTGTAACAATGGAAACTTCTCCAAGGGGATTCATTGAACTAGCAAGCTAATACAAACAAATATTGCTCAAACTTTCCTCATAGAAAATTACTCTTGGAGCACAATCTGGCGGTTGAATAAAACGCTCACTAATATCCCAATTTTTAAGGGCAAGTTTGGCCCTATGAGCTTTTCAGTTCTTAGATAAAGCTTTCCTTTCTATGTAGTCGTTAATCAATGCTTATTTGTTTAGCAGATTTTGTGCATGGATTAGACTTCTTCACTGCATGGATGAGAGAGAGAGGGCAACTAGAAGGATAACAGCTACAAACAATATTGTACTGTTAACTCTAGTTAATCTGATAAAGATCAGACTTACCTGAAGTGAGTGTGAGTGACCAGGTGTCCTCAAGCAGAAACACAAGGCAGTGGCTTAGCTGTGTAGAATAGACAAAAATGCTGGTACTAGAGAGGCCACCATAGACACAACATATTAAGCTGGACTGGATAGACAGTTGGGATTTTGGTCGCACATACAGCAGTTAAATTTCATTTTTCATGTACTGTACATATTGGCCTAGAAACACCTCATTGATATTTATCATCATCCTGTGTCAACCATGTTTGTGTTTTCACTTATGTGACAGAACTGGCTAATGATCAGGGCTTTTTGGCTCTCAAGACTAAAGACAAATACAGACTTGTTCTCAGTTTTCTCTGATCCTGCAAATGCTGTATAAAGGCCTGTTGTTTGCAAATTCCACTGTGCTGTAGGGCAGTATCCCTAACAACCAATACTGTACCTGTTTTCCTCCAGTCTTAATACCTCAGAAACATTTTTGCACTTCAGGGGTTAGGTCTGATGACATGTAAAACGCGATTGTTTAATAAAATTATTTTAAACATTTCAGAGTGGATGCTTTGTCTGAACTGTTTTTCCTCCCTCTGTCAAATTGTTAGTTTTGTGTGTGTTTTCACGGGCCTCATTCTACAAATATGAAAACTGGACATGCTTTTTTAAGTTGGTTTGGTAAGAGCTTTCAATATATAGGATAAACTAATATAATTATATCTTCACTGAACTTTAAAGGATTGTGGTAAACTCTGGAGATCTGTATCCCAGTCTGTGGATAAATAAATTCAGATAATCTATTTTAATTTATTCATAAAGACAACCATAGAAATTCCATTAATGTAATGACTACTTAGTAATGACCAGCTTTAGCTGGAAGTTTCCAGCAATGGAGATAGCCATTATCATCCTTAGAAAACAGTTTTAACAACCAGTTGCTGTCTTCAGTACATTTTAGAAGACTTACTAATGTGAATATGCCCAACTTAACTTGTCACTCATTAGAAATTGTTGAGCTTAGGTCTGCTAGACAGAGGGCTATCCTTTTTATAACACAAATCCCACACAGTTTGGCTAAGACCACAGGAAAAGAAAGTGAATGGTGTTGGAAACAAAAACAATTGCTCATATAATATCATACTAGTCCAATTCGATTTCTCTGTATTTCAGGAAAAAAAGTTTGTTGCTTATCTATAAAGAAACCTGTGTCATCCTAGGGAAATCTGCTTTGATACTGACTCTACAACAAGATCACAGGTGGACGGGTTGAAAACTTAAGCACTCAGCTACTTTCATCTTGTACAGGTCACTTCTGCAGCAGCAGTGTGCGTCTTGCTTCAGTGACACTTGGATGTACTCAATGCTGTCAGCTTTTTCATCAGTGCTTGTGGAGGACTGCAGTGGTTCTCTGCTCAGATAAGAACCTCTCTCTGGGAACCTTAATTAATTTAATTGCACTTAATAAAGGTGTTTCTGGTCTGTCTGTCCCAAATTGTGAGTGTGAGTTGTGCTTTGGCTCCTAATGTTTAGCTCAGACATGTTTTGAGTATGGTCCTCTTTCAATTGCTATTCTAACTTTAATTCTTTAGAGTTGAAATTGCCATGAGGTCATGATGGTGCTTTGCCTTTTCTTATTACTTTTCAGATCTTCAAATTCTTTAAGCCTATTAGTTTCTCCATTCCCTCAGGAATTGTTACAGTCCCTGACAATCTTGTTGGTCCTCTACCAGATTTGGTAAAGGAGATATGTATTTATTTATTGATATTTTCCTTCTGTGGTAGAGACCAAAAAAAGACATTCTATATTTAGGTGGTGCAGAAAGTGAGTAGTGGGGGACAATTACATCCCTCGATCTCCTGGCCATATTGTGTTCATACAGCCCACAGCACTGTTGACTTGTCTTACTGCCAGGGCCCACTGCTGGCTTCTGTGCAGCCTTCTGTCCAAGATCCCCAAGTCCTTTTCACCAGGACTGCTCCACAATCAATCAGTGTGCAGCATGTATCATTGCAGGGATTGCTCTCATCCAGATACAGGACTTAGCAGTTGTCCTTGTTAAGTTTCATGAGGTTCCTATTAATCCATTCCTCAAGCCTGACTAGATCCCCCTGAATGGCACCCTTGTTCTCAATAATACCAAGGAGTCGTCCCAATTTGTGTTATTTGAAAATTTGACTAGTCTGTTCTCTCACCTTCTCCATATTAAAGAGGACAGGTCCCAAATAGACGCCTGAAGTACTCCATTTGTTGCTGTTATCCAGGTAGACAATGACCATTGCTCAGTGAAATAAATCATTCTACAAAATATTTACTACCTAGCTGTTCACCCAACCAGACAATAATGTTCTGTCTGGGGTAGAAGAATGCTATGGAGACCATAAAAAACCAAAACAAACCCTTGCTGCAGTTGAGGTGAATGATGAATACTGTGCCCTTGGACATAGATTCAGTCATTTTGTCAGGTTAGTCAAGCACCATTTCACCCCTGGCAAATCCATGTTTGCTTTTCCCAGCCACTGCCACCTCCCCTATGTGGCCAGAAATGTGTTTTACAAGTACTTGCTGCACGATGGCTCCAAATGCTGAGGAGCACTTGGGATTCAAGTCAGAAGACTGAGCATTGCCACCTGTCAGTAGCTATGAAGCTTATGGTTGAAATCTGTTTTCCAGTCACCAATTGTCGCATTGCTATAATTTCTCCATTTATTTAACTGAGAGAGATTGCTGCTGTCAATTCAAGGTTCATGTTCTACTGATCTTGTATGATAGGTACAATGATGATGATACACAGCAAAATTTGCTTTATTTGTTTATTTTTAATCAGGAAATTACATCAGAAATCCAATCCTCAAAAAAAAAAATAAAAAAAAGAAGGAATCTTGCTTTGCAGGGTACGTGTTGAACTGTGAACTTGGATAGTTTCAAGCAATGCTTGAAAAGGAGATTACCACCTACTGCAGTCCTATCTCCTTCAGTGAAGAAGTAAATTTCTGCTGAATGAGACAGGGAAATGGTTTCAAAGATAATGGCTGCATGATTAAAATAGTTGGTTCTGGTCTGCCAAGTTAGTGCTTCTGAGTCAGTCTTTTGTTGGACATGGCTGGGTTGAAATG
This sequence comes from Serilophus lunatus, assembly GCA_013399895.1. NCBI lineage: Eukaryota > Metazoa > Chordata > Aves > Passeriformes > Eurylaimidae > Serilophus > Serilophus lunatus. Next base: position 217,932 of record VXBA01005369.1, read on the forward strand.
ACAGATTGCATTGAGGTCATGCTCTGTACCTTGATTCTTAACATTCTCCTTGAATCCTATCTACTTGAGCCAAAGCTTCAATCCTTGGCACCGTTCCTGGTACAGCTTTCCACCAACGTGTGTGTCCGAGGTTATTCTGACATTGCCTACTGCTTTAGGGCTGCTTGGCACTATAACCTCTGTTCTGTCCCAAGACTATGATTTCTGCTGCTCCTTGGCTTGGGGCCTGCCTTCACTGCGACTCCTCTGCTTCTGTCCACCCAGCCTGGCTTAACCCTAAACTGTGACCATGTGGGAGCCATGTCAGTGCTACTCTGTATTTCTGGTTCTGAGTGCCACTGCCCTCCCTCCTGGTGGCTGAGCCAAACTCCTCTTAGTTTACTGTTGCCTTGTCAATCTCTATTTCCTTGGAATAGGGCATATGGGACCTCTGGTTACAGTAATGAAAGTGTACAGTGGCTAACAGTCTAGAAAATGAGTTCTTGTTTTCGTTAATGTCAAACTTACTGTTCCTCTGGTTAAGTCTTAAGGAAATAAATTTTGATGCTTATATATTGAGCATGCTCTGCTGATGTTGTCGTACTAGACAGAAGGAATAATAGCATTAAGATAAAGCAAAAAATGTTCAGCAACAGCAAAACATTTTTGCATTTACCTCATCACTAAACATAAACCTAAATTTATGTGCTTCAGTAACTTTTCTGTTCTATTCCATTTTGGATTGGAGTTGTGAAGCAATGTTTCTGATACGCTCTGATTACATAGATGTCAATTCAGCATGAGGGCCCTCTACAGCTAACGAAATAAAGCAAGCAAGATACTTAAGAGACATACCCTCTGAAAACAGAAGTACTTCTTCAACTGTTTGTCTGTATGATTTGTACAGGTTTACTCTGATGCTAAGAGACTATTTGCTATTCTCATTGTTTTACATGTTTTTCAGTGAAAGAAGTCTGGAGACAAATATATATTCTGCTTCTGATTTCTGTTTCTAAGATAGACTGGGTTAATTCTGCTTATATGTGTTTTGGGGCTGCCAATAATCTTTTTTAAGGAAGGTATGGAGATCGCTTGTCATTGTCTGCCTGCAGATAGAGAAGCTGAGCTTTGCTGCTCTTTGTGCTGCCTGGAAACAGCTTCCCCACTGTGGGGAATACTTCTGTAATGATTACCAGACTGTGAGTATGCAATAGAATAGCTAATGGTGTCTGTATCTGTTGATTCAACCTGAAAAAAACAACAGTCTGGCCTCATAGAGTTGACAGTTCCTATTTGATTTGTTGAAAGTAACACTGAAATAGGTGCATTACGAAGAGCATTGTCAGCAGGTTGAGGGAGGTGATCCTTCCTGCCCCTCTGCCCAGCACCAGTGAGGCTGCATCTGGAGTTCTGTGTCCAGTTCTGGGCTCCTTGGGACAAGAGAGACATGGAACTCCTGGAGTGGGTCCAGCAGAGGGCAACAAAGATGATTGAAGGACTAGAGCATCTGTCTTATGAGGAAACACTTAGCAAGCTGGGTCTCTTCAGCCTCTAGAAGAGATGACTGAAAGGGAACTTAGCAATGTCTATAAGTGTCTGAAAGGAGAGTGTCATGAGGATGAGGTCAGCCTCTTCTCAATTGTGCCAATCAGTAGGACAAAAGGCAATGGGCAGAAGCTGATGCATGGAAAGTTCTATTTGAATATGGGGAAGAACTACATTACTGTTCAAGTGACTGTGTACTGGGACAGGTTGACCAGAAAGATTGGTTGAGGAGTCTCCCTCACTGGAGTTCTTCCAGAGCCATCTGGACATAATCCTGTGCTCCATGTGCTCTAGGATGACCTTCCTTGAGCAAGGAGGTTGGACCAGATGACCCACTGTGGTTCCTTCCAGCCTTACCAAGTGTGTGATTTTGTGACATGGGTGTATTTTATAGAGAGATGTAAATGTTGTGGTGTAAGCTGCATGCTTCTTTTGCCTAATTTTTTTTTAAATTTCTGTACATAGATGCCTTCCCTATGAAATTTTAGTTTCCTAACTCAGAAACTCTCTGAAAATTTCCTTCTCTAATATTCATCTATCAATACCTTCCTCAGCACTGTTAGAATAGAGTCCTTCACCCTCTAACATCTGCTGGAACTCACTGGTGTCTTTTGCAGTTATAGTGCTTCTGTTTTTCTGCTCTTTCTAAGGCTGCTAGGAACAATAGGAAAGGTATCTACAAAAGAAAACAATAAACAGCAGTCTAAATTTTTTTCTGATAATTTTTTGCAAGATATCCTTGATTAAGTGTTTCCTGAAGTGAAGCAATGAAAATCAGAATTAGCAAAGTAGCCTTTCAGTAGGTTTTTCTTTGAAAGGAAAAAATGTATCTTTCCAGTTTGGATGAAGTATCTTTTCTGTCTTCCTAGGTTTTAGAGAATATTTTATCTGCATTTTATTGTAACTGTGTGGCTTGGCTGGTCAGTGTTTCTTGCAGTGAAATATGAATGTGGGATACTAGCGTATAAAGAACACATGAACTGTGAAGGTTGAGAGAAGAGCTTACAAAACAAGTTGTTTGTTACCATTTTATACATTCAGTCATCTGAAAAGCTATGCTACTTTGAAATCAAGGAGACAGATAGATGTTCTTTTGAGATAAACAAACCTGTCAATCTCATGTGCCCTGCCTGACCAATCTGATCTTCTATGCCCAAGTGACTCAGTAGATGAGGAAAAGGCTGTGGGATGTTTTCTGTCTAGACTACAGGAGGGCATTTCACACTGTCTCTTATAGAATTCTCACTGAGGAACCGGTTGCTTATGGCTTGGATGGACATGTTCTTCACTGGGTAAAAATCTGGCTGGATGTCCAGATCCAGAGAGTGGTGGTGAATGTAACTAAATTCAGTTGGTGGCTGCTCACTAGTGGTGATCCCCCAGGCTGGTTCTGTTTAACATCTTTATTGATCTAGAAGAGGTGATGGAGCACATCCTCAGTATGTTCACAGATAACACCAGGCTAGGTGGGAATGTTGATCTGCCTGAGTGCTGAAAGAGTCTATAGAGGGATCTAGACAGGCTGGATCAATGGGCTGAGGTCCAGGCTGGACATGAGGTCCAACACGGCCAAGTTCCAGGTCCTGCCCTTGGGTCACAACAACTCCATGCAGTGCTGCAGGCTAGGGAAGAGTGGCTGAAAAGTGGCTCAGCAGAAAACGATCTGGGTGTGTTGGTCGACAGTGGCTGAACATGAGACAGCAGTGTGCCCATGCGGCCAAGAAGACCGACGACATCCTGGCCTGTATCAAGCATAATGTAGCCAGTAGGACCAGGAAAATGATTGTCCCTCTGTACTCAGCACTGGTGAGGCTGTACCCTGAGTACTGTGCCCAGTTCTGAGTCCCTCACCTCAAAAAGAGCATTGAGGTGCCAGAACATGTCCACAGAAGGGTAAAGAAACTGGTGAGAAGGGTCTGGTGCACAAGCCTTATGAGGAAGTGCTGAGTGAGTTGTGTGGGGCTTTTTAGCCTGGAGAAGGGAACTGTAGTGGGAACTGTATCATTCTCTACAACCGCCTGAAATGAGGTTGTAGCAATGTGGGAGAGCTGCGGTGGTAGTGTAGTATCTTTTCTGCCATGTCCTTAAGTATCAGAGGAAATGGCCATAAATTTTTCCAGGGGAGGTTCAGATTAGATATTAGAAAAAGATGTTTTCACTGAAAGTGTAGTTAGGCATTGGAAAAAGTTGCCCAGGGAGGTGGTGGGGTCACTGCCTCTGAAATTGTTCAGAAAGCACGTGAATGTGGCACTTGGGGATATGGTTTAGGGGTGGTTATGGTAGTGCCGTGTTGTTGATTGGATTAGATGATCATGGAGGTCTCTTCCAACCCTGATGATTCTCTGATTTTGAGGTGGCAGAAGCTGTTTTAATGTGGTGGTGGTGTTCAGGTTTGGCTGATACCCAAACAGGAAGATTGGGAATATGAGTTAACTGTGACTTGTGCATCTCCTCAACAATGGGATCTGGCATCTTGTGTCCTGAGTCCCAGTCAGTTGAGACAATCCTTAGCTGAAAAATTATTTATTGATATTGTAGCATCCGTCTTGAGCAAGTGACTGGGAGAAAAGTTGGAGAACTTGCATAGTATTCATCTGGTTTGAGGGTTGTGTAAGACATCTGGTGTGGGGCAGCTACCAAAAGATAACTACCAAAACATAAGTAAACAAATCCATGCCAAGCTCCATGCCAAGTGCATAACCTCCTTCTGGGGCACAGATTGTCACTGGCTTTTTGGAGTGCAGAGTATCCACCTCTTGCTATGCTGGAACAACACCTATGTATCTTGTAGAGCATTTTTTCTCACAGTATATACCAATATTTAACACTGTGGGTTGGATAATGACAGAAAAGCAGGAAGGAGATAGAATTAAGATTAACTTGTTTGAATGAAAATTAGTTTTGTGGATAAAAACTGAAAACGTGTCAAGCCCAGATAATTTTCTTGAATACAGGCCGGAGTTGTTTTAAGGATGTATTGCAGCACCTTCCCTGTATGGACACACCAAATAGACAGAGTATAGCTCCGGAAAACAATGTTCTGGAGTCTATTTTGCTTTGTAGGGATTAGGGAGTCACACTGGTTAATTAGCAAATATTATGATATGTGAACAGATATGATCCAGTATTGCTATTTTGTGTCCAAACTAGCACCTTTCCAAGTCAGTCAAGGCAGTATGAGGAACTGATGGGCTGCTGTTGTTAGTTTATGGTAACATTGCCAAATTCCAGTGGGAATCATTCAGGCTGGTACACTTAGTGCCATGGTGTCAGTGATGTTCATGTAAACTCAGAAACTGACCATATTAGCACTGCTGATAGCACCAGATGTGTAAGACAGTTTTTTGGTGTAGTGTTGGGAAAAATACTTTTTTGCTGTTGTCACACTTCATATTTAGCAGTAGAGAGAAGGCATATAGCGATTCTAAAGACCAACATTAAAAAAAAAAAGGTATTTATCGGGAATTTATGTATCTGTACACAAGGAGCTACAATTCCTGACCTTATCTCTTGGCCTCTGTTACAAGATTTGAAGCTTCTGTCCCGTGGCTGCCAATGACAGTTCAATACCTCTTTCTTATTTTGACTGGTTCATCCCACAAATGGTGGGAGAAATCAAAACTCTGCAGCTCATATATCATGTCTGTCAATCATTACAGTATTGAACAAGGCCATTTCACATCACCTAGATGACTTCTGAGAAAATGACTTTGTGCTGGAGAGTAATATCTTGTTTTGCTTTTTTAATGCACTATGTTTTACTGCAATACGATGAGATTTTATTATTTTTTTTATTATCTGGTACCTTTATTTGCTTTCTCCATGGACAAAGGTCAACCAGCTGCCTTTTGCATACATAATAAACTCCCTGGTGGTGGAAAGAAGGAATAAGTTTTGTGTGGTTTTTGTATTTGTTTGGGTTTTTTTCAGGAGCATTGATCGAGCAGTTAAAAAGTCAGAAGAAAATGCAAATAGATGTCTTCCCTTTTATATTATAAACTTCTATTCTCTGTAGAAAAGAGACACGAAGCAGTTTGCGGTTTTGAAGTGTACAGCATTGTTTTGACTGAAGATCCTTATGTGTCTATACCAAGAAAGTGTTCGTGTTAAAGCCTGTTCTTCCAGAATTGCCTATGGAAAAACTGCTTTCAAGGTGGGGATCCCCTGGCTTGGGGAAAAGGCAGGAAAGCTACTACTGGAGCTGGAGTCATTGAGAGTAACCGTCAAATACCAGCAAATGACAAGAAAAGAAAGGAAAAAAAAGAAGGCTTTTCAGCAACCTTCTAGTCAGGGATCCTCAGGTTTGACTCCTTTTGCATGCAGGCAAGAATGGGTAATAAATAAATTGTACATTGCAGAGAATGCTTGTGTGATACTGAGGATGTTACAGGGTGGTGAGGCCCAAACAGTGTTCTGTACTGCCATCTGAAGGGATGCATTTAAAGACTGAAAAACTGTACTTTCAGACTTCCTAATATCCCTATTGGCCAAAGCAACAATGAATAGAGATTTGTGGTTACTTAGATATTTCATTAGAACTTTTGACTGTTTGCTCTCTGTCATCTGTCAGACACATGTTTTGTATCTTCATTAATACCTAGATGTGACTAACTGACATGCTTGTGTACAGGACAGGATGTGGTCTGGCTGGGCTCATTTTGTGTCCTCAGCTGCAGACTTGTGAGCTTCTGCTCTTCTTGTGGTTGTTCCACAGCAAAGCAGGTGGGTCCAGGTGTTGACTAGCATCCCTCTCCCAGAGTTCAGGTCTCACTATGGTTTTTCAGGTAAGGCATCCCAGCTGAGGGCAAGCGGGATGCAGCATCACTGTTATGTTAGTGTTGTTTTGAAATTACCGCTGTGCTGTGGGTTAAAAAGCCCTGCTGGAAACCTAGTAGGTCCAGGAGCTCTTTTCAGTTTTTTGTTTGTTATTTTTCAGATGGAATTCCTGTAACTATCTTTTGCTTCTGCTTGTTTTTTCTGATTTTATTTCTTGGAGCTCAGAAAACCGTGGTGCATTGCCTACAGTCTGGTCTTCAGCTTGCACTCCATGAAGATGAGTGTCTCCTTTAGGCCAAATGGCAAATGACCTGATCATACCAGTGTGCTATCAGTCTGTGCTGAACTGCCTGAACAGCTCAACAGCTCTTTGTTCATATGATTTAGGTTCAGTGGCTGAGGGAGAATGAGGAAATACTGGAAATACTAAGCTTCATCTCCATGAAGGGTACCAATGCCACAAACAGTGGCATTCCTGCAAGGTCAGGAAGATAGGCAGCATAGGAAAGACTGTATAGCAATGCCACACATTAACATGGAAAACACTCTTTTTTTACCTTGAAAAAGAGAATGGGAGATAGTTTGTTGCCAAAGAATAATGACATGAAGAGGTAAGAAGAGCATTCCTTTTTCTCTCCTCTCACATTTATTGATTTCAGTGTCAATTAGAATGCTAAATTTGGACTCTTTAACCTGGAAGTCTGTAGAGTGTTGTAGAGCACCTCCAGAATGAGCAGATATTTAAAGCAGAGCAGTGATGAATTTTCAGCTGATAAATTGTTATTACACAGTCCCTGGTGTGCCAGTGTCAACTCACAGAAACTGCTACCATGGTATCGGGTACAGTTGTAGCAAATAAGCTCTCTGGACTTATCTTTGGACTACACAGAGCAAGTAACTGCTAAACCCTGAGCTCCTCAGAATGAAAACAAAGAGCTCCAGGGATTTTGGGTAAAAGCCTCTGGTTTGTTGTTTTGTTTCTTATGTTAGTCTGCCCTAGCTAGAAAGGTAGTGGATGACACATATAAGCTTATTGCACTTCACATATTTCCAATATTCTTGTTGTCCTCTGTGAAAATGACAGCAGGGAAGCAGGTGCAGAGATCTGTTAATATCATCAGATGCTCTCTGCAAAGCAGGGAGCAGCCTCTCTCTCCACATAAGAGAAGACAGAAATATTTTTTTATTTGTGAGATGGTGGAAGGTAAATGAATGGAGAACAAAAAGCCTCAGCATGATAGCATGGACTCAACCCATGCTTGGGAATAAAAAAATGAGGTTATTGTGAGATGAAAACACCTTAGATATAGCTTACTTTAGCCATCAAACCTCCCTAAACATTAAATGATGTATGAGAAACACAGAAGTGTTATTTGAAGAAAGATGTCTTCCTAGTTACACTCCTTCCACTTTTTATAACAATTATCTTTTAGCAGATACTGAGAAGTCAGTACCATTTCATGAGTTACTATTGATGTTTTATGAAATTGTTTCTCCTTTTTTTATTTTTTTTTCTTTCCTTTTCCAGAGAGTTGCCTTTTATTAGCCAAGACATAGCAGTGACTGATTCTTGGAAGGAAAGAATGACACTTGAATAGTTGGTGCTGCAGTGACCTACTTCTCGTAATAACTTGATAAGAAGCTCCACAATGGGTTGTACTTCTGAATAAATGTATCTTCAAAAAACATTTGCTTCATGGGAGTTTTAATCTCATCTCTGCCCTTTGTATCTAACTAAACATGTGAAAATATAAAGATTTTCCAATGAGTGAGTTTGCAAAACTGAGCTTTTAATGAGTTAAATGGTGCAGAAAGTGAGTCCTGACTCATATGTCAAAACGTGAGAAATGCTGTAATGTCACAGCAAGTTAACTCTCACTCAGAACAGGGTGATGGTGTGTGTGTGTTAGTGGATTGACATGCCATTTTTTCTCAGATTTCTTGTTTACCTGCATCTTCTGCCTCTGGTTTGGAAAGGTTCCTTAGCTGCTGGCACTTCCCCTGCCTGCATTTCCTCCAATCTTCACACCTTTCTCTCCAATTCCTATTTTTCTTTCTTTCCTTCTGTCTTAATCATTATGCCTTCTCTGCTTCTTCAAACCCAGAGTAAAGATAAATCTAATGGGGAAATGAAAAAAGGAAAAGCTAAGTATATAAAATCTAGACTTTCTCAATTTTTTTGTTTTCTTGGTCAAATAATGCTTAATAGATCTTCTTAGAGTTAACTTTTTACTAGTTTAATATTGAGGCTGTTTATATCAATAACTTACTGCAATGTAACAAATTTGCAAAAGGTCCAAGACAATGATCTTTTGGCTGCTTTTCAAATCAATAGGAATAAATGAGGCATTTCAACAGTTATTTTTCCATTGAAATTACATTTCACTCAGGAATAATTTCATGAAAATAGGCTGCTACAATTAGAAGTAACTTAGATTAGTGATGATCCATTTCACAAAACCTTTCCCCAAAACAGAGCAGAAAAAAATGCCTCTCCTCAATAAAAATATACTCTCAAAAATGATTTTTCTGTTTGTGCTTGTTCATTCAAATAGAGAAAAAAATCAATTTGATGTTAAAGCTTTTCTGGTTAGAAAACAAGTCCTCCTTCAACAGAATCAAGTTAACTAATGGAAAAGCTATTTTTTCTGCCAAGAGGCTGCATCATTAAACTGGGAATTAGACAAATGAGCTACTAATGCGTTTTAATAAAAACAATATATTTCTCCCTTCATCCTAAACCCCTGTGGTCTTGCATATTTTTTGTACTTATGCTACTGGCTATGTGGAGCTTAGTTATAATTGCTCACCTTATAACTCCTTCTGTCACTTATACCTAGAGCAGATTGCCTTACAAGAATGTAGATGTATTCTGATTGCATGAAATATTTTTTAGTTATTCTAGAAGTGTGTTCAGAAGAAATGAAGATAGTTTTGAATTGCTCTTCAACCACTGAAAATACAAATTTGTTATGCATTTAATACATATTATGCATATCTTGCTATTCTGCATTTTTCCATTAAAAATGTGCATTTTGCAAAGTAATGACAATATGTAGAAATAGCATTTATCTATTCAGTGTTTCTGTTCCTTGAGTGTACTGAGCCATACTTATATCCTTTTGTGAGAAAAACTAAGTGTTATGACTTTCATTTCTAATGTTGCAGAAAAAAAAACACTGGCTGTGGAGCCAGATTCTTGTTTCATCTCTGCCCTGTTGGTTTGAGCCATTTCACTGAATTCAGCATTCAGGATCATTGCCGATGATGCGCTAGCCCAGGACAGCTTGCTCACCTTTGGGCCCTGAGCTGGGTTTGAGGACTACCAATGGGAGGTTGTGGAAGGCAGGGGAATCTGGTGAAAGGGTAGCTCGCTCATCTTGTAAGTCTTGTTTACTTGGTGAATCCAATACTGGTAGGCAAGGGCATGTATGGAATTCAGCAAAGAGAAGGGTTTTCCTTTATTCATTATAAGGCAAAGCCCAAAAAGCAAATACACGCTTGAGCACCCTGCCTGTCAGTGCCTGGGGTGCCCAGGTAATAAGCAAATGTCAATTTTAAGTCTCTCCCATGCCTTTACCCTACTCATAGGAGTGGTGAAGTTCAAAACCATCCTTAGACTTCAGGTAAGGCCTGATCACTCTTTTCTTCCTCATCCAGACTATAAGTGCTGCAGATTTGATTATGTCACCGCTAAAACAGGCAAGGCTTCATGTTTTACAAATGTCTACTATGTGTTGGTGGGCAGGTATACTCAGTCCTATGACATGTTTTGTAGTTGCTGTGATTTTTTAGAATCTTTTCTACCTTACTCTCCAAAACTGCTCAGTTGAATAAAACATAACATCCTTTCCACACTGAATTGTAGAACTTTTGTCTCTTATACCGAGTCAGAGGTGAAGCTCTTGACTTGCTTCGTCTGTCATGCTTCATCTATCACAATAGGAACAAAAAAATGTTTCATGGTCTTGATTAAAACCAAATTTAAGCATGGAAATTGCTCACTAATTACCATCAATGTCAAGCAATTTTCTCCTATACAGTAGTTATATTTGTTTATTATGCATGTTTATTGCAGTCTTCTAGGCAGTGCTCATGATCAATACCCATTAAGGAAGAGGATGTAGAAAATTCAGGGTCTGATCTGCAAAGCATAGTCAGAAGTACCATAGCTTAGTTCAGCCTGAGAAATATAACCTGGTGGAATTACACTTTTTTTATTCTGTCCTAGGTTCTTAGATACAAAACTGTCTGGGATATCTGAAGAACTTTAATTTGTGAAATAGTGCAAGAATATAAAATTAATATAGTTTTTGGGATAGTGTTGTAGTTCCTATTTCACTTGCTGTCTTCTGGTGCAACTCTGAGCATGTGTCTCCCTCTTCACTCCTAGTCTTAATCGATGGACAGTCTTGCCAGCTCTGTGTTGCTATATATCCATTGATTCTTTTTTCTGTAAAAAAAAAAAAAAAAGTCTCATTTTCTGGAACTGCATGGTTAGGTGACATTCTCAGGCTTTGCTTAGAAAGTTTCTCTTCTGTTTTAGTGGTAGAGAGGATTTTGAAAATGTGACCCCTAAGGGCTCAAAGGCTGAAAGAATGAATGTCCTCTGTATTACTTCAAATTTTATGCATTCTGATATGGCTTTTCATGGCTTGAAAAAGGCATTACAGCCTTAAAGCACCTGACACAGTTCCCATTATTTTGAAAAGACAACTATTTTTTTGCATTAGCAAAAAAGACAGTTTGGCACTGAGGCACTTGAATCTGCATTTTTGGTCCGAAATGGATACGTGCTGCTATCGTAGAACCAAGCACTCCTACATCAGTGTGAAAGGCTTTTCCTCTGTGTTCTGCTGGTTGTTTTGCACTAACTGCACTGGCTTTGGAAATGATGTCTTCACATAGCTGAACCTTAGGACTGAGACAAGGAGTCTTCTGCTCTACTTAAGACTTCATGCTGTAATAACTATGGTGAGAAATATTAATTTAATTGTTAGTTTGGTGATTATATTTTCAGCATTATTCTTGGTGGTTATATTTTTTTATTTATATTTTTTCATTATATTTTTCTCATTTCAATAACCCAACAGTTTTCCTCTTCATTGTCTCCCAAACATTGTGCAGGAAAATGTCCCAGAACAAAATAGCATGTGACTTTCAGTCATCAAATAGCTGATCAACTTTTGTGGCATCTGATTGGTGTTAGAGGATCTGATTCTGGGTCCTGACTAACTCTTTGGGTGAAAGCTTTGTCTGGAGGTCTTTGTGGATTTGCTTTTTGTTTACTCATGTGTGTAATGGGGTTAACAGTAGCCTCCAGTAGGTGAATATATGGTTCACACGTTATCCCATGAGATGAGTCTTCTGGGACCAGAGCCTGGTTTGTTTAAGAAGATTTTCTGTGCCAAGTAGTTCACAGCCTGAGCTAGTTTAATCTGCAATGTTCAGAAAAACTTTACTGACATCCTCTGAGACTTAAGAGTCAGCCCCTACTGAAGGTAAGTCTTTACAGCTGTTGAGAGCTGGCTAGAATTGCCCTTCGAGGTGGTAGAAAGAAGAATCCTCTGGAAACCATTCTGGCACAAGGGTATAGTGATTAAGTTCTGTTTAAGGATTTCTCACTGGGACACAATTGCAAAACAAAGCATCTAAACACTTTCCAGAGCGTGATGTTGGAGCCCAGGCAAAATCACCCCTGGGCTCTGTGGAGCTGCTGAGGTGGGTGTACACTCCAGTTCCTTTGAAATTCCAACTTTCGGCTTTATAAATCCCTTGGCAATCCTTGTAACAAAATGCCTGTCAGACCAAATTGTTATTACTACTGATATGATAATAAAAAGTGAAATCAGACATTACTTAGAAATTTGAATTCCTGTTATAAAAATGCCACTGTCAGCCTTGTGCATTACACAGTACCTGCATTTTCTCATTTAAAGTAGTACGTCATCTTCAGCTCTACTGCTGGCTTTCAGCACATTTTTTCCCACCCCCAATAATTGGCAAATGATGGGATGTGATTACATGGCCATTTACAGTACTTATTAGCATTTCATTTATAACATTATCATATAAAACTGACTTAATTGCCCTCTGGGTGTAAACATTTAAATTTTGTAAATGGCAGCTCCATTCACTTCTCTGCCACTGAGGAATACAGTATATTACTTCTCAGAAAAGAAAACACAAATTTGTCATGGATGGCTACATCCACTGTATGTGAAGAAGAAAGGGCTTAAAAGATGCTATGGCTCCTTGGGAGTATACACAAGGATAACAACATAATTTGCATTCAGATATTTGCATATATGTTACAGTAATTTGGCATAGCTCCTTCGGTTTTTATCTCAAAGGAGGGAAGGATTGTCATTTTTCCAGTTAGTATCCTAAAAATCACATAGTCTAGCACTGAAAAAAATTCTTTGTAAGAGCATCCAGAGCCTCGTCACTGTAGAATTGTTCTCAATAGAGTATTTATTGGTGTTTTGTCAAATCTGCATTTAAATATACCAATTGCAAGCTCTGCATTCATTTTTGTTAGAGAGTATTCCAGAAGCTAAGCAGTGGTCTGTCTGGGGACCTTTTTCTTGGTGTTTAGTCTGAAATTTCATTTCAATTCTCAGTCTATTCTTACGAGGTCTGTTGCCTATGGGCTTACTCAGCCAAGCTGGGCATATTTTTAGCCATGCATCTCCTTGCAAGGGATGTCTGAACTACCTCAGGGAGCTGTTGCTTTCTACCTCATGACACTTTTTAAATGCCCACTGCTGATCTTTTCTGTAACGCTCTGCCCTTGCCTCCAAAATGTTATTGGCCATTTTCTTTTGAACTCCCTTTGGATAACAGCTCACTTAAGCCACCAAACACTGTGCCAGATGCTGCTGTGCCAGGGCTGTCAGTCTTATCCAGAAGGCACTGAAGCCAGAGGAAAGCCCGTTGATTTTGGATCGGTACCATAATGAGGAACCAGGGAATAAGATAATGGTTCATAACTTAAAACACTGAAATGTGAGCCTGTGTCACAGAGCAAAGATAAAGTAGTTGAAGGGTAAAAGTCTTTCACAGCTGTAACCAAGAGGCAACAGCGATTTGCTTATAAACCTACAAAAATAAATGGCCAGAGTAATTTTTGTGGCCTGAGGAGGCTGAAGGCATTTTGTGCAGAACTCATCTTGGCAGGGGGTGGGCTTGGAGCAGTGCAGCTGGCAAGGCTGCCTGTGGACTCTGAGGCAAGAGGAGTGTTCTGAGGACTGTGGGGCAGGGTAGGGAGCCATGGGGCTCCCTGAGGACTGGGACCAAACTAATCACAGACTGACAATTTAACAACAATTTGCTTTTTTGGGGTTTGGTGGGAGCAAGAGGAGAAGAGGTCTGCAGTGCTGGTGCAGTCCCAGCCACTTTGAGAGGGCTGTGTCTGTGATTAAGGGTCAAAGGTGTTTCTCTCTTTTCCTGAAGCCGGTCCTAAGTATAGGGTGGAAAAGGCGGTGTCTGGAAAGGCAGATAATGGGAGCTAGGCCAGTGGCAGTAGCATGCCTGAAAAGCCAGGTGTTGCCCTTCTGTGGTGTTGGGGCAAGAGTCACCCATGTGAATGTCTTTCAGCAAAAGGCTGTGCAGATGAGAGATGGGAAGAGACTGCCTGCAGTAGAGCACTCAAGACTGTCCTACCTTCTGCCTGCCCACTATGCTGCCATCTCAGATAGTGCCAGCTTGTCTGGCCATGGGCTTGGCATCCAGAAGAGGAGAGGGGTGACTTCTTCCCCAGGGCTGTGGGCTTCTGTCCTGGTCTCACTTCTCCATCTGGGCACACCTCTGCTCTTGCCATGTAGTAGCATGCCTTTTCTTCTGTTTGCGTCTCGCTTGCTTCCAGCATCTTCCTGTTTGGACACAACCCTACTGGCTTCCTTCAAAGCCACCCTTGAGCAGTTTTGTCCCAGACCTCCTGCCCCACCTCCTTTTCCTCATTTTTCTTTTTTCATATGGCCAGCCCAGCGCTCAAGCACCCACTTTGTACAGTAAAGCCAGGGTGGGGAAGATGAGAACTGAGGTGATTTAAACCAGCATAAGTAGCTTCTTGGGATTCATTGCAGTCACATAAGTCGAGGGCAGCATCAAATCTGCTCAGACCTCTGCTTTTCCACAGCCCTTCTGGGCTGAACTGAGGGCACCAAGAATGTCTCTGCTCTACAACACTGTCTATATGATGCCTTTCAGGTGACAGTTTAGAAAGTACTTCCTCATCCCATCACTCAGTATTGGGGTCTGGGAACAGGGCCTGTAGTGCACAAGAATGGTCTCTGATTCAGGAGATGCTACTGGGATGCTCCACCATTCTACCTAAGAAGCTATCTAGGGTTACATGAAACAGACTGCCCTCCCTGTCTGAGGTGAGGCAACACACAAGTGGTATCAGTGTTGTTTTTCTCCACTCCTGCAGTGTTTTGAGTCTCAACTGGGCTTCCTGCAGAAACCAGATAAGTTTTTGCTCTTTTATCAAAGATCAGTAATGCATATTTCCACAACAGACTGAGCTATCTTGCTGATATTCTTCTCATCAGCAAGATTGTTATTTCAGATTTCTTTTTCCTTTCAGCTTCTGCCCAAAACAGCTTGATTCATTTCAATGTCTCTCTTACTGACCTTGCAGGTTAACTTTTTTGAATGTCCATGAGAAGAGAGCAACCTTAGGAATAAAACAAACATGTCGCCATACCTAACCATGTGCAGTCAGGATGTGAAACACATTTTATTGAATTGTTTCTGATGAAGGAATATGAAAAAAAATCCTTTGAGATTAGGAAGGAAAATAAATATGGCAAGGAAGAAATGTGAAATGAAAGAGGAAGAAGAAAATAAAAAGCGATCACTCCCCATTCAAAAAACGGCAAATGACAATTGCAGTAGACACGTTTCCATGACTAATTCCTAAGGATGCACTGCCACCTGCCAGCCTTTAAGCAAAACACATGGAAAGAAAAAGTGGATTTCTTTTCTAATTGTACTGTTCCTTAACTGCCCAAATCACCACGTCATCTATATATCTATTTTAAAAATGAATCTGCAGTGAAGGATTTACAGATGTTTTTATACCCTTGCACTACAGTTACGCAAAAGAGCAGAACACATTTGCAAGGTGAAGCACCCTGAGCCCCAGCCAAGGCTGGCAGTGGTTGAGAATCAGGACTGAGGGGCATGAAGCTAGGGCTTCCCAGAGCCCCTCTTGCCCTGCTCTTGGCTGAGGGTTATGAAAAATTGTGCAGGGAGGTGCTGAGGAGTCGATTTTTGCTACTAGAAGAGATTCAATCTGCTGCGTATTAAGGGATTGTTANAAAGAAATATTGATTTAGGGTGGATGCCCAGGAGTAATGGGATGAAATTTCAAAGGGAAACATGAATGTTATGTATTAAGAAATGCTTCCACATACTGCGATCTATCAAGCTGTGAATAATATCCCAGGGGAAGCTTCCTCACCCCAGGCATTTTAAACTAGAATAGAATAAATGATATGAAATTATTATAGAGTGAAGTCTTATAGTGGTAAGGAGATGAAATAGATAATTTAATAGGTTTTTATTTCCTCTTTGAGTTTACTCTCCATTGTCCTTCATTATGCAACATGCCTAAGCTGTTCAGGTTTGCATATCAAGCAGAATGCTACTACTGCTATGTACACAGCTGCCTGTCGTACAATCCCTGGTAAAATTTTTATCGTTTTTATCCCTGGTAAAGAATCCATGGAGTACAGCTTTGCCTTGAACTTTCTGCAAGTGGTAATGTAAGTGCATTTCTGATTTCTCAGTCTCTTAGTCCTGGTTCAGATTTAGCTTTTCTTTAGCACTGTGTAGGGTCAATTACTGTGAAGAACCTCAAATATGCTTTGTTCAGTACATTTCTTAGATAAAAATACTTCTGTCATTTGAAGCAGTGCATCACCTTAAAACCTTACTGAGTCATAAGCAATTTAGTAAGGACAATCCAGTGACCTCCTCCTAAATTGTCATTGTCTTTTCTTGGTGGGGTTGTGTGAGATGTAAAAATTCAGAAATGCCTATATAAATTAAGACTTGCACCTACCTTTTAAACTTTGAATGCTCTTCTCTAGGTTGGGATTCAGATCAAAGTAGGGTCTTGTGTTCATGATGGAAGTCTTGTGTTCATGATTGAATACTTGTGATTCTTAACAGACACCTTATGAAAAATGGCAAAAATGTTTACTCGTGAGAGTTGGAAAAGCATGCTAAAAGCAGAATTAAACCCTTATTTTTATCACTTGGTTAACTGAGTTCACTCTAAATATTGGCAAAAAAGTCTTTTTATTTTTTTCTCTTGGATGTGTATATATATCCCGAAATAGAATTTAAAACTAACCTCTCTAAGTTTTGTCAAAAGTGATCCAAGTTCATGTAGCAGCCATTTAATAAGGCCTTCCATAAAGGCACCACACCAGTTGACTGTGGCCTCACAAGCCTCACGCCTTATCTGCCATCATAACATTATTAGTTCAACTTCTCTCTTTCCTTGTGAAACTGACTGCATTTGTCTTTCTTTTTCTTCACTCTGGTAATCATTTCAAAACAAGCTGCAGTTACAGATACTAAAAGAAGTATTAGTTTAAAAAACTAGTTACCATATGCTTGAAACTAGGCATGTACTGAGCCCTATTTACTTCAAAGGAGTATTATGAACATGTACATGTTTCTAAAAAGCAGTTTTTGACTGAGCTTTGGGAACTGTGTTTGTGGATTTATTTCTGGGAAATGTGAAGTTTCATCTGCACAGAATATAAAAATACTTGTTATTGCCCACAGAGTGTGATCGCCAGGACCACATCACTCTGAAGACCAAAATGTCTGACTGTGGTAACATCTGCACCGTTGTTTTAACTCCATGAAGGTCAGTAAAATATTCAGTGCCTTAACTCTTGTGATCCTCTAGCTGAACCAGAGGGCAAGTTTGGATGGGCGTGTGTTGGGCACCAGAAGGTCTCTTGAGTTTGTTTTTTCTCAAGCACAGTACGGAGACCTCAAGCACATTGTGGAGTCCCTGCTACAGATAGATTAAGAGACAGCTATGAAAGTCTGAAGAGCACCAGTCCCCAGTGTTCAGAGAGTGGAAGCCCTCACTTCACCTTGCAGTGGCCAAACCAGAGGACTTTACAATTACAAGGCAAGTGTAGTCTTCGGAACCAGTGAGTCACCACGCACAGTGTCATGGCAGAGCACATGGGGATTTAAGACGGACCTGAACAGCAATTCCTTGAAATCTGATTTAGAAGCTGTTTTGAGATTGGAACAGCTGGAAAACGAGGTAGACTCTGCTGCAAAACCAGTTTCAATTAGCTTTCCTTCAGGAGAGAGGAACTGGATGAAGTGTGGTTTCACAGGGAAAGATGAAGAAAGTGCCTTGTGGACAAGCAACAAATGTAGCGGGAAGTGGGTGGGGAGATGGAGTTAGGTGAAAAGCAAAGCAGCTCTAGGGGTGGGATGGCATCTTAGAACAAAGAACTAATCATATGGACTGATTTCTCTTCATTGCTTTTTCTTCTGGACAGAGTATGCTATGGGTAGGGACACCAAGATAATTGAATGCTTGATAAAAATGGTAAGGCTTCTTTCTGACTTGCTTATGCCATTGACAATTTACACAGGAAATTGATTTAGTTGTAGTCTCTGAAGGACAGGAACAAAAATGAATACCTACCTCATGAATCCCTTTTAAAGTGATATGTGGATGGGCTAAGCAAACTTGTTTGGTTTCCTAATAAACAAGGAGATCATTACGAAAAGTTCATCAGCTTTACTTTGGTTAATCACTTCTATTGTTTCATTCCCATTGTGTAGTCTGCAAGAATAAATTAAAACAAATGAGTCTTTATGAAAGTAATTTTTAACAACAATTTTGTTTAGAATTTCCCCACCAGCTCTGTAAAATTCATTATATTTCCAGGTTTCCAGATTGATCTTCCAGCATCTATTGTGTTTGCCTAAATGTAGAACTGAAAAGGAAACCCTAGTACTCTTAGATCTACCCTCTGGGACTAATTATACTCATTTGACTAGAGTAGCAGTTAGATCTGAATTATAGTCATGAATAAGTTAGATCTTAATTAAAGTCATGTTTGGGTGCAAAAGGCAATGTCATACACACAAAGAAGCTGCTTTGTAATATGTGGGAATTAGTGTTAATAATAATTTGCGTATGAGATTTGGATTTCAATTTATTCTTCATATTGCTGTCTGTGATACTTTACCTATATAGTAGTACATCCTGCTCCTGTTTCCATATTTGAGTATTCTCAAAGTAATAGAAGGTAATACATTGCTAAACCAAAAAATAAAATGACCTATTTGATTCACATCAATATTTAAGGAGCTTTGTAATTGTTAAGGCCTTATCTAGTGTTTGACAATGTCTCACATCTATCTGGATTATGCTGAAAAACTAATGATATTATGATGTAATATAACTACTTTCTTCTGAAGACTATCAGAAATTCCCAAGAGGGCAGCCTAAAATAACTCTCATTTTCCTCTTCTGGTCTGTTCTGATCTCTCCCATAAACTTGATAATAACCCATAACTGAAACTGAAAAGGAGGTAGGTTAAGATTAGATAGTAGAAAAAAATCCTTTGCTTTGAGTGTGGTGAGGCACTGGAACAAGTTGCCCAGAGAAGTTATGGATGCCCCATTCCTGGAAGTGTTCAGGGCCAGGATGGGTTCTGAGCAACATGTTCTAGTAGAATGTGACCCTGCTCATGGCATGGGGTTTGGAACTAGAAGAGCTTTGAGGTCCCTTCCAAATCAAACTATTCTATGATAGGTACCTACATAAATAACAATACAGTACACTTGAAAATACTGTTGCATTTGAGTAGCTGTCAGCCCTTGTTTAGCTTTGGATGACGATATAAAGCTTCTTAAAGAAATATCTATTCCGCATAGGAGATAAAGACGACTCAAAAGCATGGAGAACTTGTGTAAGGCCAGTTAACTACACCGGGGTGAAAGATCAACACAGAAATGCCATTTAGACCAAAAGATGCCTTACATGGATAACTGAACAACTCCAGAACAGCAGTGTCTGTTGCTGGTAAGTGTCTCCATGTCTTTGTGATCTGTTCGTCTTGCTGTATGGTGATCTAGATCTTGAAGAGAAGTGTTGCTCTTGTTTGGTGAGAGCAGGTGGCCTGAACCACAGTGTGAAAGCCTGGCAGACTTCTTTCTTATGACACATTTTCTGCCAAATGCTATGTCTGGGTATGTTATCTGTCAAAGGATCATCTACATTTTTTTCGTGACCAGTTAGTCATTCTATTTTATTTCTGAAGAAAACTTTCTGAGAAAGTCCAAGTGTTTTCTTTGGATATTTTCTAAGGAACATGTTGTTTCTTGAAAGAAGATGCTCTTTTAATCCTAACCAACTTTTTGACATTTTGATACATTTATTTTGAAAAATGAGGAGGAGTTGAAGAGATGAAAAACTTAAAATAGAAATGAGCTTTTTTTGACACCATCCCGAATGAACTATTTTTGCCTGAAAATGAGATTATTTTTTTCCCCAACAATTTTGCTCTTTTCATTAGATGCACTATATATATATATATATATATATATATATGTATATGGTGAGAACAATCAGGCTTGAGTCAATGACTAAGCTTGGCTTTTTATCAAATAGCACTGAAGATCTCAGGTTTGGCCCTCACAGGTACAGTGTCCAGCAGGTGGGGATGTCCGGAGACCATCTTGGAAGGTAGATCTGGTGCACAGAGTTGCACTTGGATGGAGGTCAGATCATGCTGAATGTTTAACTCTGCAGTCATGGTATCGCTGTGAATGCTGTGCTCATGGACACTACAGTTCCGTGGGCAGAAAATTCTTTCACTCTGTACTGCTCATTCTTAATGGTCATTTGAAACCACTCATGGCCAAAACACTTAGGACAAAGGAGTGTAAGGCAATCTGGTTTAGGAGGAGTTATTTGCACTACAGGTATATAATGACACATGAACAGGGCAATTCTTGAGGGATTTGAATTGCAATAAAGGAAATTTAGAGTAAATATTGATACAAGTTTTCCAGCAATTAAGCTGTCTATCCATAGACCTTATCAAATTCCTAAAGATTTTAGGTACAAATGAGTGAAATAAGGAATGGTTTTGGTTGATTTGATCTGTACTTGGCTAGAAGATAGATTAGAGAGCTTCCTTCAGGTCTTGATGCTTAGTTAAGTTGTTGAAGAAACCAGATACTAAGGGTAGCCCTCTACGCTGGTTTGGAATTAAGATGAATTGAGATGAAAAATAAAAGTATATAAAGAAATACTTAAAGGGATAATTTAGACCTTTTTTTTTTTTT